>CM035153.1:144655952-144990858 GCA_020205615.1 Panax quinquefolius | reverse complement strand
TATAAATAAGGTGAACGAATATGTGATGTATTTATGGTCGGTGATGAAATACCATATCTAAGATGTCTATGTAAGGTTGATGAAAACTCAAACAACTATGAAGGCATTTACACCTATAATTTTTTAATAGCATTACATCTTTTGGAATGTCAAAACCACAAGATAACGTTGAAGATTGGGGTTCTGTAATGTTGTTCAAAATATATATCGTTGATTTGGTTTGTGCGATGTCACGAGATTAATAGTAACTCAATTCGAAAACATGTCGATAGAAGCAAAAGTAATTTCAGTCAGCAATTTTGGACACAAAGTTTTCATTCCTCGCTTGGTCTTAACACGTCAAACATTAGATTACCTTTTAAATTTCAACAAAGACAATTTCCTTTGGTTGTTTTCTTTTTCATGACAATTAATAAGAGTCAGGGGAAATCTCTCTCACATGTTGGATCGTATTCATCACGTCCGATTTTTAGCCATGATCAATTGTATGTAGTAGTATCAAGAGTTACAAACAAGAATGGAGTAAAAATACTAATTTGTGACAAAGATGGACAAACATACAATACTACAAAGAATGTAATTTTTCAGAAAGTTTTTCACAATTTAATGTATAAAGGTTTGACTGTTTCTGGCTATTATCTTTTTATTGCTCATTATTAGTGTAAACCCTGATTATTTTGTTATTATATCTCATAAAATTTTTACTATAATCTATTTTGAATCTTTTTAGGTAAATCATGATTTTGCATTTACAAAGCTATCTCGATCGAGGTTTGTCTTTTACTTTTTGGATGACAATATTTAAAATTCTATGCAAGTCCATTTCATATGTGTTTTACTCTAATTCTTTTCATTTTATTTAATATAGGAGCTCTTTATGTTACATTAGTTTTCAATCCAAACAAACACATGAATTTTTAGCTAAGTGTGAGACTTTTTTTTATCTTGGGCAATACTATTTCCTATAAAAGAGTTGTGAAAGATAATTATTTATTTGGTTGATAGTTTATGCAATGTTGAAATCAACTATTAAGTATGTCTAAATTCTTATATTTCACTATTGTCCGATTCTGTCGTAAATATTTATAAGATTGCAACGATTTATTAAAAGATCATTTAAGTGCTAATTTTTGTTTGTGTGAATATATTGCACATTCAATAAATATAAGCTGGATTGAAGACCTAAATTGGAAAAGCTTAAGCTGTGATAATTCGGTATTTTTATGGTTCAATGGTAATGTGGCAAATGAATTTGGTGTATGCAGTTCTTGGTAGAGTTAAATTTTTGTTGGCATGCTTCTTGCATTATTTCAGGTGCATCATGGATTTTATTCTGCTTAATACAACAAAATTTTACGCCCTACAATTCTAAATACCGTTGAAAGTGCAAAGGAGTTATATGAATACGTACCTTCTGATTATGGGGCAGTGCATTCAATGGGAGGGGCTATGGCTTCATTTTGTGGACTATATCCCACGGTGTTTATATGTATGGCTTCTTCATTTATTGCATTCTATTATATGGATTGTGGTTTTGCTTGATTTGTTAAGTACTAGCATCCGGTAAATTATTTTCATCATCATTAATATATTTTTTTTGTATTATGGTATCTTTGTGAGTGCTATACAATTGTCAAAATTGATAAAAAAAACTAATGAGGTAATGTATTCGCTTTAACTATAACATTGTGTTGTGTATGACACGGTCTTTATATTGCTATGTTTTTGGACATGGTGTTTGTTTGACATGAAGATCCAACATAATTATTAATTCTCGTGCTTTTCGGCTTTCACATGTAACATGTGTTTTCCTTCATGTCCGAGGACCAAACCGAGACATTCTTTCATTTGTATTTTCCTTTCGTTTGGATGTTAGAATTAAGTGCAAGTAAGCGTGCTCTGAGACATGGACTCTTCAAAATGCATCAAGTACATGTGTCGAGATATTTGAGGCTTGGTGAGGTTTGTGTAATGTGTAAATGAGACTTAAAATATACCCACTAGCAATCATATCAATATAACAATTCGATGACATTATGCGTGACACTTTCTAAATATTTCTTAGTGCTTTAGAATGAAAGATTTACCCATTTTTAACCATATTGGTTACATTATAAATATTTTATCAAGACATTAATATATATATATACACACACATGCACCTAAAGCTGTTATGTAATGTTCGGGGTTTAGTGGCCGGATTAATTATATATTTGGATATGTATTTGCACATAAAATTTTTATATGCAACACTATATAACATATGCTTTATTAAAATTTGATAATCATAAAACAATCTACCATCTTCTTATTATATTTTAATTTATTAATTGCATGTATAAATTTATTATTAACAAAATGAATAATCCAGCCATAAGCGGCAGTTTGTATCTAGTAATATTCTATTTTTACAATTATTATTCTTATCTAGTACTAATATTCTATTATTACAATTTTAATTATTCTTATCTGGTACTAATATTCTATTATTACAATTTTAACATATATGAAATATAGTCGGTAATTATTTTTCTAATTTAGTTGTTTCGTTTGAAATTGATATAAACAAATTAATTAAGGCAAGAAATGAAATTCGTTAATTAATTGGAGTTTAATTTTCGGATTTTTTCTTTGCATGTTTGGATGACAGGATAAGTGTTGCCATATATATATACGGTCCGGATCTTAAGCTCACCCTTTATTTAGCTCACCTAGCTCACCCCCCTTTAGCGACGGATCGGGAGACAATTTGGTCCGTCATTTATATATTTGGTCAAAATGTCGCTATATGTTGTTCGTCGCTATATGTCGTAAAATCGCTAAAAGTTAAGACGACAATTTTACATATAATGACGGATCGAAATGTCGCCGTCGATCCGTTGTTAAAGCTAGGTGAGCTAAATAAGGGGTGAGCTTAAGATGGGACAAATCTCATATATATATATATATATATATATATATATATATATATATATATATATATATATAGGAAATGATTCATAACTTAGTTAGTTATGGACCTTTATTTGATTAACCCATCTCTTACCGTCCAATAAAAGATCTAAGGTGTTGGGTTGGGGCCAGATGCTACAAATAGTTAAAATAGTTATAATTTAAATTTAAAAGATATAGCTAATTAATACCCCACTCGTTAATCAATTGGTTCACAAATATAAAAAATTATAATATGAGTAGTAGATTAATATAACGAATAGTACTTGGCTAGGTAATTTGGGAGTAGTAGTTGAATACGTAATTTATTTGAGTGTGAATATAATATAAACTCAATCACTATTTTTTATATGGATTATTAATAATATTAATTAATAAAATAAGTATGTATAAGGATAATTATTGATTATCGCCTTATATTTTTAATTATAAATAAGAAATAGTGATTGAGCTTATATTATATTTCTACTCAAATAAATTACGTATTCAACTACTACTCCCAAATTACCTAATCAAGTATTATTCCTTATATTAGTCTACTATTATAATTTTTTATATTTGTGAACCAATTAAGGAGTGAAATATTAATTAGTTATATTTTTAAAATTTGAATTATAACTATTTTAAATCCCTGATTAAGCCAAATTCTTTTATGTTGGCCTCTCTCCTCTGCGGCTGTCAAAACGTGCTTTCGTTTTGGTCGTATAGAAAAATATGGTGCCCCAACCCAACCCCTTAGATCTTCCATTGGACGCAGGAGATAAGTTAGCTGGAATAGTGGCCAAAGCTAATGAAGCTATGGATCATATTATATATATATATATATATATATATATATATATATATATATATATATTGTGGCGCCCCAAAATAGGTATACATCACCTATTCTGAGTCGCCAAATACATGGTACAAAATACAAATACAATCTTAAATATACAACAAGAGAACTGTGAGTTTTAATACAAATACTATCTTCTAGACAATATCCACTCTCAGAATAAGTCCTCATTACATTTATTGTCACACTATTTAACAGAATAGTGAGGACTACTAATACTATCATCCGGACCAGTCACTCCATTCCCCACTAGTCCGCCACGTTCTCATTTCCTAAAGAGAACGATTGAAAGAAAGGGTGAGCTCAACTAGCCCAAAGAAGAAATATTATGACTAAGATAATGCGAATAAATTATTATTAGTCTTCAACAATGTTAAAGCGATAAAATATCTGATAGACATCAAGTTTAACTACAATGAACAAGCAATTCATTAAAAGAGTCAAGTAGAGAATAAAATCTACTATCTTTTAGGATTTAAAAAGTTTTCATCACTTTTATATTTGAGACTCAACTTAATAAATAATCCACATCATCAAATCATCCCCTGCTTATACGTGCCAAGGATATTATTTAGTATCACGACCACGAATTATTCATACGCTCACGGCCAAAGATAATCTTATTTTCATCAACGGTCCCCGATCATGCCATAAAATAATTCATCTTTGCTCCTTTAATGAAAGAGAATCCATAGCCATAATCATACCAAAAAGCGTCCATCAATGCACTACTACGGCCAATGAGGACATTTTACGCATCATTTATAAAATTACGGTCATGATTATACCAGGAATAATCCACGGTTATAATCATACCAAGTCCATCTATGCACTACAGGCCACAGATGACTTTCAACAAAATATAAACATGAGTATGATGACAATGATATAAGAATCCAATAAAACAAGTTAAAGAATTAATTTATCCAGGAACTAATAACGTCCAAATTGTCAACATGATACTTCTTTGTAGAGTAAAATTCAAGAATGCTCAGAAGAATATTTTCATGAAAAGATATTGGATGAAGCGCAAATATCAAGGATATTCCACTAATTTCATGGAGTATAGAAGTCAAAACTTTAATCAACTGAGTATAATAAATAATGGAATAACAAAAGAAATCACCATGCATGCGGTACTTTGCATGAGCCGGGTTATTCCAACAGAATAATAAATAAAGAACCGTGTCAAAGGCGTAATACACCAAGCGGGATATTCAGCAGAATAATAAAGAATGGAATAACAACGAAATCACCATGCATGCGGTATTGCGATGAGCGAGTTATTCAACGAGAATAATAAATAACGGAACCGGTCGGTGAAATTACATGACAAGCAAGATGTTCCAACTGAATAATAACGAATGGAATAACAACAGAAATCACTATGCATGCGGTACTTCACATAGACAGGTTATTTCAACAGAATAATAAAGACGGAACCAGGTCTGGCGTAAACGCACAGACAAGATATTCCAACAGAATAATAAAGAATGGAATAACAGAAGAATTTCACCAAGTATAGGGTAGACCGCGTATACAGGTTATTCCAACAGAATAATAAATAATGGAATAACAGAAGTTCTCTTCATGAATACGAAAGAAATAATACCACTTACGAGTACAACAAATAATATCCCTTACCTTATAAAGAAGAGTACTCCGACGGTAGAGCGGGGATATACTTGAAGAAACTTGCACTACGCTCAAAACTTTCTTAAACGCTAAAAAAATAAGCTCAAGATAGAAGAATAATTCTCTCTACAGTTTCTCTCTCTAGAGTTTCAATTGAATTCGTAAGAAATAATGAAGGAATGAGCTTTATTTATAGAAGAATGGGGTGAATAGTAATTCAATCCATGAGCGGTCGAGATCGATTTACTTTAAGCGGACGGTCCAGATTGGTTTACAATAAAATATAATATATTATATTTATAATCTAATAAAATGAATAACTTTTAAAAAGATTTTCTTATCTGCAAACACTTATGCTGAGACACTATCTGCAAAACACTATTCATAATAAAATATAATATATTCTAATTATTATCTAATAAAAGCGAATAACTTTATAAAAGTATTACATTTTTATATAAAAAGCTTTTACGTTTTATTACATTAATAATACTAATAAAATAAAACTTATATATAATATATATATATATATAACAATCAATAATAATTGAATCAAATAACGTGAGATCTTATCCAGCCAACTCTTATGTGTCGCCCCTAAAATTAGGTATACGTCACCCATCTTGGGTGCGCCACTTACATGGTACGTAATTTAAATACAACTTACTAATATAAGCGTAGGTATGCAATCGACATAAAGCGTGAGTTTGAATACAAATATTGTCTACTAGATATTATACAAACTCAAAAGGAGTCCTCATTACAATTATTATCACACTATTTCACAGAATAGTGAGGACTACTAATCTTATCCTACGGACCATTATTACGTTCCCCGACTAAGTCTAGCTATATTCTCATTTCACGAAGAAAACGGTGAAAGAAAGGGTGGGTGAGCTCAACTAGCCCAAAGAAGAAATATTATAACTAAGATAATGCAGAATAAATTATCAATAGTCTTCAACAATGTTAAAGCGATAAAATACAATGAACAAACGGTTTAAGCTGCGGTGAATATCGCAATCCATTAAAAGAGTCAAGCGAGAAAATAAAGTCTACTATCTTTTAGGTTTTAAAAGGTTTTCATCAATTTTTATCACTAAGACTCGGTTTAATGAATAAACCACAATATCTAATCATCCCTGTACTACGGTCAAGGATTTTCATCAAATTATCAATGGTCATGACTATACAAAGAATCACCCTGGTCATAATCATACCAAAAACTATCCATCATCGCATTACAGACCCATCGAGGACTTTTGTCACATCATTTATATCAAGCCATGATTATACCGAATGATCTCTCGGTCATAATCATACTAAGTTCATCTATGCACGTAAGCGAAGATAACATAATATAACATGAGGATGATGATAATGACATAATAATTCACTAAAACAAGTTCACGAATTAATTTATTCGAGGGAACTAATAACGCCCAAATTGTCAACATGATCTTTGCTTTGTAGAGTAAAATTCAAGAATGATCGGAAGAATATTTCCATGAAAGATCTTTGGATGAAACGCAAAATATCAAGAATATTCTACTAATTTCATAGAGTATAGAAGTCAAAGTTTTAACCTATTTGGGTATAATAAAGAATGGAATAACAAAGGAAATCACCATGCATGCGGTATTGCCATGTAGGCGAGTTATTCCAACGTAATAATAATAACGGAACCGGTCGGTGAAATTCACGCAAGCGAGGATGTTCCAAGAATAATAAAGATGGAACTAGATCCGTGTAAAACACACGGATAGGATATTCAGCGGAATAATAGAAGAATGTCACCAAGTATAGGGTAAAACCATTGTACTGATTATGTATAGGGTATGTCACAGATACTGAGTTATTCAATGTAATAATAAAGAATGGAATAATGAGAGGATTTCACCAAGTATAGGGTATGTCTGGATACATCTGAGTTATTCCAACAGAATAATTAAGAATGGAATAATGTAAGTTCTCTTCATGAATAAGAAAGAATAACACCCTTACGCACAACAAATAATATACCTTACCTTAGAAGAACCGAATATTGGAAAAGTGAAGTAGCAGAATACTTTTCTTCTTTCTCTCTATAGTTTCTCTCTACAGAGTTTGATGAATTCGTAAGAAATAATGAAGGAATGAGCTTTCTATTTATAGAAAAAGCGAGGGTGGCTCTTGGTCTTAACGAAGGGTCAAAATGACTCTTTGTAATATTGAAGAAGACAACTACTATTTATGAAGGGTAATTAACCTTTGGAACAAAGAAAGCGAGTTAACTCTTGGTAATATTGAAGGGACAACTACTATTTCATGAAGGGGTAATTACTATTGGCGAAGGTAATTACTATTGACGAAGGTAATTACTATTCACAAAGGTAATTACTATTGACGAAGGTAAATAATATTGACGAAGGTAATTACTATTGACGAAGGTAAATACTATTGACGAAGGTAATTACTATTCACAAAGGTAATTACTATTCACAAAGGTAAATACTATCGATTGAAGAGACTCTTAGATGATGACATATGGGCCCCCATAAAATAATCAAACTTACCACAAACGTCTCATAATGAACTCTTTATATACATCAAGGATTGAATAAATATTACCACAAATCATTTTATTTTTAATCAACACATATTTAATCTTGCAACAATTATTAATCATTTATAACTTGTCGTCTCAATTAATAATATAACATATTATACGATGATGATCTTGTGACAATAATTGAATCAATAATATAAGAGATATGATCAAAGAATTCATGTAGTAATAATTGAGTATAGCTAAGTGACTTCTCACGTAAGCATCAATAATCAATACTGGTGTCTTCTACTTATCATGACCACAGCGTATTCTCGTATTTTTACTACTACGGTAGTTCAAGCAGCTTTTAACGGTAACACCTCTGTAGTTATTTTTATAGAAAGATAATTTTGTCATTTTCTAACTACGACAATACTTGGTTGTGGGGTCCACCATCGATTGAGTAGTCATACGAATATTCCCAGACAAAAGAATATTCCCCACCAAACGAATATTTTATAACAACTTGCTTACTTTGCAAAATTTATAAATATTACCACAACTATAACATTATATCAAATTTATTCCATAATATTCAAAAATAATATTTATAGAAAATTCATCTTTATTTATAAAAGCGGGGTCTTACAACTCTTTATAATAATAATTGAACAAAAGCGGGTGACTTCTCACGTAAGCATCGATAATCAATACCGTGTCTTCTTATACTGACCACACGTATTATTGTATTTTTTACTACCGAAGTAGTTGGCAAAGTATTAACGGTAAAACTTCCGTAGTTATTTTCATAAAAATATTTTGCCATTTCTCGATCAATCGATAATAATTCCGTTGTAGGGTCCAATTAATGATTGTCTTGCGTAAATGCGAATATTCCTCGACACAAAGAATATTCCCCGACCAATCGAATATAATATAACAACTTGCAGACTTTGAAAAATTTATAAATATTACCCACAACTATAACATTATATTAAATCCACACCATAATATTCAAAAAAAAAATTCGAGAAATTTACATCTTTATTCGTAAAATTTGGGATTTTACAATCTCTACTCCTTATGAAATTTCGTCCTCAAAATTTACGTACGTACCTGGTATGCCGAACAAATGAGGACACTTCATCCGATTCTAACTCTTGAGGTATAACCTTTGACTGTTGAATACATTCTAGGATTTTAACAGGTACATCTTCATACGTTAAATAATCCGCTATCTCGTCCGGTTCTAAATCAATAATGTGGTTCGTGTAACACCCCCAAAATAGGTATACATCACCCATCTTAAGTCGCCAAATACATGGTACAAAATTCAAATACAACTTAATTATACAACAGTCGTGTAAAATATGACAAAATACATGCTGTGAGTTTTAATACAAATATTGTCTTCTAGACAATATCCACTCTCAGAATAAGTCTTCATTATATTTATTATCACCTTTATTTTATAGAATAGTGAGGACTACTAAGACAATTATCTCGGACCATCACTCCGAGTTTCCCGACTAGTCCCATTTACGTTCTCATTTCAAGAGAACGGTGAAAGAAAGGGTAAGCTCAACTAGCCCAAGAAGAAATATTATGACTAAGATAATACGAATAAATTATCATTAGTCCTCAACAGGTGTTAAAGCGATAAAATACAATAGACATCAAGTTTAAGCTGCAGTTGAACTATGCAATCCATTAAAAGAGTCAAGTAGAGAATAAAATCTACTATCTTTTATGATTTAAAAAGTTTTTCATCACTTTTATCACGATACTCGGTTTAATAAATAATCCACATCATCCCCGCACTACTACGCCGAGGATATTCATTAGGGTCAACGACCACAAATTATCCATGAACTACGGGCGAGGATATTCGTATGTATTCATCAATGGTCATGATCATGCCAACAAATGTCCATCAATGCACTACGGGCCAATGAGGACTTTTACCACATCATTTGTAATATTACGGTCATGATTACACCGAATAATCCCTAGTCATAATCATACCAAGTCCATCTATGCACTACAGTGCCACGAGATGACTTTCAAAAAATATAAACATGAGGATGATGACAATGATATAAGAATTGATAAAACAAGTTCAAGAATTAATTTATTCAGGAACTAATAACGCCCAAATTGTCAACATGATACTTCTTTGTAAAGTAAAATTCAAGAATGCTCAAAAGAATATTTTCATGAAAAGATCTTTGGATGAAGCGCGCAAATATCGAGGATATCCCACTAATTTCATGGAGTATAGAAGTCAAAACTTTAACCAACCGAGTATAATAAAGAATGGAATAACAAAAGAAATCACCATGCATGCGGTACTTCGCATAAAGTTATTCAACAGAATAATAAATAACGGAACCGGTCGGTGAAATTACTTGCAAGCCGGGATGTTCCTACAAAATAATAAGGAATTATAAAGAGCGGAACCGAGTTAAAGGCGAACGCACTTATGACAGGATATTCCAACGAATAATAATAAAGATGGAACCAGTCCACGTAGCGTAGCCTTGCATGACGCATGGATATTCAATGAGAATAATAAAGAATGGAATACGGAAGAATTTCACCAAGTATAGGGTAGCTCACGGCGTATCTGAGTTATTCCAACAAAATAATAAATATGGAATAACAGAAGTTCTCTTCATGAATACAAAAGAAATAACACCCCTTACCGTATAAGAAAACTTGATATAGAATTGGTGAAGTAGAAGAACACTTTTCTTCTTTTTCTCTATAATTTCTCTCTCTAGAGTTTCAGTGAATTCGTAAGAAATAATGAAGGAATGAGCTTCTATTTATAGAAGAATGGACTGAATAGTAACTAATCTATGAACGGTCCAGATTGATTTACTTTTAATCGGACGGTCCATAAAATATTCTAATAAAACAAAACTTTTATTATATATATTAAATATATATATATATATATGTCATGTGTCAAAAATTTCACGGGATACACTCCCGTGAACAACTTTTCCTTTCTGCCTCAAATTTGCTAACAAAGTTATATATATATATATATATATATATATATATTATATATCATATAACACACATATATATAATAATAATGTTTGTACCCCTCCCCGTGAACACCAAAATTTCCTCTCTCCCCCACCCATTTTGACTAACACACACACACATATATATATATATATAAATATATAATACTTATATACATATATTTATATATATAAAACAAAACTGAGATAACTTTTCACCGATAAATTTAAAAATGGGTAAATGGGAGGTCCAAAAATACAACAAATACTTCATAAAATCACCTCAATATTCTTAATAACTTTTATCATCATTATTATAATTCACAATATTAATCGACCAGGTAGTTCCCAAGAAAGAGGGGGCTTTCTAATAAAGATTTCTCCCTATTGGCTCGCAATTAGGTGACCAAACCTCTCCTTGATAGAACTTCTAGACATCTTAATATTGCAAATAATAATATTAATAACTTTGTCGTCTCAATTATTGATTTAATAATATTTAAAATATCGACAATAATTGAATCAAATAACGTGAGATATTATGCAGCAATTACTGTAGCAATAATTGAACAAAACTGAGTGACTTCTCATGTAAGCATCAATAATCAATACTGTAGGTGCTACTATGCAACCATGCCGTATTCATCGTATTTTTTACTAAGGGTAGTTCAACAATTTTAATGATAAAACTTAGTTATTTTCATAAATAATATTTTTGTCGTTTTTTCTCAATCAAACAATAATTTCGCTAGGGTCCACTAATGATTGTCAGTCAGCCGTCGTATGAATATTCTCTCGTTAAAGCGAATATTCCCGACCAATCGAATATTATATAACAACTTGCGTACTTTGTAAAATTTATAAATATCACCCACAACTATAACATTATATCAAATTCATTCCATAATATTCAAAAATGATAATTATAGAAAATTCATTTTTATTCATAAAAGTTGGGGTCTTACAGTTCGAGTCATCCACATATTTACGTAACATTGATATGTGAAAAACGTTATGAACACGCGACATACTTGGCGGTAAAACGAGTCTATAGGCCACAGTTCCTACTCGATCAAGGATTTCAAATGAGTCAATAAAATCGAGGGTTGAGATTTCCTCTCTTCATCGATTCTTGCTTCTAGAATAACGCCTCTTGAACCTTCTTTTTCAAATTCATCACTCACGAGTATTTATCTTGGCGGCTTTAACTTTATCGATTAAAGTCGATTCTACTCGTATATTCGTTATCTTCACATAGGTTCATATATTCACACTCATAAACGCATACGATCTTCTACTCAGCGTTACCACTACCACGTTCGCTTTTCCCACGATGGTATTGAATGGATACGATCGTAATCTTCAACAAATTTCAGTCAACGCGTCTTTGGCGCATATTACGTTCGTTTTAGTTGAAGAAATTTTAAGGGTTTTAGAAATGGGGTTTTGTCTTTGGGTCAATTACAAAATTCAATTTCACGCTCTGAGAGTAGCGAAGACTTCGAAATCGTCGAGAAATTTATTAACAATAGAAATATCATTCACAATTGTGACTCTCATCCAAGACTTGGATAACACGTCACATTGATACCTATCAACTTGTCATCGTTATTCTGGCGTCCCTACAGAAAGTCGGCTTCGGTGCATTCCACACAAGGAAGTCAACAACGAAAGGACCGGGGCTCTTTACTTATGGCTTGATATGATAATGATTGACTTTAGTGGTTTGGTTGCTTGAATTCTCATAACAGGTTGGTTAGGAATATGAAAGCTAACAACCTTATTAAAAACATGATGAGTAGTTAACCAATCGATTCCTAAAATCACATCAAAGGCAAGTATTTTCAAAGAGATAAGATCGACAGGTAACATGAAAGTGTTGATTTGAATCAAACAATATTTATAAATAGTGGAGGTAACGAAGGTTTCTCCCAACTGAGTTTCCACAGATAAATCAAAGTCTAACTTCTCCAGAGTTAAATTCAAACATTGAACACAACTAAGTGGAATGAAAGAGTGAGTAGAACCGTTATCCAACACGGTATAGACTTCGCAAGAGTTTATGATTAACTTACCCGTGATAATTTTATTCAAGTTCCTCGTCACGAAAAAAAAAAACTCTCTCTTAAAACTAGAAGCTTTTGGCTTGTCGGAACATCCTTTGGCATCACCATCCCAAATTTGGACTTGACTTTACCATACGACAAAAATCGAGCTAGGTGACCTTCTCTTCCACAATTAAAACACGCTTTGGATTATTAAGCATACGGTTTGGACCGGATGTGTCCCTCATGTCGCATTTGAAACATCGACCAATGGTCGTTCTTCTTCCTTTGAAGCGGTTCGTCGATCTTTGTTGTCTTTCCATCATTATTGAACCTTCTCTTCTTAAAATTTCCACTTCTATTATCTTGGCCATGATTACCCGCAAGTGGTTACCATTCATGGCATGATAATTTCCCCATGATGGTTATCATTGTTCGACGACCGATTGCAATTACCTGCAGAATACGATTATTATCGTGTTGTTAGTCGTTGCCTTTTGGTTGTCTTTGACTCATTATCGCGCTCCAATAAGCGAGCCCTATTCACAACATCTAAATATAAACAAAGTTTGTGAGAAATGAGGTATTGGCGTATATTGGGTTTCAAACCTCTTAGAAACATTAGCGTCATTCGCTCTCCTCATTATCGATTAAATGGGATCTGGCCAGACAACTCGGTAAACTTAGTCTCGATCTTGTGACACGGTCATATTGTTTTGCTCCATCTTGATGAACTCCACCTCCTTCGTGTGACGAATACTTTTGGGAAAGTACTTGTCGTTGAACGACTCTTGGAACTTCTCCCAAGACATCTTGAGTCGTCGATGCAGGTCGTTTCTGATTCCCACCGTGTCGCCTCTTCACGTAATATAAAGGTGGCAAATGGAACCTTTTTGCTCCTACGAGCATCCCAAGACATCAAATATCTTGGTGATCTGCTTTAACCATGTCTCTACGCCTTAAGTGGTTCGGCTTTCCCAAAACTCCGGTGGTCTAGCTCCTTAAAGCGCTTAGCGGTGACCAACCGTAGTTGGTTGCCATTATTTCCACCTATATTTTGAACATGAGTCTCTCTTTTTGTTGTTGCATGAATTGCATAAAGCCTCTAAACATTCCATCGTTCATCATTTGGTCAGTGTTGTTGTTTACAGGAGGATAATCGCCTTTCGATGCACATTATCACGATTATTGATATGTGGAAACTTCAGCGGTCTCTGTGCTCCATTGCTATTCTCAACATTCCGGATGTCATTTTCAAATACTGCCACAAAACAAGGGTTAATTAACATATCACATATTATCCCTATACTCTGACAAACCAATTAAATACCAAATAAACTTAGGTAGGTCATACTAGCGAAGGAATTCCCCGTCTCTCCCCTCCTAGTTCTTGTCTCACATCTCAGCCAGGAATCATATCCCTAAGCTTTGATACCAACTGTGACGCCCCCAAAATAGGTATACATCACCTATTCTGAGTCGATACATGGTACAAAATACAAATACAATCTTAAATATACAACAAGAGAGCTGTGAGTTTTAACACAAATACTATCTTCTAGAAAATATCCACTCTCGGAATAAGTCCTCATTACATTTATTGTCACACTATTTAACAGAATAGTGAGGACTACTAATACTATCATCTGGACCGTCACTTCGTTCCCCGACTAGTCCCGGCTACGTTCTCATTTCAAGAAGAAAAAAGTGAAAGAAAGGGTGAGCTCAACTAGCACGAGAAGAAATATTATGACTAAGATAATGCGAGAATAAATTATCATTAGTCTTCAACAATGTTAAACTGATAAAATACAATAGACATCAAGTTTAACTACAGCAGAACAAGCAATTCATTAAAAGAGTCAAGTAGAGAATAAAATCTACTATCATTTATGATTTAAAAAGTTTTTCATCACTTTTATATTTGACTAGAACCTTAATAAATAATCCACATCATCAAATCATCCCCGCACTACGGGCCGAGGATATTATTTAGTATAACGACCACGAATTATCCATGCACTACGGGCCAAAGATAATCGTGTTTTCATCAACAGTCTGATCATGCCATAAAACAATTCATCTTTGCTCCCTTGGCGAAGAGAATCTATAGCCATAATCATACCAAAAAGCGCCCATCAATGCACTACGGCCAATGAGGACTTTTTCCACATCATTTATAAAATTACTATCATGATTATACAGAATAATCCCACGGTTATAATCATACCAAGTCCATCTATGCACTTACAGGTACATATGACTTTCAACAAAATATAAACATGAGGATGATGACAATGATATAAGAATTCAATAAAACAAGTTCAAGAATTAAATTATTAAGGAACTAATAACGTCCAAATTGTCAACATGATACTTCTTTGTAAAGTAAAATTCAAGAATGCTCAGAAGAATATTTTCATGAAAAGATACTGGATGAAGCGCAAATATCAAGGATATTCCACAAATTTCATGGAGTATAAAAGTCAAAACTGTAACGACCCCAAAATAGGTCCATTCCATCCAACCCATTCTGAGTCGCCAAATATATGGTACGAAAAACAACTAAAACTTTATTACAACAATTGTCGTGCAAAATACAACAACACATATCTTTGTGAGTTTGGATACAAATATATACCTGGTATTGTACGTCACAATGACACCTTACATAAAGGTATAGTCAAAAGCTGTTTTAGAAATTAGAATCTTTGGGAAGTGCTCAAGGAAACCTTCGTGCATATGGGAGGCCATGCTTTTAGGTTATGGTAGATATCATATGGCCACAGAATTATCCTTGGTTGACCTAATAGACCCAAAAAGAAAAGCGAGAAGATTACTATCATATTCTTCCCAATGGTGAGTCTTCTCTTGACATATCATTATCTCCATCTCTCTAATTGGGTATTATACTCCAAACAAACACCAAGATTATATAGGTAGTGCTTGTAAATATACTCAAAGCAAGTGGATGAGCACAACCATGTCTTATGATGACACGAGGTTGTATGTCATTAGACATCTTGTATGATAGTGACAAAACACCCTTCCAAATTTGGGTTCGCCTCACCCTATTTAATTCACCAAAAATAACTATTAAATGATGTATAAAATACAACACACTAAAGTCCTCAATAAAATTATTTCCATACTCTTTAGGGAGAACCTCAACAACTTTAGACCACCGATTCTATTCCCTTGTTATCCCCATTTCAACCCAAACTACACTTTTATTACACGAAAGGAATTGTGAAACAAAAGGGTGAACACAACTAGCTCGATAAAGAATATTATAACTAAAGATACATAAATTATCAATAGTCTTCATCGGTAATAAATCGTAGATTTAGAACATATGGTAGATGATAAAACTTTTCAACCATAGTTGCGGTGAACGAAAGCGATCCATTAAAAAAAAGTCGAATAGACTATAAAGTCTATTGTCTTCTCCGCGTTAAAAGTCCACCAACAATATTTTATCCCCTGTAACATCAATCAACAGTTCCTTTCCACAATCATATGAATATAACTCATAATCATAATTGTGATTCTAAATTCCTCTTCTCATCCGGGACGAAGATAATTTTCATCACTGTCTTTACGAAACATCAAATATCATGGTTATACCAAATCACAGTTCATTCATAATCATACTAATAAATTCATCTTTGCACCACGGGCCAAAGATATTCATCAATGATTCATCTTTACACTACAGCTAAAGATATTCAACAACAAAGTCATCTTTGCATTACTGAGCCAAAGATATTCATCAATAATTCATCTTTTGCACTACTGGCAAAGATATTCAACAACAGTCATCTTTGCATTACGAGGAAAAGATATTCATCAATAATTCATCTTTGCACTACTGTGCTAAGATATTCATCAACAAGTCATCTTTGCATTACTGAGCAAAAGATATTCATCAATAATTCATCTTTGCACCACTAAAAGCTAAGATATTCATCAACAAGTCATCTTTGCACACTGTGAGCCAAAGATATTCATATATCAAAGAAATACATAATCATTTCGGAAGTTATATAACAATAATTATAACCATGTTGATCAATTCACCTTGCACTTAAGCTAAAAATATTCAATTATAAATTCAATGGTCATGATCATACCGGCCAACAATTCAACTTTTGCACTCTTGGCCAAAGAGAACCTATAGTCACGATCATACGTAATAATCTACCCATCTTTACACTCAAGTCGAGAGAAATATTATCATTAGGGTTATAAGAATGTTATATAAAAACAATATAATCAAAATATGATTTTAATTTCAAGAGTAAGATTCATAAATCAACGATAATTTGGTCGGAAGTAGAAACCAATTTGTCGTGAATAAGACTTCCGTATTAAATACATAAATGCAGAGTATAATCGCGTAAATAAACCTCGACATACGAAAAGATAAAGTTTCATAATAAAATTCATATCCATATTTATAACACCTTAATCCAAATGTTATAAATCACTTAGAAATCTCATAATCTAATATTATTAATATTACAATAATATTTTAATCATTTCTAAAACTTATAAACAATTTAATTAAATTGTTTACACTTTACTAATTAATGCATTTAATCATCATAAAATGCCAAACTCATAAGATTTCATCACCAATAACCAAAACCCTCATCAAAAATCTGCATATATACCTCATATATGATTCTCAAGCCATAAAATCATATTTTTAATTTTCTTACTTCACATAACATATTTAATTCATTTACTCATAACTAGAATATTTTCATGAAAAATACCAAATCAGTTCCAAAAATATTTCTTTTCTGGGATTTAGCATAACATAGTCCCATATTGAACATATATTTTCTCTAAATTTTAAAAATTCATTTACTATTTTTCAAATGGCCAAAACCACCGAATATTTAAACATTTATCATAAATTATACTTTTATCCAAAAATTCTGAAATTTATACAGTATACTGATATTATATAGATGTACTCCCAATAAAAAGTTCATCAATTTTGGAGTTAATCACAAGGAGTTATAAATAGTTACTTTTAAAATAGTCTTTTCTCATAAAATCCATAACTCCTAATCTATACATCCAAAAATAGCCATTTTGGACACACTCTCTAAAACTCATCAAAATATCATTTCAAATTTTTCCAGAATTTTTGAAGGTTCAGAAAAATTTCGAAACTAAAAACATAATAACCCCTTAAAATCCTTACTATCTCTTACCTCAAAAAGCAAAGACTTGATTTGGAATAACGTTTGAACGAACTTGCACAGTATAGCAATACTCAAAGTATACTCAAAATACTCACAAGAATACGCTCAATAATATAGAGAGAAAACTTGGGTTTACGGTGTGATTTTCAATTCTAACCTAAGCACCCTATTTATAGGAAAATACTTAGAACACCAAAGCAGAAAATTGAATATAATATTAATATAATTATACAAATTTTCCTTAGCCCACCTTTTGGTCAAAAACACCAGCCACACATGTTAAATGAGGTTCACAAACTCACCAAAAAACGTTTTTCTCAAAATAATTAATTAAAACTCCCAAAAATCAATTATTTCGGAACTCCGAAACTTCAATAATTCATAATAAATAGCTCTTTTATCAGAAAATTCGAATCTCGCGTGTTTTTATAGGAAATTCAATTCTCTACAACTTTGCAGAAGAATGTTTTTTCAAATTCCAAACATAAATTGACCGAAATTCACAAATGGGCGATTTTACAGGCTATAATCAAATTTCAGTCAAGAAATGGGGTCCATCGACACACAAAACATGTGTTAAACATTTAATCCAACAAAAATACTCTTCCTCCTCATTTACTCATATATCCCACATTCATTATAAAAATATCACCGTTAATATATTATTAAAATAATATATTTAAATGAATTATTTTATCAGAAAAAGATAAAATATTAATTTTCAATAATTGTCACATTAAAACTTTTCTCCATCTATATCCACATAAAATCAATATTTTCCTCATCATATAAATCAATAATTAATTATTCACAAATAATATTACTGAATCACCGCATCGACAACCGGTAGTTCACTAGGAAGGGGGCTTTCGATAAGGATCTCTCCTCATCTTGGCGCATGATTAGGTGACCAAATGTGACGCCCCAAAATTAGGTATCGTCACCCATCTTGGGTCGTCACTTACATGGTACATAAATTCAAATACAACTTACTAATATAAGCGCCGTATGCAATCTGACATAAAGCGTGAGTTTGAATACAAATATTGTCTACTAGATATTATACAAACTCAAAAGGAGTCCTCATTACTACTACTATCACACTATTTCACGGAATAGTGAGGACTACTAATGCTATCCTCTCGGACCATTCTCCGTTCCCAGACTCGTCTCAAATTTATGTTCTCATTTCACAGAAGAGAACAAAGTGAAAGAAAAAGGTGAGCTCAACTAGCCCAAGAAGAAATATTATGACTAAGATAATGCGAGAATAATTTATCATTAGCCTTCAACAAGTGTTAAACCGATAAAATACAATAGACAACAAGTTTAAGCTGCGGTGAATAAGCAATCCATTAAAAGAGTCAAGTAGAGAATAAAGTCTACTATCTTTTAGGTTTTAAAAGGTTTTCATCTTTGTTATATTTGAGACTCAAACTTTAATAAATAATCCACATCATCGAATCACTTACACTACGGCCGAGGATATTCATCAAATTATCAATGATCGTACGACTATAAGAATCACCCCTGGTCATAATCATACCAAAACTATCCATCAACGCATTACAGGCCAATCGAGGACTTTGATCACATCATTTATAACAAGCCGTGATTATCTTAGAATGATCCCTGGTCATAATCATACTAAGTTCATCTATACACGTAAGTAGAAGATAACATAATATAACATGAGGATGATGACAATGACATAATAATTCAATAAAACAAGTTCAAGAATTATTTTATCCGAGGAATTATTAACGTCCAAATTGTCAAAATGATCTTGTTTGTGAGAGTAAAATTCAAGAATGATCGGAAGAATATTTCCATGAAAAGATCTTTGGATGAAACGCAAATATCGAGGATATTCCACTAATTTCATGGAGTATAGAAGTCAAAGATTTAACCATCCGGGTATAATAAAGATTGGAATAACAAAAGAAATCACCATGCATGCGGTGCTTTGCATAGGCGGAGTTATTCAACAGAATAATAATAACGGAACGGTCGAGTGAAATTCACAACAAGACATGGATGATCAACAGAATAATAAATCTTGAATAATAAACAATGGAACCGAGTCCGGTGTAAAACACACGCATGAGGATATTCCAATGAATAATAAATGCGGAATAATAAACAATGGAACCAGTCGGTGTAAAACACACATGACGAGGATATTCCAGCGAGTAATAATAAAGAATGGAATAACGAAGGAGATCACCAAGTATAGGGGATTCCAGCGTATACTGAGTTATTCAACAGAATAAATAAGAATGGAATAATATAAGATTTCACCAAGTATAGGGTATCTGGCGTATACGAAGTTATGTATAGGGTATACCACTTTTTAGGAGTTATTCAGCGAGAATAATAAGCAATGGAATAACAAATGTTCTCTTCATGAATAAGAAGAATAACACCCTTTACGGTACAACAAATAATATTCCCTACTTAGAAGAAGCTGAATATTGGCAAGGTGAAGTAGCGAATACTTTTCTTCCTTCTCTCTATAGTTTCTCTCTCTACAGAGTTTGATTGAATTAAGTGAAAAATAATGAAGCACTAGGCCTCTATTTATAGAAGATTTCTAGCTTGCTTTTGCCGTATGAAAAGGCAAGTGGCTTGACGGTGGTGATGTGAAAAGAAAAGTGGTTCGGCGCCTTTGTAATGTGAAACGACAAGTGGTTCGGCCTTTTGTAATGTGAAACGACAAGTGGTTCAACGCTTGTAATGTGAAACGACAAGTGGTTCGGCCTTTTGTAATGTGAAACGACAAGTGGTTCGGACGCTTCAGTAATGTGAAGCGAAAAGTGGTTCGACGTCTCGGTAAAGGTAATTACTATTGACGTGAAGGTAATTACTATTCACAAGGGTAATTACTATGAGCGAAGGTAATTACTATCGACGAAGGTAAATACTATTGACGAAGGTAATTACTATTCACAAAGGTAATTACTATTGACGAAGGTAATTACTATTCACAAAGGTAATTACTATCGATGTAAGAGACTCTTAGATAATGACATATGGGCCCCCATAAAATAATCAAACTTACCACAAACGTCTCATAATGGACTCTTTATATATACATTAAGGATTGAATAAATATTACCACAAATCATTTTATTTTTAATCAACACATTTTTTTAATCTTTCAACAATTATTAATCATTTATAACTTGTCGTCTCAATTAATAATATAACATATTATACGGATGATCTTCGTGACAATAATTGAATCAATAATATAAGAGATATGATGCGTGCCAATTCATCGTAGTGATAATTGAGCATATCCGGTGACTTCTCACGTAAGCATCAATAATCAATACCTGGTGTGCTACTTATGCAACCACGCCAGACATTTATTTTTTACCATAAGGGTAGTTCAAGCGGTTTTAACGGTAACACCTCGCCGTTATTTTTATAAAATATTTTTGTCGTTTTCTCAATCCAACAATAATTACATTTGTGGGGTCCACCAATGATTGAGTAGTTATGCGAATATTCCTAACAAAAGAATATTCCCCAGACCAAACGAATATTTTATAACAACTGCATACTTTTGCAAAATTTATAAATACTACCCACAAACTATAATATTATCTCAAATTCACACCATAATATTAAAAATTATTTCGACAAAATTTAAATCTTTATTGATAAAATATGGGGTCTCACAATCTCCCTCCTTATGGAATTTAAGCCCTCGAAATTAGAATGCGATACTGGTATGATAAAGAGGTGAGGATACCTTGAATACCTTTATCGTTAAAAATATTAAATTCATCATCACAATCCGGCCAAAGATATTCATTAACAATTCATCTTTGCTGAATGGGCCAATATATACAATCGTAAAACCAATAATCTTTGAGACTCGACATTTAATAAAGTATCACAACCACGAATTATCCATGCACCTTCTTGCCAAGGATATTCGTGTTTTCAATCTGATCGTGATTATTATAAGAATAATCCTCGTCATAATCATACCAAGTCTATCAATGCACTACTACCAAAGATGACTTTTACCACATCCATGAATTAATATTTCATTCTTTGAGACTCATTTCAATAATTAATCCACATCATCGAATCATCCCCGCGCTGGGCCAAGGATATTCTTTAGTATCACGACCACAAATTATCCATGCACTACGTGCCAAAGATAATCGTGTATTCATTAGTATCACCACCACAAATTATCCATGCACTACGTGGCAAAGGTAATCGTGTATTCATTAGTATCACGACCAAAAATTATCCATGCACTACGGCCAAAGATAATCGTGTTTTCAATTACGGTTATGATTATACCGAACAATCCCTGGTCATAATCATACCAAGTCCATCTATGCACTACTGAGCCACGAGATGACTTTCAACATAATATAAACATGAGGATAATGATATAAAGAATCAATCAAATAAGATAAAGGATAAATATTAAACATTTATAATATAATTTATCCAGGATTCAAGAATATCCCCATGTTATCAATCACTTAATAATCTCATAATCTAATATCATTAATATTATAACAATATTTTAACCACTTCT
This sequence comes from Panax quinquefolius, assembly GCA_020205615.1. Classification (NCBI taxonomy): domain Eukaryota; kingdom Viridiplantae; phylum Streptophyta; class Magnoliopsida; order Apiales; family Araliaceae; genus Panax; species Panax quinquefolius. The sequence goes on along the minus strand of CM035153.1, from coordinate 144,968,031 downwards.
TAAATTTATAAACAATTTATCTCAATTGTTTACGCTTTACCATATAATGCATTTAATCATTCAAAATGCCATACTCATAAGATATCATCACCAATTATCAAATCCTCATCAAAATATGTATATATATTCTATATAGGATTCTCTAGCCATAAAATCCTATTATAGACTTTGTTACTTCACATAACATATTTAACTCATATGTTCAGTAACTAAACTATTTTCATGAAAAATACCAAATGGGTCCCAAAATATTTCTTTTCCACTTCTATTATCTTTGCCATGATTACCAATCAAGTGGTTACCATTCTTGGCATGATAATTTCCCCCCGATGGTTATCATTATTCGATGGCCGGGTTGCTGCCACCGAGATGATTATTATCGTGTTGTTGGTCGTTACCTTTTGTTTGAAATTTGAATCAACACTCTCACGTGTGCTTCATTGTTTATCTCGGCATTTTAGGAGATGCATTCTCAAACACCGTCACAAAACAAGGGTTAATTAACATATCACATATTATCCTATACTCGAATCAGACCAATTAAATACCATATAAATTTAGGTAGGTCATACTAGCGAAGGAATTCCGTCTCTCTCCCTCCTAGTTCTTATCTCGCATCTTAGCTGGGGATCATATCCTTAGCTCGATACCAATTTGTGGCGCCCCAAAATTAGGTATCGTCACCCATCTTGTGTCGCCACTTACATGGTACATAAATTCAAATCAACTTACTAATATAAGCGTGCCGTGTACAATCGACATAAAGCGTGAGTTTGAATACAAATATTGTCTACTAGATATTATACAAACTCAAAAGGAGTCCTCATTACAACTATTATCACACTATTTCACGAATAGTGAGGACTACTAATGCTATCCTACGGACCATTACGCCGTTCCCAGAGCTCGTCCCAAATTATGTTCTCATTTCACAAGAGAACGGTGAAAGAAAGGGTGAGCTCAACTAGCCCAAGAAGAAATATTATGACTAAGATAATGCGAATAAATTATCATTAGCCTTCAATGTGATGTTAAACCGATAAAATACAATAGACAACAAGTTTAAGCTGCGGCGGAAAAAGCAATCCATTAATGAGTCAGTAGAGAATAAAGTCTACTATATTTTAGGTTTTAAAAGGTTTTCATCAATTTTTATCATTTGAGACTCAACTTAATAAATAAACCACCACATCTAATCATCCCGCATACCACGGTCAAGGATTTTCATCAAGTTATCAATGGTCGACTATACCGAATCACCCCTGGTCATAATCATACCAAAAACTATCCATCAACGCATTCTGAGCCAATCGAGGACTTTTGTCACATCATTTATATCAAGTCGTGATTATACCGAATGATCCACGGTCATAATCATACTAAGTTCATCTATCTTGGCGTAAGCCCAAAGATAACATAATATAACATGAGGATGATAACAATGACATAATAATTCAATAAAACAAGTTCAAGAATTATTTAATCCATAAATTATTAACGTCCAAATTGTCAACATAATCTTTGTTTCATAGAGTAAAATTCAAGAATGATCGGAAGAATATTTCCGTGAAAAGATCTTTGGATGAAACGCAAATATCGAGGGATATTCTACTAATTTCATGGAGTATAGAAGTCAAAGTTTTAACCAACTGGGTATAATAAAGAATGGAATAACAAAAGAAATCACCATGCATCAGATTGCCTTGCCAGATAAAGTTATTCAACGAATAATAATAATCGAAACGAAGTCGGTGAAATTCACATAAGCGACAGGATGTTCAATGTAATAATAAATGCTAAATAATAAATAATGGAACCGAAGTAAGGTGTAAAACACATGCAGACGAGGATATTCCAGCAGAATAATAAAGAATGGAATAATGAGAAGAAGATCACCAAGTATTGGGGATTAGCATATCTGAGTTATTCTAATGAATAAATAAGAATGGAATAACATAAGGATTTCACCAAGTATAGGGTATGCCGCATATACTGAGTTATGTATAGGGTATACCACTTTTCTGAGTTATTCAATGAATAATAATGAATGGAATAATGAAGTTCTCTTCAAAAGAAAGAATAACACCCCTCACAAGTAAAAAAACTGAATATAGAAGTAGTGAAGTAGCAGAATACTCTTCTTCTTTCTATAACTTTCTCTATAGCTTCTCTCTATAATTTTTCTCTCTAGAGTTTCAATGAATTGTAAGAAAATAATGAAGGAATGAGCTTATTTATAGGAAAATAGAATGCATAGTAACTAATCCATGAGCGGTCCAGATTGATTTACTTTAATTTGTGGTCCATATTTAAAGAAAAATCTTTTAAATAAAATATAATATATTCTATTTATATAAAAACATTTTACTATGCAAACATTTACGCAATACTATCTCAAAAACACTACGCAAAAACACTATGCAACACTATGCATAATAAAATATAATATATTCTATTTATAGAATAACTTTAATAAAGTATTCTATTTTATATAAAGATGTTTACGTTTTATTACGTTAATAATACGAATAAAACAAAAGCGTCATTATCATTATAATAATTCATATTATTAATAGAGCGATAATGGAATCAAGCGAAAGTGACTTCTCACATAAGCATCGATAAGTGTCACACCGTGTGCTTCTTATGCGACCACACGTATTCTTTGTACTTTTACTACCGAGTAGTTCAACAAGAACTACCACGGTAAAACTTCCATAGTTATTTCAATAAAATATTTTTGTCGTTTTCTCAATCCGACAATAATTATTATTAATGGTCCACTGATGATTGAGTAGTTATACGAATATTCCTGCTAAACCGAATAATATTCCCCACCAATCGAATATAATATAACCACTTGCATACTTTTGCAAAATTTATAAATACTACCCACAACTATAATATTATCTTAAATTCACACCATATTATTAAAAAATTATTTCAACAAAATTTAAATCTTTGTTGATAAAATCTGAGTCTCACATCGATCCACACAAAAATCTACAACACCTTTTCCAAGAATTCCACTTGGATTAGTTAGGTAACTCATAGATCTAACTCTAGGACTTGACCGTACTCAAAAATTCAAAATATAATAGGAGATATGGTCAATTGAATTTCATATTACGTTTTTCACCAAAATCGATTTTCAACTCTTTTGTGATTTCTAAGAAACTTTCGGGTTTTCACATCTTAACCAACATAACTCATCTTAAAACTTACTAATACTTCATATACCCATGATTTTCATCGATTCAATACTTTTATTATGACTTTCATCATAATCCACGTAAATGAGATCCTTTTAGTTGAAGAAATATTTGAGGGTTTAAGAAATGGGTTTTTGTACTTTAGGTCAATACAAAATTTGATTTCACGTTCTAGGGTAGGCTAGGAAGTCTTCAAGAATACGCCAAGAATTTTTTAATGATAGAAATATCATTCAAAATCAATTACTCTCGTCCAAGACTTGGATAGTACGTCATATTAATACCAACTGTGACTTTCTATCCCTTAACTGGATAGCACCTCACAATGATACCTATCAACTTGCCATCTTGATCCACGACGTCGCCCTCTGAAAAATCGGCGGTGCATTTCACACAAGGAAGTCAACAACGAAAGGACCAGGGCTCTCTTTCTTTGGCTTGATATGACCGTGATTGACTTTAGTGGTTTGGTTACTTTGAATTCGCATAACAAGTTGGTTATGAATATAAAAGCTAACAACCTTCACGAAAAGCATGATGAGTAGTTAACCAATTGATTCCTAAAATCACATCAAAGGCAAATATTTTCAAAAGATAAGATCGGACAGTAACGCGTGAAAATGTTTATTTGAATCAAACAAGATTTAAAAATAGTAAGCGGTAACGTAGGCTCCTACTAACGAAGTTTCAACCAATAAGTCAAAGTTTAACTTCTTGAGTCAAATTTAAGCGTTGAACACAACTAGGTGAAATAAAAGAGTGGGTAGGCGGGTATCAACACAGTATAGACCAAGAGCTTATGATTAACTTACCCGTGATAATTTTATTGGGTTCCTCGTCACGAGAAAAAAAACGCTCTCTCTTAAACTACTGGCTTTGGTTTTATGCAGGGAATGACCTTTGGTGCCTCCATCCTAGTTGAATTTGTCTTCTTGATGGCGACAAAATCGAGCTAAGTGACCTTCTCTTCCACAATTATAACATGCTTTTTTGGGACGGCATGGCGATTTGGATGATGTGTCCCTCTCCTCGCATTTGAAGCATATGATAGGTGGTCTTTCTCCTTCCTTAACAACGGGTCTTTGGTCTTTGACGTCTTTCCATCATTGTTGAATCTCCTTTTCTTGAAATGTCCATTCTTATTATTTTGGCCCCGATTACCACCAAAGTGGTTACCATATTTGGCCTTTGTTGATTCCTCCACGCTTGTTGTGACCGCTTGATGACTACTCACCATTTGGTATTATAATTTTCACGTGCTTTCTGCGTTGACTCGTTATCGGCGCTCCACTAAGCTGAGCCCTATTTACAACATCCGAATAAAACGCGGTTTATGAGAAATAAGATGTTGACGTATCTCGGCTTCAAACCTCTTAAAAACATTCGCGTCATTCTCTTCATTATCCACCAGTGGGACGTAAGTGATAACTCGCAAATTTTGCCTCGTATTGCGACACGGTCATATTGTTTTGTTCCAACTTGATAAACTCCACCTCCTTCATTATGGCGAATACTTTCGGGAAAGTATTTGTCGTTGAACGACTCTGGAACTTCTTCCAAGATATCTTGATGACAAAGAGTTGAGTACGTTTCTGGATTCCCACCGATAATTTGCTCTCTCAGCATGAACATAAAGGCGCAAAAGGAACCTTTTGCTCCTCGGAGCATCCAAGACATCAAATATCTTGGTAATCTGCTTTATCCATGCTTCCGCCGAAGTGGTTTTGGCTCTCCCTTAAACTTGATGGTCAGGCTCCTTGAATTGTTTAGCGGTGTGCGAGGGAGAGTTTTTCGTGTTTCCACCTACGTTTTTGGACGGTGATCGCTTCCTTTGATGTTGCATGAATTCTAAAAACTCTTAAGCGTCTCGTTCGTTCGTCGATTGATCGGTGTTGTTGTTTACGGAGGATTATCGCCATCCTGTTGCACATTGTCCGATTATTGATCTCATGGAGAATCAACAGGTCTCACTGTGCTCCATTGCTATTCTCAACATTCTCGGATGCCATTTTCAAACACTGCCACAAAATAAGGGTTAATTACCATGCAACATATTATCACTATACTCTGACCGACCAATCAAATACCAAATAAATTTAGGTAGGTCATACTAGTAAAGGAATTTCCCGTCTCTCCCCTCCTAGTTCTTATCTCACATCTCAGCTAGGGATCATATCCCTAAGCTCTGATACCAACTGTGACGCCCCTAAAATTAGGTATACGCCACCCATCTTGGGTCGCCACTTACATGGTACATAAATTCAAATACAACTTCTTAATATAAGCGCTGTGGTACAATACGACATAAAGCGTGAGTTTGAATACAAATATTGTCTACTAGATATTATACAAACTCAAAAGGAGTCCTCATTACTACTCTTATCACACTTATTTCACGGAATAGTGAGGACTACTAATGCTATCCTCTCGGACCATTCTCCGTTCTCCGACTCGTCCCAATTTATGTTCTCATTTCACGAAGAAAGCGGTGAAAGAAAAAGGTGAGCTCAACTAGCCCAAAGAAGTAGAAATATTATGACTAAGATAATGAGAATAATTTATCATTAGCCTTCAACAAAGTGTTAAAGCGATAAAATACAATAGACAACAAGTTTAAGCTGCGGCGGAATAAGCAATCCATTAAAAGAGTCAAGTAGAGAATAAAGTCTACTATCTTTTAGGTTTTAAAAGGTTTTTCATCTTTATATAGGTGAGACTCGACTTTAATAAATAATCCACATCATCGAATCACCCTTACACTCTGACGAGGATATTCATCAAATTATCAACGTAAATGACTATACCGAATCACCCCCGGTCATAATCATACCAAAAACTATCCATCAACGCATTACTGCCAATTTGAGGACTTTGATCACATCATTTATAACAAGCCGTGATTATAAAGAATGATCCTCAGTCATAATCATACTAAGTTCATCTATACACGTGGTCAAGATAACATAATATAACATGAGGATGATGACAATGACATAATAATTCAATAAAACAAGTTCAAGAATTATTTTATCCGGGGAATTATTAACGTCAAATTGTCAAAATGATCTTTGTTTTGTAGAGTAAAATTCAAGAATGATCGGAAGAATATTTCCATGAAAAGATCTTTGGATGAAACGCAAATATCGAGGATATTCCACTAATTTCATGGAGTATAGAAGTCAAAGATTTAACCATCTGGGTATAATAAAGAATGGAATAACAAAAGAAATCACCGTGCAAATGCGGTACTTGCGATGGCAGTTATTCCAATGAGAATAATAATAATGGAACCGTGTCGTGAAATTCACACAAGCGAGGATGATCCAGCAGAATAATAAATCTTTGAATAATAAACAATGGAACGGTCGATTGTAAAACACATGTATGAGGATATTCCAGCAGAATAATAAATGCGGAATAATAAACAATGGAACCGGTCAAGGTGTAAAAAACACACATGACGAGGATATTCAATGAATAATAAAGAATGGAATAATGAAGGAGATCACCAAGTATAGGGGATTAAGCGTGATACTGAGTTATTCCAATGAGAATAAATAAGAATGGAATAATATAAGGATTTCACCAAGTATAGGGTATGCAGATACGAGTTATGTATAGGGTATACCACTTTTACTGAGTTATTCAGCAGAATAATAAGCAATGGAATAACAACAGTTCTCTTCATGAATAAGAAAGAATAACACCCCTTACAGATACAACAAATAATATTCCCTACCTTAGAAGAAATGAATATTGGCGAGGTGAAGTAGCAGAATACTTTTCTTCCTCTCTATAGTTTCTCTCTACAGAGTTTCGGTGAATTAAGTGAAAAATAATGAAGCACTAGGCCTCTATTTATAGAAGATTTCTAACTTAGCTTTTGCCGTGTGAAAAGGCAAGTGGCTCGACGGTACCGGTGATGTGAAAAGAAAAGTGGTTTGGCCGTAATGTAATGAAACGACAAGTGGTTCGGCGCTTTGTAATGTGAAGCGACAAGTGGTTCGGCGCTTTGTAATGTGAAACGAAAAGTGGTTCGACGTCCGGTAAAGGTAATTACTATTGACGAAGGTAATTACTATTTATAAGGGTAATTACTATTGACGAAGGTAATTACTTATTCGACGAAGGTAAACTCTTATTATTGAAGGTAATTACTATTCACAAAGGTAATTATTATTGTGAAGGTAATTACTATTCACAAAGGTAATTACTATTGACGAAGAGACTCTTAGATAATGACATATGGGCCCCCATAAAATAATCAAACTTACCACACGCGTCTCATAATGAGACTCTTTATATACATTAAGGATTGAATAAATATTACCACAAATCATTTTATTTTTAATCAACACATTTTTTAATCTTTCAACAATTATTAATCATTTATAACTTGTCGTCTCAATTAATAATATAACATATTATATGGATGATAATTGTGACAATAATTGAATCGATAATATAAGAGATATGATGCAAAGCAATTATCGTAGTGATAATTGAGCGTAGGTGAGTGACTTCTCACGTAAGCATCAATAATCAATACTAGTGTCTTCTTATGCTGACCACGCAGTATTCACACTTTACTTTACCACCGGGTAGTTCAGCGATTTTTACGGTAACACCTCCGTAGTTATTTTTATAAAATATTTTTTGTCGTTTTCTCGATCCAACAATAATTACATTGTGGGGTCCACCAATGATTGAGTAGTTATGCGAATATTCCTAACAAAAAGAATATTCCCAGACCAAACGAATATTTTATAACAACTTGCATACTTTGCAAAATTTATAAATACTACCCACAACTATAATATTATCTCAAATTCATACCATAATATTAAAAATTATTTCGACAAAATTTAAATCTTTATTGATAAAATATGGGGTCTCACACCAAACCTCTCCTTAGACAGAACTTTCTAGACATTGCCAATAATGTTATCTAATAATATTATTCAGATAATATGAATTATTGCTCCGATAATGGAAAATACTGTGTAGTGACAATTATTAAAACGACAGTAATATAAAATATCAACGTAGCAATTATTGAATCAATAAAATAAAATATTGAACAGTAATTACTGTAGCAATTATTGAGTAATGCCTTCTTACGAAAAAAAATTAAAAATTATCATGAATAGTATTAATAAGACTGTGAATAGTAACTTTCGTGAATAGTAACTCGTGAATAGTAACTTCATGAATAGTAACTCATGAATAGTAATTAAAAAAAATTGAATACTTTTATTTCATAAAATTGAGGGTCTTACAAAAACTTTAATCAACTAAGTATAATAAAGAATGGAATAACAAAAGAAATCGCTATGAATGCGGTGCTTGGCATAGAGCAAGTTATTCCAATGTAATAATAAATAACGGAATCGGTCGAGGTAATGTTACATGCCAAGCGGGATATTCAACCGAATAATAAAGAATAGAATAACAAGCGAAATCACCATGCATGCGGGTACCAGATATACAAAGTTATTCTAACAGAATAATAAATAACGGAACCAGGTCTGGCGAAATTTGCACCGAGAGGATAACAAAGTTATTTGATTCACCAACTATAACATTATATTAAATCTCACGTTATTTGATTCAATTATTGTCAATATTTTATATATTATTAAATCAATAATTGAGATAACAAAGTTGTTAATATTATTATTTGCATTATTAATTAACGATGTCTAGAAGTTACTTGATGAGAGGTTTTAGTCACCTAATTGCTTGGCGTCAATAAGGAGAAATCCTTATTGGAAAGCCCCCTCTTTCTTAGGAGCGACACAGTGCCGATTAATAGTGTGAATTATGATAATGATGATGAAGTTTTGTTTTATTAGTATTATTAATGTAATAAAACAAAAAAGCTTTTTATATAAAGCAGAATACTTTTATAAAGTTATTCGTTTTATTAGGCTAATAGTAAAATCTTTTTATATAAAAGCAGAATACTTTTATAAAGTTATTCGTTTTTATTGAAACAATAATTAGAATATATTATATTTTATTACATCATAGTGCTGCAAAAAGTATTTGCGATAGTAAAATCTTTTTAAAGTTATTCGTTTTATTAGATTATAAATAGAATATATTATATTTTATTGTAAACCAAACTGGATAAAATCGTTTAAAAGTAAATCAACTGGACCGTTCATGGATTGGTTCTTATTCGATCCATTCTTCATAAATAAGCTCATTCCTTCATTATTTCTTACGAATTCTTTGAAACTCTAGAGAGAAAACTGTTGAGAAAATTATTCTTCTATAATCTTGAGCGTCTTTCTTTAGCGTTTAAGAAAACTTTGAGCGTAGTGCAAGTTCCTTCAAGTATATCCCCGCCTCTACCGGTGAGTACTCTTCTTTATAAGGTAAAGGGTATTATTTTTTTCATATTCATGAAGAGAACTTACATTATTCCAATCTTTATTATTACGTTGGAATAACTTTGTAATGCTGCTACTACCCTATACTTGGTGAAATTCTTACATTATTCCATTATTTATTATTCTGCTAGAATAACTTTGTTTATCTGCAATCTTATATACATGGTGAAATTTCGTTGTTATTCCATTCTTTATTATTACATTTGGAATATCACATGCGTGCGTTTTACATGGGACCGGTTCCGTTATTTATTATTCTATTGAAATAACTTTGTCATGCCAAGTACCGCATGCGTGGTGATTTCATTGTTATTCCATTCTTAATTATTACATTGGAATATCCACGTGCGTATTACGCTACGATTTGGTTACATTATTTATTATACATTGGAATAACTTTCGCATGCGGTTTATCGCATTCGTGGTGATTTCTTTTGTTATTCCATTCTTTATTATACTCAGTTGGTTAAAGTTTTGACTTCTATACTCCATGAAATTAGTGGAATATCCTTGATAATTGCGCTTCATCCAATATCTTTTCATGAAAATATTCTTCTGAGCATTCTTGAATTTTACTCTACAAAGAAGTATCATGTTGACAATTTGGACGTTATTAGTTCCTGGATAAATTAATTCTTGAAATTGTTTTATTGGATTCTTATATCATTGTCATCATCCTCATGTTTATATTATGTTGAAAGTCATCTGTGGCTTTGTTGTGCATAGATGGACTTGGTATGATTATGACATCAGAGATTATCAGTATAATCATGGTAGTAATGTTACAAATGATGCGGTAAAAGTCCTCATTGGCCCGTAGTGCATTGATGGACAGTTGTTGGCATGATCATGACCATTGATGAATACACGAATATCCTTGGCCCGTAGTGTATGGATAATTTGTGGTTGTGATATTAATGAATATCCTTGGTAGTAGAGGAGGATGATGTGATTTATTTATTGTCGAGTCTTGAGTCGATGATAAAAGTGATGAAAAACCTTTTAAATCATAAAAGATAGTAGATTTTATTCTTTACTTGACTCTTTTAATGGATTGTTTGTTCCGCTGCAGTTAAACTTGATGTCTATTATATTATATCAGTTTAACATTGTTGAAGACTAATGATAATTTATTCTGCATTATCTTAGTCATAATATTTCTTACTGGCCTAGTTGAGATCACCCATTCTTTCATTGTTCTCTTGAGGAAATGAGAACGTGGCAAGGGACTAGTCGGAAGCAAGTGGCGGTCCGGATGATAGTATTAGTAGTCCCTCACTATTACATTAAATAGTGTGACAATAAATGTAATGAGAACTTATTCGAGAGTGGATATTGTTTCAGATGACAATATTTGTATTAAAACTCACAGCTCTCTTGTTGTATATTAAAGATTGTATTTATATTCTGTACCATGTATTTGGCGACTCAGAATAGGTGATGTATACCTATTTTGGGGGCGTCACAAAATTGATAAGATTGATAAAAAATTATATATATATATATATATATAATAATAATTAGTGTGTATCAATTTTATATTAAGTTGTGTTTAAAAAAAATAAAGATTTTATGTAAGACCCCAATTTATTATTAATGAAATTTAATTTTCTCTATTTATTATTTTGAAATAGTAAGGGTTGATTTGATTAATGTGAATAGTTATGGGTAAAATATGCAAATATTTCAAAATAAGCAGTGGTTATAAAATATTCATTGTTGTCGGGAATATTCGTTTGGTCGTGGAATATTCTTGTTGTCGGGGAATATTAAATACGACGGGAGCAATATTTTGTGGGCCCCATAGCGGAAGCGATTGGATGAAGAAAGCGACAAATATAAGTGGTTTAAAAATATTGGCGTAGTTATTACAATTAATCTTTTGTTAAAATACTAAATTGGTTAAAACACAAGAAGATAGCACCGGTATTGCACCAATTATTGATTCTTACGTAAGAAGGCACTACTCAATAATGGTTACGATGAATACTTATTCGATTATTTTATTGATTTAATAATTTCTTTGCGTTGATATTTTATATTCTTTGTTGTTTGATAATTGTCATTACACACGATATTTTCATTATCAAGCAATAATTCATATTATCTGAATAATATTATTAGATAACATTATTGGCAATGTCTAGAAAGTTACATCTAAGAGAGGTTTGGTCACCTAATTGCGGCGCCAATGAGGAGAAATTCTTATTGGAAAGCCCTCTTTCTGAGAACGCACGGTTGTCAATATTGTGATTACGTAATATTATTTGTGAATAATTAATTATTGATTCATATGATGAGGAAAATATTAATTTTATGTGGATATAGATGGAGAAAATTTTTAATGTGACAATTGTTGAAAATTGAAATTTTATCTTTTACGATAAAATAATTCATTTAAATATATTATTATATTTTAATAATATAATAATGGTGATATTTTTATAACGAATGTGGGATATATGAGTATACGAGGAGGAAGAGTAGTTTTGTTACAATAAATGTTTAAAACATGTTAAACATGTCGGTGGACCCCATTTATTGGTGAAATTTGATTATAGCACAGTAAAATCGCTTCGTTTGTGGATTTTTGGTCAATTTACATTTGGAATTTGGAAAAACTTTCTTACGCAAAGTTGTAGAGAATTGAATTTCCTATAAAATTAGCGAGATTCAATTTTCTCGATAAAAGGCTATTTATTATGAATTATTGAAGTTCAAGCTCGAAATAATTGATTTTTGGAAGTTTAAAATATTTTAAATTGGAAAAACGTTTTTATTACTTTTTCTAGAAGGTGAGCATGTAGGAAATGCTAGGAGCTGAATTCTAAGAGGCGTAGGAAATTTTATTATAAATAATAATATTATATTAAATTTTCTTTTGGTGTTCTAAGCATTTTCCTATAAATATAGTCTTAGGTTAGAATTGAAAATCACACCGTAAATTGAAGTTTTTCTCTCTATATTATCGGCGTATTCTTGTGAGTATTTTGAGTATACTTTGAGTATTGCTATACGGTGCAAGTTGAGTTATAGTCGATATCAGGTGTTTAACTAAATCTTGTCTTTGTGAGGTAAGGGATATTATTTTTTTTTAGTAATGATATTATTTCTTCAATATCATTATGTTGAAATATTGATCTGAAGTTTTATCAAATTTGGAACTTTTGGTGTAGATTCTTATTCACGTATCTGGCCTTATTCACGTATCGACCTTATTCACGAATCTGGCCTTTATTCATCGAAAAAAAAAAAAATTCTTTTCGTCAAAATATTTATTACGGATACTAGCTTTGATTGTATCCATGTTTTGATCATTCTTGAATTTTACTGTGATTGTGATTATTTTTGAGGTATTTTTGGGCGTGGATAAAACAAAATACGAATCCTTAATCCTTAATCCTTGTCATTTTGTTTCCTTTGGATTCGTTTCTTTAAAAATATTTTCATCATCTTGATCTTAAATGATGATATTATGGAATATCTTTGGCATGTAGTGCAAAAGATGAATGATTTCGAATAATATCTTTGGCCCGTAGTGCAAAGATGAGCAGTGTTGAGATGAACATATAGGTGATTAATATCTTTGGCCAGTAGTGCAAAAGATGAGCAGTGTTTAGATGAACATGACCGGTGATGAATATCTTTGGCTGTAGTACAAAGATGAATATTTGATTCAGGATATATATTGATTGATGTTACGGGGATAAAAGATAGATGATGAATTTTAAATTCATACATAGAAGATAGTAGTTTGCATTCTCTACTTAGCTCTTACAATGAATTATTATTTCAACCTTGAATATTGATTTAAAATTTGTTGTCTATTGTATTCTATTAGATTTTTTTCTGTTGAAGACTAACGATAATTTGTTGTATATTATCTTAGTCATAATATTCTTCTTTGGGCTAGTTGAGCTCACCCTTTTCCCTTTTTGTTTCATTTTTTTCTCGGGAGGCGAGAATATAATGATACAGTCGGGGTATGGAATGAAAGTTCTAGAGAGAGTTGTTTAGTAGTTCTCACCATATTTATAAAATAATGTATCAATAAATGTGATGAGAATTTATTTGAGTTTAGATATTGTCTAGAAGATAATATTTGTATTCAAACTCACAGTTTTACTGTTGTAATAATAAATGTGACGCCCCCAAAATAGGTATACACAACACCCATTCTGAGTCGCCAAATACATGGTACAAGAAGCAAACTACAACTTCAATAATACAAATGTCGTGTGAAATACGACAATATATCTTGTGAGTTTAAATATAATATTGTCTTCTGAGACAATATCCACACGCAAATAAATCCCCATCATATTTATTGATACATCATTTTACAAAAATGGTGAGGACTACTAAACAACTCTCTCTAGAACCTTCATTCCATAATTCTCACTAGTACTCGCTACATTCTCGCCTCCTAAGAAGAAAATGGAACAACAAGGAAAAGGGTGAGCTCAACTAGCCCGAAGAAGAATACTATGACTAAGATAATATACAACAAATTATCGTTAGTCTCCAATGAGGAAAAATCGATAGAATACAATAGAGCAAACAAGTTTCAGATCAATATTCGCGGTGAAATAATAATTCATAGAAGAGTTACGTAGAGTATGAAATCTACTATAATCTATGAATTCAACGGTCCATCATCAATATTTTATCCCCGTAACATCAATCAATATTCTTCTCAAATCAAATATTCATCTTTGCACTACAGCCAAAGATATTCATCAATCGGTCATGTTCATCTCAACACTGTTCATCTTTGCACTGAGCCAAAGATATTCTTCAGAAATCATTCATCTTTGCACTACAGCCAAAGATATTCAATAATATCATCATTTAAGGCGAGGATGATGAAAAATATTTTTAAAGAACGAATCCAGTGAAACAAAATGACAAGGATTAAGGATTAAGGATTCGTAATTTGTTTTATCCATGTCCAATAATACCTCAAAATAATCATAGTGGTGTAAAATTCAAGAATGATCAAAACATGGATACAATCAAAGCTAGTATCCAGAATAGATATTTTGGACGAAGAGAAGAAATTTTATTTTTCGATTGAATAGTGTCAGATATCGTGAATAGTGTCGATATCGTGAATAGTCAGATATATCGTGAATAGTAACTCCTACACCAAAAGATAGAAATTCCACAAAAACATCTTCACGCTTCATGAATAGTACTCGTGAATAGTAACTCGTGAATAGTAACTCATGAATAGTAACTCGTGAATAGTAACTCATAAATAGTAACCCCGACATGAAAAAGTTCCAAATTTGATAAAAAGTTCCAACCAATATTTCAGCATAATGATATTGAAGAAATAATATCATTACGAAAAAAAATAATATCCCTTACCTCAAAGAATCAAGATTTCCGGAAGGAAAGGCTCAAGTGATCTTTGAATGAAACTTATCTTGAGCAAAGAACTCTCAAAGTATCTAAATACTCACAAAATACGCTCAATAATATAGAGAGAGAAGAGAGAAAACTTTGTTTCGGTGTGATTTTCAATTCTAACTTAGCCCTCTATTTATAGGAAAATGTTAGCCCGCAACAAGCGGACTTGACTGACTACACGATGGCTTTACCGCTACTATTGCCACCCACCACATTTGAAATAAAATTCAGCACATTTTTTCACCAACCACAAGTGGGGCCCACCAATTCTAGAATTTTCCACCAAAATCATTTATAACCTAATTTTCGAATCGGTCACCTCTTAAAATTCATAATAAATTATACGCTCATTTTTAACGGTTCAAAATTTGTGGACATATACTCAACTTATATATGTATAACATATCCAAAAATTACAACGATCCAACGGTCGGATTAAATATTATAACTCACACAATAAAAGCAGTAATAACACCAATTTGATCTTTTAATACCTCCAATCCAAACAAAATACAAATAAAACATCTCGGCATTAATTCCTTCATTAATAACCACATAAATAAATCCATCATTTATATTCATATAAAATAAATATTTCCTTATCATATGAATCAATAATTAATTATTCACAAATAATATTACGTAATCACATTTATGACAATTAAGTTGTTCCCGGAAAGGGGCTTTCAATAAGGATCTCTCCTTATGGTAGCGCGCAATTAGGTGACCAAACCTCTCCTTAGCGTAACTTTCTAGACATTGCCAATAATGTTATCTAATAATATTATTCAAATAATATGAATTATTGATCCGATAATGGGAAATATCGTGCGATGACAATTATTGAAACAATAATAATATAAAATATCAACGCAACAATTATTGAATCAATAAAATAAAATATTGAACAAGAATTCATCGTGAAAATTATTGAGTAGTGCCTTCTTACGTAAGGATCAATAATTCAACAATATCATGCAATACCGTAGTGCTACTATGCAACCACGCCGCGTACATCGTATTTTAACCACGGGTATTCCAACAATCTTAATTAGCAGAATAACAACTACGCTAGTTATTTATAACCACCCAAACTTTGTCGCTTTTCCTCATCCAATCGCTTTCCAGTTATGGGGCCCACACACGGTCAGCAGGCTGGTCGCATATACGAATATTCCCGGACGCATTGAATATTCCACGACCAAACGAATATTCCCGACGTACGAATATTCCACGACCAAACGAATATTCCCCACA
Organism: Panax quinquefolius; assembly: GCA_020205615.1. Taxonomy (NCBI): domain Eukaryota; kingdom Viridiplantae; phylum Streptophyta; class Magnoliopsida; order Apiales; family Araliaceae; genus Panax; species Panax quinquefolius. The sequence goes on along the minus strand of CM035153.1, from coordinate 144,951,749 downwards.
AAATGAATATTTTATAACCACTTGCTTATTTTGAAATATTTATGTATTTAACCCTTAACTATCCACATTAATCAAATCAACCCTTACTATATTCAAAATAATAAATAAAGGAAATTCCTTTTTATTTAAAAAATTTTAGGGGTCTTACTGACCTCTCCTCCTTATGAAATTTCATCCTCGAAATTGACGTACGTACTGGTGTTTGAAAAGGTGAGGATACCTCGCTTTCATTTTCGTTTCCAATTCCCGTGTCATTTCTCTATAGCATGATTCCTCCACAAAACTTTAACTTGTGGTATGACCTTTCTTGGCGTAGGACATGCTCCTTCCTATCCAAAATCTTGACAGGTACCTCCTCATACGTTAAGTCTTCGGCTATCTCGTCCGGTTCTAAGTCTATAACGTGGTTCGGGTCTTTCACATATTTACGAAGTACCGATATGTGAAACACATTATGAACACGAGACATACTTGGAGGTAACGCAAGTCTATAGGCTACATTTCCTACTCGGTCAAGAATTTGAAATGGACCAATAAATCGTGGATTGAGCTTTCCTCTCTTCCTAAATCTTGTAACTCCCTTCCATGGAGCAACTTCAATAATACATGATCCCCTACACTAAATTCCACGTCCTTTCGATAAAGATCCGCATAACTCTTTTGTCGATCTTGTGGTTTTATCGTTGTCGAATCATTTGGATCTTTTTGGTAGTCATACATACTAACTCGGGTCCCAACAATGTTGCTTCACCCACCTCATCCCAACATATTGGAGAACGACATTTTCGTCCATACAGCACCTCAAACGGAACCATGCCTATATTTGTTTAATAACTATTGTTGTATGAGAATTCCACCAATGGCAAGTACTTATCCCAACTTCCTTTGAAATCTAGGACACGTAGTCTTAATATATCTTCAAGAGTTTGAGTAGTCCTTTTCGATTGCCCATCCGCTTTGAGGATGGTATGTCAAACAGAATCGTGAAATTGCGCTCCATAGCTTTTCTACAAACTAACCCAAAATCGTGAAGTGAATCTTGGGTCACGATCCAAAACTATGGATACAGCATGCCATACAACCTCACAATCTCATTTACGTACATACTAGCAAGACGTTCAAGGAATAAGTCTCCGTGATCGGCAAGAAATGAGCAGATTTGGTTAATCTATCAACAATAACCCAAATAGCATTGATGCCTTGAGAAACCGTAGGAAGACCGAATCTAAATCCATGGTAATGTGTTCCCACTTCCATTTCGGAATCTCAAGTGGTTGCAACGGACCCTTAGGTAATAGATGCTCTGCCTTTACACGTTGACAAGTTAAACACATTGAGATAAACTTTGCAATCTCTCTCTTCATATTGTTCCACCAAAATGTATGTCAAGATCACGATACATTTTAGTACTTCGAGGATGGATTGCAAATGGTGTATTGTGTGCCTCCATCATAATCTTGTACCTCAAATCGAGTCGTTAGAACACAAAGTCTAGAGTGGACTCAAGTATTCCTTCTTCATCAATTCTCGCTTCGAAATAGCTCCTTCTTGTACTTTCTTCTTCATACGCATCATTTCAAGATTCGGTGGCTTGGCTAGCGACTTTAACTTTATCGATTAAAGTCGATTATACTCGTATATATCATCACGTGGGTACCTATAGTTTTCATCTCCATCTCTATTATTTGTAAATTATCTGAAATTAGTCTTTGACAATATCATTTTCGTACTTATATACGATCTTCTACTCAACACGTCGCCTACCACGCTCGCTTTTCGAGGATGGCATGGTCGTAACACGTGTCTTGAAATGAGTCTCCTCTTGAGTTCTTCAAGCTCTTCCCACATTCCTTGCTCCATTCAAATTTTGTATCTCTACGAGTCAATTGCGATAATGGAATAGCGATTCGAGAATATCCTTCAACGAATCTCCGATAATAACCAACTAAGCTTGAGAAAGCTACGTATTTCGATTCATCGACTTAGTTGCTCTCAATTGTGACTCATATCCCAATCTTGGATAAAGACGTCACAATGACACCTATCGATTTACTATCGCATCTAATATGACGTCCCTATAGAGAGTCCGGCAGGTAAATTCCACAAAGGAAGTCACCGGATAAAGGCTCGGTACCAAATTTATAGTTGAATTTTAACTCCACGAAGTTCAATAGAGCCATTCGATATGAGATTTTAGAAATGAGTTTTTGCACCGGGTTCAAAGTCGATACAATATTTAATATCGGTTTTGGGAGTAAACCAAGAAATTCTTCAGAAATACGTCGGGAAAATCAATAACAACAGAATATTATTCAAATCGACGTGTCTTTATTCAAATCCATAACATGGACTAAGAAAACTTGACATCCGTAATAAACGAATGACTTCATGGCTTGAAATGAAAATGTTTGACTACAATGGTTTGATTGCTTGAATTGAATAACGAAAGTTGCTTAGGAATATGAAAACTAACAACCTTACAAAAGCAATCAATTTGGCATGATGAGTAGTTGACCTTAAAATCACATCAAAAGCAAATATCTCTATAGAAATAAGGTTAACGGTGTAATGTGATAGTGCCAACTTGAATCAAGCAAGATTTTTTAAACAACGGATGTAATGAAAGTTTCTCTAACTGAGTCTCCATAAATAGGTCAAAGTCTAATTTCTCCGTAGTCAAGTTCAAACGTTGAGCGTAAGCAAAGAGAGATAAAAGAATGGGTAGAACCCAGATCTATTAAGGTATAAACTTCGCAAGAATTTATAATTAACTAACCCGTCTTAACTTCGTTCGGGTTCCTCGCATTTTGACCGGTCACGACAAACGCTTCTTCCAAGAACCATTAACTTTGACTTTTCTGGGACATCCTTTTTAGTCACCATTCTCATTTGGACTGGGTTTCGATATCGCATAATCTCGGCGATATGTCCTTCTTTTCCACAATTATAGCATACCTTGGAAGGCTTTCAAGCAGTTTGACCTTATATGTCCCTCCTCTCCACATCTCGCAGCATCTAAGCGGCGATCGTTCTCTTCCCTAGAATTTGTTGATGGTCTTTGATGTCACTGCTTGACATCTTCGTCATCATCGTTAAATCTTTCTTTTAGATTGGACATCTCTTTCCATAATATCAACGCGTCGTGCGGCTTTTACCCATGCATCACTCATTCTCACTAGTTCGAGTTATTTCTTCTTTCATTTCGATTCGACTTTATCATCTTATACTCTACCAAAGAGTGCTTCATTCAAGCATCACATATTGGGTAACACAAGCTTGAATCGTTGCATCCTTTTGCTCCCACGCATCGCCTGCAATTCTTCAAACTCGCTTCTTCTAACTCATGAATACGATTTTGTAATTCTACATTTTGATCATAAAATACCTCTAATAAACTCTCTTCAGTACCTCTTCTTCCTCACTCTCAAATTTGTTACCTCTGCTGATTATCTCGGTGCAACTATCAATTCTTCACTCACCGCATACGGATATCTCTAATTCCTTCTTCGCCGACATCACATTATCCGGTTGGCGATTAGAGGTGTCTCCACGATCTCATTCACTCCATTGTTAACGCTTCTCGTGACCATTCTTAAAAACTATCATAAAACAAGGGTTAATTAAATAAATTAACAAATCACATAATACCCTATATTATGACCAACCAACAAATAAGCTTAGGTAGGACACACTAGCGAAGGATTTACTCGTCTCTCCCTCCTAGTTCTATTCCCGATCTCCGCCAGAGATCATATCCTAAGCTCGATATTAACTGTGGACGCCCCCAAAATAGGTATACACAACACCCATTCGAGTCGCCAAATACATGGTACAAGAAGCGAAACTACAACTTCAATAATACAAATGTCGTGTGAAATACGACAATATATCTTAATGAGTTTAAATATAATATTGTCTTCTAGACAATATCCACACGCATAAATAAATCCCCATCATATTTATTGATACATCATTTTACAAAATGGTGAGGACTACTAAACAACTCTCTCTAGAACCTTCATTCCATACCCCGACTAGTACTCGCTACATTCTCGCCTCCGAGAAGAAAAATGGAACAACAAGAAAAAAGGGTGAGCTCAACTAGCCCGAAAGAAGAATACTATGACTAAGATAATATACAACAAATTATCGTTAGTCTCCAACAGGAAAAATCGATAGAATACAATAGACAACAAGTTTCGGATCAATATTAGCAATGAAATAATAATTCATAGAAAGAGTTACGTAGAGTATGAAATCTACTATAATCTATGAATTCAACGATCCATCATCAATATTTTATCCCTGTAACATCAATCAATATTCTTCTCAAATCAAATATTCATCTTTGCACTACAGGCCAAAGATATTCATCAATCGGTCATGTTCATCTCAACACCATTTCATCTTTGCGCACTATTGTGCCAAAGATATTCTTCAGAAATCATTCATCTTTGCACTACTGGGCCAAAGATATTCAATAATATCATCATTTAAGGCGAGGATGATGAAAAATATTTTAAAGAACGAATCCAAAGTGAAACAAAATGACAAGGATTAAGGATTAAGGATTCGTGACTTTGTTTTATCCATGTCCAATAATACCTCAAAATAATCATAGTGGTGTAAAATTCAAGAATGATCAAAAACATGGATACAATCAAAGCTAGTATCCGAATAGATATTTTGGACGAAGAGAAGAAATTTTATTTTTCGATTGAATAGTGCAGTATACGTGAATAGTGTCAGATATCGTGAATAGTCAGATATCGTGAATAGTAACTCAGGACACCAAAAGATAGAAATTCCACAAAAACATCTTCACGCTTCATAAATAGTACTCGTGAATAAGTAACTCGTGAATAGTAACTCATGAATAGTAACTTCGTGAATAGTAACTCATGAATAAGTAACCAACATGAAAAAGTTCCAAATTTGATAAAAGTTCCAACTAATATTTCAAAGATAATGATATTGAAGAAATAATATCATTACGAAAAAAAAATAATATTCCTTACCTCAAAGAATCGATTGCTTAAGAAGGAAAGGCTCAAGTGATCTTTGAATGAAACTTATCTTTAACAAAGAACTCTCAAAGTATCTAAATACTCACAAAATACGTTCAATAATATAGAGAGAAAAGAGAAAACTTTGTTTACGGTGTGATTTTCAATTCTAACTTAGCCCTCTATTTATAGGAAAATGTTAGCCGTACCAAGCAGACTTGACTGCTACACCGATGGCTTTACTACCGCTACTATTGCCACCCACCACATTTGAAATAAAATTCAGCACATTTTTCACCAACCACAAGTGGGGCCCACCAATTCTAGAACTTTCCACCAAAATCATTTATAACCTAATTTACGAATGGGTCACCTCTTAAAATTCATAATAAATTATCGCTCATTTTTAACGGTTCAAAATTTGTGGACATATACTCAACTTATATATGTATAACATATCCAAAAATTACAACGATCCAACTATTTGGATTAAATATTATAACTCACACAATAAAGTCGTAATAACACCAATTTGATCTTTTAATACCTCCAATCCGACAAAATACAAATAAAACATCTCAAAGATTAATTCCTTCATTAATAACCACATAAATAAATCCATCATTTATATTCATATAAAATAAATATTTCCTTATCATATGAATCAATAATTAATTATTCACAAATAATATTTCTGAGAATCACATTTATGACAATTAGAGCATTCCTGGGAAGAGGGGCTTTCCAATAAGGATCTCTCCTTCTTGGGCGCAATTAGGTGACCAAACCTCTCCTTAGATGTAACTTTCTAGACATTGCCAATAATGTTATCTAATAATATTATTCAAATAATATGAATTATTGATCCGATAATGGGAAATCTTGTGCGTGATGACAATTATTGAAACAATAATAATATAAAATATCAACGCAACAATTATTGAATCAATAAAATAAAATATTGAACGGTAGACTTCATTGTAAAAATTATTGAGTAGTGCCTTCTTCACGTAAGGATCAATAATTCAACAATAAAGTGCAAATCTGGTGTCTGCTCTTTGTGCGACGCCAGACGTATTCTTGATTTTAACCACGGGTATTCCAACGATCTCTTTGGTAACAACTACGCCAAGTTATTTATAACCACCCAAACTTTGTCGTTTTCCTCATCCAATCGCTTTCAAGTTATGGGGCCCACACACGGCTCATTGCCGTCATACGAATATTCCTGACGCAGCACGAATATTCCACGACCAAACGAATATTCCCCGACAGTACGAATATTCCACGACCAAACGAATATTCCCCGACAAAAATAAATATTTTATAACCACTTGCTTATTTTGAAATATTTGCGTATTTAACCCTTAACTATCCACATTAATCAAATCAACCCTTACTATATTCAAAATAATAAATAAAGGAAATTCCTTTTTATTTAAAAAAATTTGGTCTTACAATAAAGTTGTAGTTGTTTACGTACCATGTATTGACAACTCTCGAATGGGTGATGTATACCTATTTTGGGGCGTCACGGTTGGTATCGAGCTTAGGGATATGATCTCTGGCGGAGATCGGGGAATAGAATTAGGAGGGAGAGGCAGTAAATCCTTCGCTAGTGTGTCCTACCTAAGCTTATTTGTTAGTTAATGGTCGTTATATAAGGATATTATGTGATATATTGATTTCTTAATTAACCCTTGTTTTATTACGGTATTTGAGAATGTCGATCGAGAATATTAACAATGGAAATGAGACCAGTGGAGACGCCTGACTGTACTCACCAACGAGGAAAACGTGCAACAGTCGGGGCAATGTTCCTCTGTGAACAACACCTTTGGAGAGATGATGAACGAGGGATGTTTAGAAGCTTTTTTGATTCATGCAAAAATCGACGAGGGAGACTCGTGTTCAAAATCTGAGGAGGAAATGATAGCAATTCACGGGTTGTCCTGACCAAGCGATTCAAAGAGTTGGGACCACGAGAATTTAAGGGAAAGTCGATCCGATCACGGCGGAATCATGGGTCAAGCAAATTACCAAGATATTCGATGTCTTGGGATGCACGGAGAGACAGAAGGTTCCATTCGCCACCTTTATGTTAAAAGTGGCGAGGCAGACTACTGGTGGGAGTGCGTGAAGCGTACTCCATCCAACCGCGACTCAAAGATGTCTTGGGAGACATTTGAAACTATTTAATGACAAATACTTTCACGAAAGTGTTAAATGTCATATGAAGGAAGTGAAGTTCATCGATTAGAACAAAACAACATGGCGGTGTCTCAAGACGAGGCAAAGTTTGCAGAGTTATCGAGTTTGCACCTCATTTGGTGGAGAATGAGAGAACGATGACGCGGATGTTTCTTAGAGGTTTGAAACCCCAGATACGTCAAGATCTCATTTCTCATAAATTTTCTCTATTCAGGATGTTGTAAGCAGGCTCAATTATTAAGCGAGATAACTTGAAGTACGATCAACTGAGGGACCACAAACGAATCATACAGGAGATGGTAGTCAACAAAACAACGATAACCCGGCGGAGAAAGATAAAGACGGACAAAATGGTAACCACTCTGGTGGTAATCATGGCCATGAAAATAGAAAAGCGAGTCGGGGAGGAGATTTTAAAAGAGGAGATTTAACAACGATTATGTGAAGACGCATAAAGTCTTGGCAAAGAATCGGTTCTAAGGGAGGAGAACGACCACCGGTCATATGCTATAAATGCGGAAAGAGGGACATATCACCAAACCGCCCACAACAGATTCAAGGTATGCTATAATTATGGAAAGGAAGGACATATCGCTTCGAGATTGTATGCAGTAGCGAAACCTAGTTCAATGGGGATGGTGACTCGAAAAAAGATCGTCTGAAAAGTCAAAGTCAACTGTTCCGGAAGAAGCGTTTGTTGTGGTGGTCAAAATGCGAGGAACCCAAATGAGGTGATCACGGGTAAGCTATTTATAAATTCTTGCGAAGTTTATACCTTACTTGACAACCGGTGCTACCCATTCATTTATCTCTCTGCGTGTGCTCAACGTTTAAACTTGACTCAGGAGAAATTAGACTTTGACCTATCTGTGGAAACTTCGTTAGGAGAAACTTTCATCACATCCATCGTTTATAAATCTTGTTTGATTCAAGTTGGCACCATCACCTTACTGTTGACCTTATCTCTTTAAAGATACTTGCTTTTGATGTGATTTTAGGGATTGATTGGTTAACTAATCATCATGCCAAAATTGATTGTTTTCGTAAGGTTGTTATTTTTCATATTCCTAACCAACACATTTATTTAATTCAAGCAACTAAACCATTAAAATCAATCATTGTCATATCTAATCATAAAAGCTATTCGTTTATTAAAAAGCGGATGTCAAGCTTTCTTAGCCCATGTTATGGATTTGAATAAAGACACGTCAAATTTGAATAATATTCTGTTGTTATTGACTTTCCGACGTATTTCTGAAGAACTTCCGGTCTACCCCGTAGCGTGAAGTTGAATTCTTTATTGATCTTGAACACGTACAAAGCCCATTTCTAAACCCCATATCGAATGGCTCCTATTGAACTTGGGAGTTAAAGGTCCAACTACGAGAATTGTTGGACATCGGTTTCATTCGATCCCCAAGTACATCTCCTTGGGGTGCTCTGTTTTATTCGTAAAGAAGAAAGAGCGGGAGTATGCGACTTTTGTATTGACTATCGGGAATTGAACTATGTCACCATCAAGAATAGGTATCCTCACCTCGTATTGATGACTTGTTTGACCGATTCTGAAGGGCACAATTCTTTTCAAAAATTGATTTTCGTTCGGATATCATCAATTTGAAGATTAGGAATCGAGGATATTCAAAGACGCGCTTTAGAACTTCTGATGACGGGCATTATGAATTCTTAGTCATGTCTTTCGAATTGACTAATGCTCCTGGCTTTCATGGATATGATGAACCAAGTATTCAAGGAATATTTGGATCGGTTTGTTGTTGTCTTTATTGATGACATCCTTATATATTCCAAAAGTCGTGAAGATCATGAGCACCATTTGAAGTTGGTACTCCAAAGGCTTCGTGAAAACAAACTATATGCCAAATTGAAGAAATGCGAGTTCTGGCTTGAGGAAGTAGCATTCCTTGGGCACGTGGTGTCGAAACATGGAGTATCTGTTGATCCGGCGAAGATTGAAGCAATACAAAGTTGGGAGCAACCGAAGTCGGTGACTGAAGTACGTAGCTTTTTGGGCTTAGCTGGTTATTATCGGAGATTCGTGGAAGGGTTTTCTCGAATCGCTACTCCATTAACTCAGCTAACTCGAAAGGATACAAAATTCGTTTGGAGCGAAGAATGCGAGAAGAGTTTCCAAGAGCTTAAGAGGAGACTTATTTTAGCACCTGTTCTAACAATACCATCTGGTTCGGATGGATTTGTTATCTACAACGATGCTTCAGGCAAAGGGTTAGGATGTGTTCTCATGCAACGTGGGAAAGTCATAGCCTATGCCTCATGACAACTTAAAGAGTATGAGAGGAATTATCCTACTCATGATCTAGAGTTGGCAGCAGTCGTTTTCGCGCTAAAAATATGGAGGCACTATCTATATGGGGAGAAAGTGGAGATATATTCAGACCATAAAAGCCTTAAATATTTCTTCACTCAAAAAGAACTCAACATGCGGCAGCGACGTTGGCTCGAGCTATTGAAAGACTACGACCACACTATTCAATACCATCCTCGGAAAAGTGAGCGCGCAGAAATGACGCGCGTTGAGTAGAAGATCATATATGCGGGAACGAGAGCGATGATGTCAAGTATACGATAGAGCCAACTTTAATAGAAAAAGTTAAGGTTGCTTTCAACCCACCGGGGAAATGATGCGTATGAAGAAGAAAGTACAAGAAGGAGCTATTTAGGGCGAGAATTGATGAAGAAGGAATACTTCGAGTCCACTCCAAACTTTGTGTCCCTAACGACTCTGATTTGAAGTACAAGATTATGATGGAGGCACACAATACACCATTTGCAATCCATCCTGGAAGTACTAAAATGTATCGTGATCTTCGACATACATTTTGGTGGAACAATATGAAAAGAGAGATTGCAAAGTTTATCTCAATATGTTTAACTTGTCAACGTGTAAAGGCAGAGCATCTAGTACCTAAAGGTCCGTTGCAACCACTTGAGATTCCTAAATGGAAGTGGGAACACATTACCATGGATTTCGTTACGGGTCTTCCTACGGTTTCTCAAGGCATCATCTTTATTTGGGTTATTGTTGATAGATTAACCAAGTCCGCTCATTTCTTGCCGATCACGGAGACTTATTCCTTGAACGTCTTGCTAGTATATGACGTGAATGAGATTGTGAGGTTGCATGGCATGCCGGTATCCATAGTTTCGGATCATGACCCAAGATTCACTTCAAGATTTTGGGTTAGCTTGCAAAAAGCTATGGGCACGGATTTTGCGATTTAGTTGGCATACCATCCCCAAAGCAGACGGACAATCGAGAGGACTATTCAAACTCTTGAAGATCTATTAAGACTCGTGTCCTAGACTTCAAGGCGGTTGGGATAAGTATTTACCATTGGTGGAATTCTCCTATAACAACAGATTATCAGCAAGTATAGGTGTGGCTCCATTTGAAGCATTATATGGACGAAAGTGTCACTCTCCAATATGTTGGGATGAGGTGGGTGAAGCAACATTGTTGGAACAAGTTAAATGCGTATGACTCACCGAAAAGATCCAAATGATTCGACAACGTATACAAAGCGGCACAAGATCGACAAAAGAGTTATGTGGATCTTCATCGAAAGGACGTGGAATTTAGTATAGGGGATCATGTATTGTTGCGAGTTGCTCCATGGAAGGAGTTACAAGATTTGGGGAGAGAGGAAAGCTCAATCCACGATTTATTGGTCCATTTCAAATTCTTGACCGAAAGTAGAAATGTAGCCTATAGACTCGCGTTACCTCCAGAGTATGTCTCGTGTTCATAATGTGTTTCACATATCTCGTACTTCGTAAATATGTGAAAGACCCGAACCACGTTATAGAGTTAGAACCTTACGAGATTGCCAAGACTTAACGATATGAGAGGTACTGTGCCAAGATCTTGGATAGGAAGGAGCATGTCCTACGCGCAAAGGTCATACCACAAGTTAAAGTTTTGTTGAAGAATCATGCTATAGAGGAAATGACCTGGGAAATGGAAACGGAAATGAAAGCGAGGTATCCTCACCTTTTGAAACACTGTGTACGTACGCGTCGTCGATTCGAGGATGAAATTTCATAAGGAGGGAGGTTGTAAGACCCCAACTTATTATTAATGAAATTTAATTTTCTATTTATTATTTTGAAATAGTAAGGGTTGATTTGATTAATGTGAATAGTTATGGGTAAAATACGTAAATATTTTAAAATAAGCAATTGGTTATAAAATATTCACTGTTGTCGGGGAATATTCGTTTGGTCGTGGAATATTCTTCTTTGTTTGGGAATATTCGACGATTACAGCCAGTATGAGATTTTGTGGGCCCCATAACAAAAAGCGATTAGATGAAGAAAACGACAAATATAAGTGGTTTAAAAATAACGGCGTAGTTTGTTAAGATTAATCTTTGTTAAAATACTAATTGTGGTTAAAACACAAGAAGACACCGGTATTGCACCAATTATTGATTCTTACGTAAGAAGGCACTACTCAATAATGGTTATGATAATTCTTGTTTAGTATTTTATTGATTTAATAATTCTTTGCGTTGATATTTTATATTGTTGTTGTTTCAATAATTGTCATTACACAAATTATTTTTCATTATCGAAAGCAATAATTCATATTATCCGAATAATATTATTAGATAACATTATTGGCAATGTCTAGAAAGTTCATCTAAGGAGAGGTTTGGTCACCTAATTGCGCTACCAAGAAGGAAAAATTCTTATTGGAAAGCCCCCTCTTCCGGGAACCGCACGGTTGTCAATATTGTGATTCTCGTAATATTATTTGTGAATAATTAATTATTGATTCATATGATGAGGAAAATATTGATTTTATGTGGATATAGATGGAAAATTTTTAATGTGACAATTGTTGAAAATTGAAATTTTATCTTTTTCTCGATAAAATAATTTATTTAAATATATTATTATATTTTAATAATATAATAATGGTGATATTTTTACAACGAATGTGGGATATATGAGTATACGAGGAGGAAGAGTATTTTTGTTGCAATAAATGTTTAAAATATGTTAAACATGTCGGTGGACCCCATTTATCGGTGAAATTTGATTATAGCCGTAAAATCGCTTGGTTTGTGGATTTGGTCCAATTTCTGTTTGGAATTTGGAAAAACTTTCTTCTGCAAAGTTGTAGAGAATTGAATTTCCTATAAAAATTAGCGAGATTCGAATTTTTTGATAAAAGGGCTATTTATTATGAATTATTGAAGTTCCGAAGCTCCGAAATAATTGATTTTTGGAAGTTTAAAATATTTTAAATTGGAAAAACGTTTTTATTACTTTTTCTAGAAGGTGAGCATGTGGGAAATGCTAGGAGCTGAATTCTAAGAGGCGTAGGAAATTTTATTATAAATAATAATATTATATTAAATTTTCTACTTTGGTGTTCTAAGCATTTTCCTATAAATAGAGTGCTTAGGTTAGAATTGAAAATCACACCAGAAATTGAAGTTTTCTCTCTATATATTATCGAGCGTATTCTTGTGAGTATTTTGAGTATACTTTGAGTATTGCTATACGGTGCAAGTTCAAGTTATAGTCAATATCCGGTGTTTCAACTAGAAGTACTGTCTTTGTGAGGTAAGAGATATTATTTTTTTCGTAATGATATTATTTCTTCAATATCATTATGTTGAAATATTGATCTGAAGTTTTTATCAAATTTGGAACTTTTGGTGTCTGAGTTCTTATTCACGATACTGGTAGACTATTCACGTATCTGACACTATTCACGAATACTAAGACTATTCATCAAAAAAAAAAAATTCTTTTCGTCTAAAAATATCTATTCGGATACTAGTTTTGATTGTATCCATGTTTTGATCATTCTTGAATTTTACACCACTGTGATTATTTTTGAGGTATTTTTGGACGTGGATAAAACAAAGTACTGAATCCTTAATCCTTAATCCTTGTCATTTTGTTTCCTTTGGATTCGTTTCTTTAAAAATATTTTCATCATCTTCGCCTTAAATGATGATATTATGGAATATCTTTGGCCAGTAGTGCAAAGATGAATGATTTTTGAAGAATATCTTTTTCGTGTAGTAGTGCAAAGATGAGCAGTGTTGAGATGAACACGACCGATCGATTAATATCTTTGGCCCGTAGTGCAAAGATGAACAGTGTTTAGATGAACATGATTAATCTGATGAATATCTTTGGCACAGTAGTGCAAAGATGAATATTTGATTCCGGATATATATTGATTGATGTTACTGAGGGGATAAAAGATAGAGCGATGAACTTTTAAATTCATACATAGAAGATAGTAGTTTGCATTCTCTACTTAACTCTTCTAATGAATTATTATTTCATTGTAATATTGATTTAAAATTTGTTGTCTATTGTATTCTATTAGATTTTTTCCTGTTGAAGACTAACGATAATTTGTTGTATATTATCTTAGTCATAATATTCTTTCTTTGGCTAGTTGAGCTCACCCTTTTCTTTTTGTTCCATTTTTCTTCTCGGGAGGCGAGAATATAGCGAAGATTTAGTGGGGTATGGAATGAAAGTTCTAGAGAGAGTTGTTTAGTAGTCCTCACCATTTTGTAAAATAATGTATCAATAAATGTGATGAGGATTTATTTGAGTTTAGATATTGTCTACAGAAGATAATATTTGTATTCAAACTCAGCTTTCTTGTTGTAATAATAAAGTTGTAGTTGTTTCTGTACCATGTATTGACAACTCAGAATGGGTGATGTATACCTATTTTGGGGGCGTCACATTTTATATTTTGAAATGGATAAGGGTACATTTTTTGAGATGATAAATACCAACACAGAGGAGAAGGGCTTAATTCTTGGTGTATATGAATCCTATCTAACCAAGGAAGACTCGACTCATCCAAATTATGACAATTCTATGGAAGATTTAGCTACAATCGCACGACGTGTGTGTAAAGACAGCTGTTGGACCATCAATTGTCATATAAATTGTCACCTTATTTGTCATATAGATTGTCATATAAATCTTCCATATAACTTAATCATTAGTCATTCATCACTTTATTTGTTTGAACTCTCCCTCTCTCTTATTTGTCTTGATTCTTCATTTTTAAACTTCGTTGCTGAGCTAATCCTAAATTTATATAATGAACTACAATCTGTTTTTGTATTAAGTTACGGCTCTGCGAAATTGTATACCCATCTATGTGCGACAAAAAAGGAGTTGTTATAACAAGCAAACAATAATTTTTAATTGTCAAGTTACTATTTAAAAGTTACAATCAATCAAAAAGGCTTATAAATAATAAAAAATAAATCTTGAAATGTAGTTAAACTTAGTTTAAATTTATGAGAATTTGACTATTAAAGTTGGATATTCTTTATTTTTCTTTTAAATACTTTGTAGAGTATGTATGGAAAGTGCGGGTGTGTTAAGAATTAATTTAGGCTTTTAGTTTAAATTTTGTTCAGTGCTTTATTTTTTTTGTGTTCACGATTTTTTTTTTGAATTATACAGAGCCTTCAGGCACGGGTTATCGCTAGTACATATATATATATATATAATACGTTTTAGAGAAGTTTTTTGTCCCTTGATATATGACGTTTTAGAATTTCAAGTAAGTATTAATGGCTTAATTTCCAATATTACCTTATGTGACGTCACCAAAATATGTATACATCACCCATTCTGAGTCGCCAAATACATGGTACAAAATTCAAATACAACTTAATTATACAATACGACAAAAACTTCAACTGTGAGTTTTAATACAAATATTGTCTTCTAGACAATATCCAAACTCAATGGAGTCCTCGTTACATTTATTATCACATTATTTCATAGAATAATGAGGACCACTATAGCCACCATCTCGGACCATCACTCCGTTCCCCGACTAGTCCCGGTTACGTTCTCATTTCTTGAAGAGAACAATAAAACAAAAGGGTGAGATCAACTAGCCCAGTAAGAAATATTATGACTAAGATAATGTAAAATAAATTATCGTTATCCTTCAACATTGTTAAACTGATAAAATATAATAAACATCAAGTTTAACTGCAGCGGAACAAGCAATTCATTAGAAGAGTCAAGTAGAGCATGATATCTACTATCTTCTATGATTTAAAAAGTTTATCATCAATTTTATCACTGAGACTCATCTTAATAAATAATCCACATCATCGAATCATCCATGCACTATGGCCAAGGATATTCATTAGTATCACGACCACAAATTATTCATGCACTATGGGCCAAGGATATTCGTGTTTTCACCAATGGTCATGATCATGTCAACCACTGTCCATCAATGCATTACGGGCCAATGAGGACTTTTACCATATCATTTGTACATTACGGTCATGATTATACCGAATAATCCCTGGTCATAATCATACCAAGTCCATCTATGCACTACAGCCACAGATAACTTTCATCATAATATAAGCATGAGAATGATGACAATGATATAAAAATTCAATTAAATGAAAGCAAGGGATAAATATTAAAGACTTTAACAATTTAATTTATCCAGAATTCAATAATGTCCAGATTGTCAACATGATACTACTTTGTGGAGTAAAATTCAAGAATAATATTGTATCAAAATTGATTTGGACAGAAAAAAATATTAATTTTTGTCATGAATAGTACCCCGGGTGAATAGTGCCCGTGAATAGTAATTTGGGAATAGTACTTCGCGAATAATACTCTATAAATAGTAACTCGTGAATAGTACTTTATGAATAGTACCCCGTGAATAGTATTTTGTAAATAGTACCCCGTGAATAGTACTTCGACATGAAAAGCTTAAAATTTAACAAGAATGTTCAAAAATATCCTTATGAAACGATACTGGATGAAGTGCAAATTTCAAGGATATTCTACTAATTTCACGAAGTATATAAGCAATACTTTAACAGAATAAGTGTAGAATTAGGAATACGAAACGAAATAATATTACTCACATACTACAGAGTATGGAAGAAAATATTATTTCTTACGAAAACTGAAAAAAAAATATCCCTTACCTCAGAAAAAGACTGGATACTGGAATAGTGAAGTAGCAGACTTCTCTTCTTCTTTCTCTATATAGCTTCTCTCTCTATAGTTTCTTTCTCTATAATTTCTCTTGTGAGTCTTTGTAAATTGGTGAGAATAAAAGAAGAATGAGCTTCTATTTATAGAAAAATATAGTTTCGATAATTGTATGTTTTGGGGATCGAAATATTACAGTATAATACCTTCATCTTTTCCTTCATTTTTAATTTAGTCCTGCAAGTATTATCAAACTTGCACCACCTCCCCTAATAGTACATACATGTGAATCAATAGTACATTCATGTGAATCAATAGTTCTATACATATGAAAAAAATAGTTACAGTATAGTACTTTCATCTATACCTCGATTTTTAATTTAGTCATGCAAGTATTATCAATCTTGCACCACCTCCCATAATAGTACATGCATGTGAATAAATAGTACGTACACGTGAATAAATAGTTATAAGCATGTGAATTAATAGCAATTAATTGCTTATTTATCCGATTATTATCCGATTGGTCAATATAACCTCTAGAAATCAATTATTATCGAAATAAATATCAATTTTCATTAACACTAATAATCCCAACACAATGGAAATATAAATTTTATTTTTAATTAACACGAACTTATTCATCATTAATATTATAACTCACAATATTTAACAACCGGATCATTCCCTGGAAAGAGGGGACTTTCCGATAAGGATTTTTTCCTATTGGAGCGCAATTAGGTGACCAAACCTCTCCTCGACAGAACTTTCTAGACATTGTCAATATTGCAAATAATAATATGAATAACTTTGTCGTCTCAATTATTGATTTAATAATAATAAATATTATGCAGATGATACTGTGACAATAATTGAATCAACAATATGAGAGATATTATGTAAGACCCCAACTTTTATGAATAAAGATAATTTTTCTATAATTATCATTTTTGAATATTATGGAATGAATTTGTTATAATGTTATAGTTGTGCGTAGTATTTATAAATTCTGCAAAGTATGCAAGTTGTTATTTTATATTCAATTGGTTCCTGGAATATTCGTTTTAGCAGGAATATTCGTACAATGGCGCGCAATCATTGGTGGACCCTTACAATGTAATTATTATCGGATTGAGAAAACGACAAAAATATTTTTATGAAAATAACTACGAAAGTTTTACCGTTAATCTTTGTTGAACTATTCGGTAGTAAAAAAATAAAGAATCTGGCGTGGTTGCATAAGTAGTACACCAGTATTGATTATTGATGCTTACGTGAGAAGTCACTCAATTATACTCAATTATTCTTTGCGAGAATTGTTGCATCATATCTCTCATATTATTTATTCGATTATTGTCACAGTATCATCTGCATTATATGATATATTATTAAATCAATAATTGAGACGACAAAGTTATTCATATTATTAAATTGCAATATTTACAATGTCTAGAAGTTCTGCCAAGGAGAGGTTTGGTCACCTAATTACGCGCCAATAGGGAGAAATCCTTATTGGAAAGCCCCCTCTTTCTTGGGAACGACCTGGTTGTTAAATATTGTGAGTTATGATATTAATAATGATTAAGTTCATGTTGATTAGAGATGAATTTGATAGTTCCATTATGTTGGGAGGTGGTGCAAGTTTGATAATACTTGCAGGACTAAATTAAAAATGAAAGAAAAGTTGGAGGTATCAGATCGTAATTTTTGAGCCCCAAAACGTGCAATTATCGAAACTATATTTTTCTATAAATAAGCTCATTCTTCCTTCATTTCTCACCAATTCACCAAAGCTATAGAGCATTTATTATATAGAGAAATTATATAGAGAAAGAAGAAGAGAAGTCCTGCTACATTTCTATTCCAAAGATCGACTTTTATTCTAAGGTAAGGGTATTATTTCTTTTGTATTCATGAAGAGAAATTACATTATTCCATTTTTTTATTATTCATTGGATTAACCTATATACGCTGGCTACCCTATACTTGGTGAAATTCTTCGTTATTCCATTCTTTATTATTACATTTGGAATATCCACATTTACGCGCTTTTACGCATGGACACGGGTTAAATCTTTATTATTCTTTTGGAATATCCACGTCATGTGTTTTACGCCGCACTGGTTCCGTCTTTATTATTCTCATTGAATATCACATGCATGCGTTTTACGTGGGACCGGGTTCCATCTTTATTATTCATTGGAACACATCCTGCGCTCGGTGCGTAATTTACTTTGACACAGTTCTATTATTTATTATTCTCGTTGAATAACTCATACATGGCACCGCATGCATGGTGATTCCTTTTGTTATCCATTCTTTATTATACTCGGTTGGTTAAAGTTTTGATTTCTATACTCCATGAAATTAGTGGAATATCCTTGATATTTGCGCTTCATCCAAAGATCTTTTCATGGAAATATTCTTCCGAGCATTCTTAAATTTTACTCTACAAAGAAGTATCATGTTTATAATTTGGACTTATTAGTTCTGAATAAATTAATTCTTGAACTTGTTTTATTGAATTCTTATATCATTGTCATCATCCTCATGTTTATATTTTTTTGAAAGTCATCCGTGGCTTTTTGTAGTGCATGGATAGACTTGGTATGATTATGACCGTGGATTATTCGATTGTAATCGCTTAATCAGTAATGTTACAAATGATGTGGTAAAAGTCATCATTGGTCCGTGAGTGCATTGATGGATGAGTTGTTGGCATTATCATGACCATTGATGAATACACGAATATCCTTGGCCCATGGTGCATGGATAATTTGGGGTCGTGACCCTAATGAATATCCTTGGCCGTAGTGCAGGGATGATGTGGATTATTTATTAAGCTGAGTCTCAGCGATAAAAAGTGATGAAGAACCTTTTTAAATCATAAAAGATAGTAGATTTTATTCTCTACTCGACTCTTTTAATGGATTGTTTGTTCCGCTGCAGTTAAATTTGATGTCTATTGTATTTTATCAGTTTAACATTGTTGAAGGCTAATGATAATTTATTCTGCATTATCTTAGTCATAATATTTTTTACTGGGCTAGTTGAGCTCACCTTTTCTTTCACCGTTCTCTTCGTGAAATGAGAGCGTGGCAATGGACTAATCGGGGGGAGAGTGATCGTCCGAGATAGAGTATTAGTAGTCCTCACTATTCTATAAAATAGTATGATAATAAATGTAATGAGGACTCTATTTAAGAGTGGATATTGTCTAGAAGGCAATATTCCTGTTTAAACTCTCATTTATTTTTTTTGTTGTATATTACACGTCAATTATATAATTAAGTTTGTATTTGTATTTTATACCATGTATTTGGCAACTCAAAATAGGTGATGTATACCTATTTTGGGGGCATCACATATTATGCAGCAATTACTGTAGCAATAATTGAGTATAACTGAATGACTTCTCACGTAAGCATTAATAATCAATATCGCGTGCTACTATGCAACCACGTGTATTACTATTCTTTTACCACCGGGTATTTCAACATTTTAACGGTAAAACTTTCATCGTTATTTTTATAAAAAGATAATTCTGTCGTTTTCTAACTCCGACAATAATTTCGTTTGTGGGGTCCACCAATGATTGTGTCGTTGTACGAATATTCCCTGTTAAAACGAATATTCTCCGATCAATCGAATATTTTATAACAACTTGTTTACTTTACAAAAATTTATAAATATTACCCACAACTATAATAATATAACAAATCCACACCATAAGATTCAAAAATATATTTAGAGAAAAATTAATCTTTATTCATAAAAGTTGGGGTCTTACACCATGTTTTAAATATAACTTTGGTTCTCTTATTATTTTTTGTCTAATAAATAAATAACAGTCTCTTTTTTCAATACAATGATAATATAGACACTTTATATTATATTTAATGTTATATAATTATTTTCTTAATGCTTGTGTATAACTCTAAAAAGACTTATATTAAGGGAAGGAAAGAGTATATAGTTTAAGCAGAAGGTGAAAGGTTTTTATTTTTATCTCCGACGGAATGTCCGTCGGACATACGTCTTTCGGAAATAGTTTAAGTTCGGCGAAAAATCCCTCGAAATTAATGTTTTTTCGTCGAAATTACTTTTCGCGGTGGCGCCAAACTTGGCGCCAACTGGGGAGGACTAAGTTCGACTAAATTTCATCCTAATTAATGTATTTCCGAGGGACTTATATCCGACACATTATTCATTCGGATATAATCCTAATTCGACCAAATTTAATCCGTCAAGGATACATCAGTCGGAAATAGGCGATTTTCTTGTAGTGTTTGGGGGAAATTGTACATGCATGATGCATGGCCAAGTAGAATGAATCAAAACAAAGAAAAACATTGATCATATTAATTAAGGTAGAAGGATAAAAAATGCCTCTGACTTTTACCACGATGTCTACTGTAAGACCCCGAATTTTATGAAATAAAAGTATTCAATTTTTTTTTAATTACTATTCACGAGTTACTATTCATGAGTTACTATTCACGAGTTACTATTCACGAGTACTATTCATGAAGCATGATAATTTTTTTTCGAAAGAAGGCATTACTCAATAATTGTTACAGTAATTACTGTTCAATATTTTATTTTATTGATTCAATAATTGCTACGTTGATATTTTATATTATTGTTGTTTCAATAATTGTCACTAAGACAAGATTTTCCATTATCAGAGCAATAATTCATATTATCTGAATAATATTATTGGATAATATTATTGGCAATGCCTAGAAAGTCGGCATCTAAGGAGAGGTTTGGTCACCTAATCATAGGCCAAGAAGGAGAAATTCTTATTGGAAAGCCCCTCTTTCCCGAGAATCACAGTTGTTAATATTATGATTATGTAATATTATTTGTGAATAATTAATTATTGATTTTTATGATGAGAAAAATATTTATTTTATGTGGATATAGATGGAGAAAATTTTTAAAGTGACAATTGTTGAAAATTAATATTTTATCTTTTTCTGATAAAATAATTCATTTAAATATATTATTTTAATAATATAATAATGGTGATATTTTTACGGTTGAATGTGGAATATATGAGTATATGAGGAGGAAGAATATTTTGTTACAATAATTGTTTAAAACATGTTAAACATGCTCGGTGGACCCCATTTCTTCGATCGAAATTTGATTATAGTATCGTAAAATCGTCCGTTTGTGGATTTCGGTCAATTTCTGTTTGGAATTTGGAAAAACTTTCTTCTGCAAAGTTGTAGAGAATTGAATTTCCTATAAAAACACGCGAGATTCGAATTTTTTGATAAAAGGGCTATTTATTATGAATTATTGAAGTTCTGAAGCTCTGAAATAATTGATTTTTGGAAGTTTAAAATAATTTAAATAACAAAAACGTTTTTTTGTGCAAGTCTTGTGAGGTGGGCTGTTTGGTGGCTGAGGTTTTGAAGCAAAATAAGTGTGCTTTGGAATAAAAATAATATATATTAATATTTTATTAAATTTTCTGCTTTGGTGTTCTAAGTATTTTCTTATAAATAGGGTGCTTAGGTTAGAATTGAAAATCACAATTTAAATCAAGTTTTCTCTCTATATTATCGAGCGTATTCTTGTGAGTATTTTGAGTATACTTTGAGTATTGCTATACAGTGCAAGTTCGTTCAGCGTTATTCCAGTCAGAAGTACTGCTCTTTTGAGGTAAGGGATAGTAAGGGATTTTAAGGGTTATTATGTTTTAGTTTGAAATTTTTTCGAACCTTCAAAAATTTTGGAAAAAATTGAAATGATATTTTGATGAGTTTGTAGAGTTTGTCCAAAATGGCGATTTTTGGATGTATAGATTAGGAGTTATGGATTTTATGAGAAAAGACTATTTTAAAAGTAACTATTTATAACTCCTTGTGATTAAGTCCAAAATTGATGAAATTTTTATTGGGAGTACATCTATATAATATCAGTATACCATGTAAATTTCAGAATTGTTGGATAAAAGTATAATTTATGATAAATGTTTAAATATTCGGTGATTTTGGCCATATGAAAAATAGTAAATGAATTTTTAAAATTTTGAGAAAAATATATGTTCAATATGGGACTATGTTATGCTAAATCCCAGAAAAGAAATATTTTTGGAACTGAGTTGGTATTTTTCATGAAAATGTTCTAGTTATGAGTAATGAATTAAATATGTTATGTGAAGTAAGAAAATTGGAAAATATGATTTATTGGCTTCGAGAATCATATATGAGGTATATGCAGATTTTTATGAGGGTTTTGGTTAATGATGATGAAATCTTATGAGTTTGGCATTTTAGATGATTAAATGCATTAATTATTAAAGTGTAAATAATTGGATTAAATTATTTATAAGTTTAAGAAATGATTAAAATATTATTATAATATTAATAATATTAGATTATGAGATTTCTAAGTGATTTATAACATTTGGATTAAGGTGTTATAAATATGGATATGAATTTTATTATGAAACTTTATCTTTTCGTATCGAGGTTTCTTATTACGACGATACCTGCACTATGTACATTTAATACGGGTACTATTCATGACAAATTGGTTTCTTCTTTCACCAAATTATCGTTGATTTATGAATCTTACTCTTGAAATTAAAACTATGTTTTGATTATATTGTTTTTATATAACATTCTTATAACCCTAATGATAATATTTCTTCGACTTGAGTGTAAAGATGGGTAGATTATTGGTATGATCGTGACCATAGGTTCTCTTTGGCGAAGAGTGCAAAAGTTGAATTGTTCGATTGGTATGATCATGACCATTGAATTTACAATTGAATATTTTTAGCTTAAGTGCAAAGGTGAATCGATCAACATGGTTATAATTATTGTTATATAACTTCAAATGATTATGTATTTCTTTGATATATAAATATCTTTGGCTAGTAGTGCAAAGATGACTGTTGTTGAATATCTTTAGCTTTGTAGTGCAAAGATGAATTATTGATGAATATCTTTGGCTCGTAATGCAAAGATGACTGTTGTTGAATATCTTTTGCTTAGTAGCAGCAAAGATGAATTATTGATGAATATCTTTGGCTTGTAATGCAAAGATGACTGTTGTTGAATATCTTTTTGTAGTGTAAAGATGAATCTGTTGATGAATATCTTTGGCCGTGGTGCAAAGATGAATTTATTAGTATGATTATGAACAGAGGCGTGATTTGGTATAACCATGATATTTGATGTCGAGGTAAAACAGCGGTGATGAAAATTATCTTCGATTACGGATGAGAAGAGGAATTTAGAATCACAATTATGATTATGAAGTTATTCATATGATTGTGGAAAGGAACTGTTGATTGATGTTACGAGGGGATAAAATATTGTTGGTGGACTTTTAACGTGGAGAAGGCAATAGACTTTATAGTCTATTCGACTCTTTTAATGGATCGCTTCGTTCACCGCAACTATGGTTGAAAAGTTTTATCATCTACCATATGTTCTAAATCTCGATTTACATCGATGAAGACTATTGATAATTTATTTATCTTTAGTCATAATATTCTTTATCGAGCTAGTTGTGCTCACCCTTTTGTTTCACAATTCCTTTCGTGTAATAAAAGTGTAGTTGGGTCGAGCAGGGGATAGCGAGGGAATAGAATGGTGGTTTATAGATGTTGAGGGTGAGGTGAATTTAACTTGGAAGGGTGTTTTGCCACTATCATACAAGATGTCTAATGACATACAAACTCGTGTTATCATAAGACATGGTTGTGCTCATCCACTCACGAGTATATTTACAAGCACTACCTATATAATCTTGGTGTTTGTTTGGAGTATAATACCCAATTAGAGACAAAGTGGAGATAATGATATGTCAAGAGAAGACTCACCATTGGGAAAAATATGATAGTAATCTTCTCGTTTTTCTTTGGGATTTATGGGTCAACCAAGGATAATTTCATGGCTATATGATATCTACCATAACCTAAAAAGCATGGCCTCCCATGTATGAAGGTTTCTTGAGCACTTCCCAAAGATTCTAATTTCTAAAACAGTTTTTGACTATACCTTTATGTAAGGTGTCATTGTGACGCTTACGCTGATTGGTATATATTTGTATCCAAACTCACAGCATATGTGTTGTTGTATTTTGCACGATAATTGTTGTAATAAAGTTGTAGTTGTTTTCCGTACCATATATTTAGCGACTCAGGATGGGTTGGATGGAATGGACCTATTTTGGGGTCGTTACATCTACCGAACACCCTATACTTTTTTTTTATCCAAAAGTACCCTTAACGTTATATTTTTTGGGTTGTCCGTGCCCCTGCCGTTAACAGAAGACAAACGGGGTTAAAATTGGCTGACGTGGCACACACATTGAGGCTTAAAGGGTGAAGGTTCAAAAATACCCCTGACACATGTAAATATGTCATTTAATCAAAACAAAAAATACTAAAATTCAAAATAAAAAAAACATAACATATTTACATCATTTAATCAAAATACTAAAATTTAAATTATTTTGCTAACTAATCAAAACAACTAATTAAATAAAACAAGTTGTATAACATATTTACATCATTTAATTAAAATATTAAAATTCAAAACATAACATATTTACATCAAATACTAATTAAAAAAAACTAAAATACTAATTAAAAAATAATAAAATACTAATTAAAAAATACTAAAAAATCAAATTAAAAAATAATAAAATACTAAAATTCAAATTATTTTGTTAATTAATCAAAACAACAAAAATTCAAATTACATCATTAAAATACTAAAATCATAATACTAAATACTAATTGATATAAAAATTTTAAATTACTAAAATCATTTTAAAATAACATTTTTTTAATATTTTTAATATCAAAAATTAAATTTTTTAAAATTTTTAAAAATATTTTAATATTTTTATATCAAAAATATTAACGTTTTAATATTAACCTCATATCAAAAAATTTTAATATTTTTAAAATATTAACGTTTTTAATATCAAAAATATTAATAAAATATTAACATTTTTAATATAAAAAATATTAACGTTTTTTAATATTTTTAATATAAAAAATTAACATTTTTTAAAAAAATTAAAATATTTTTATATTTTTATATCAAAAAATATTAACGTTTTAATATTAACCTCATATCAAAAAAGTTAATATTTTAAAAATATTAACGTTTTTTAATATAAAAAATATTAACATTTTTAATATCAAAAATATTAATAAAATATTAATGTTTTTAATACCAAAAATATTAACATTTTTAATATCAAAAATTAACATTTTTTAAAAAAATTAAAATATTTTTATATTTTTATATCAAAAATATTAATATTTTAATATTAACCTCATATCAAATTTTTTAATATTTTAAAATATTAACATTTTTAATATCAAAAATATTAATAAAATATTAACGTTTTTTAATATCAAAAATATTAACATTTTTAATATCAAAAATTAAGTTTTTTTTAAAAATTTAAAATATTTTAATATTTTAGTATTTTGATTAAATGATGTAAATATGTTATACAACTTATTTTATTTAATTAGTTGTTTTGATTAGTTAACAAAATAATTTGAATTTTAGTATTTTGATTAAATGGTGTAAATATGTTATGTTTTTTTTAATTTTGAATTTTAATATTTTTTGTTTTGATTAAATGACATATTTTATATGTAGAAGTGATTTTTGAACTTTCTCCCTTTAAGTCTCTCCATGTGTCCGCTTACGTCAGTAATTTTAAACCCGTTCATCTTCCTCGTTAACGACAAAGAAGACTGGACGATCTAAAAAATGTAACGTTAAGGATACTTTTAGACAAAAAAAAAAAATATAAAATGCTCGGTAGACATCGCGATAAAAATCAAGGATATTTTTGAACTTTCTCCTTATTAATTAATAGTTGTCGGTTGGGGTAATTGGAGTATTAAATTAGCTTCAATTATTGGTAGGCTGATTAATAAAATGGTTAGACCAAAACCGACCGTTATGGCCAAGTACATGCAAGTAGCCAAGTAACATACAAATCTATCTGTTTGACGTGTACATTTTTGTCTTTTTCTTTTCCCCCAATTTTTTACTTTATTAAAAAAAAGAAAAAGTAGCTATCCGAATATCGTTTGAGGAAATTAACCTCTTCGAGCCAACAACTAGCTAGGAAATTAAGGATAAAGAAAGAAAGAGACGCGACATTTTACTTTATTTTATACATGGGACTATCAAAAGTTACAATGCATTTGGGTTCAAAGATCTAAAATTAGCCCCTCCATTCCATATTACTATTATTATTCATCACTAAAAGAATATGCACACCTATTATTAAGAATAACAATCAATTAATAGCTTAGTTTTAAGAGCAAGGAAAATGACACTAATAAGAGTACTAGTTGTTTGATTGTATATTAAATATTCTTGAAAAGAGGATATGAATATGGGTATTATAGGAGAGAGTATATGTAGACTCTGTATATGTATATATGTTGAATGGGTTTGAGAGATTTCATAGATCTACGCATATTAACGTGAAAATAAAGGATTTGACATTTTAGAAGAATTACAATCCAAGTTGACTTATAATTTAACTTAACATTTCTGAGGAAGTCAAATTACACTCACACAGTCACACTTGTAAGAAACCTCTACACAAGACTTCTATTCCAATGGTCGATTGAGGTGGTGTAATCAAGATCCATTTTTTTGTCGTTTAAATAGTTAAAAAAAAAACTGAAATATATTAAATCTATGAAATAATATAAATATAATCCCTTCGAAATAGTTGACAAACCAAATCAAGAAGATGGGTAATTACAGCCAAGGGCTATATATTGAACCCTATAATTATATGAAAATATTAATAGAATTAATTATAGACATGCCCAATTTTTCAAAACGAGATAATTATCTCGCGTCCAAATTTGATCAGCAAATCTACCACATATCTTCCATACTAACAAAAAAACAAAATCACATAATGGGAAAAACAAAATTTTACAAAAGAGATAATATCAGAGAAGGAAACTCTTGCATATAATGAAAGAAATCAGTCCAACTCAATAGAGAAACAAACATTCATACAAGGAGGGAATCCTAAATCACGTCAAATAAGTAAAATAAAAATAAATCAAAGAATTGTTGATTATTTTAGTAATTAATTGATGACACTCAAACTCGAGCATAGGGGCCCTTACATTTTTTTTTTTTGGGGTGCAAAGGAGGCCTCACGACTATACTACATAATCAAACAAAACAAATATGTTTTAAAGCATGCACTCCATCTCTTTAAATTTTCTGATGATAATAAATTCCAACTTAACAGATAATAACATTGCAAGTGTGCATTCAGTTAAAAGGAAGGGTTATATACATCCACAAATAATACACAAAATGACTAAATGAATTATAGCCCCTTTGGATAGTTTCATACTACTCTACCACAACTTTGAGGATATATACCTCTCATAGACTTGCAAATTCACTATACTCTACAACACTTCTAAGAATATGCAGAAGGAGACTTACTGCTGTTCATGAAACGGAACAAGTTTTGAAAATAATTGATCTTCTTAGGCAAGACATATTCCAGATATACTAATGGAAGGGAGAAACACTGAACATGATTACCGTTTAGCCAGCAGCTGCTGCGTAATATGGTGATATCTGTAATGGTACGTTTCAAGTGGAAGCTTCAAGTTCATCTGGGGTAACTGCAACTCCGTTTGGCTCATCATTTGCGCGAAGTTGAGAAGAAACGTCATCTATAGCAGAATTCAGCTGTGCAATCTTGTCAGTGAGTATCTTGCGTGTCCTCTGTTTTCACCAACCATACAACACAATCAAACCAGTTGAGATCTCAATAAGAAATAGGAGACATCATCTTCGCTAGAAAATACAAAAATTGGATATAATAGCAGAATGCATTTTATTCTATATTCCTTGGTCTTCCCTTTTTTCTTTCTTTTCTTGTTCATTCTGCTTCTAAATCAAGCACTGTTGTGATATGCAATGTTATTCGTAAGGTATATATTTAACTCAAAATAGTGTCAGCTGACACCACTTGACCACTGGCGTTCAGCTGTACTGAGTGCTCGACTGTTGACGTGGTTTGACATTCTCTGGATTCTCAAGGAGTAATGTATCCTTTAATAGGAGACTGGCTGAAAAAGGAGTGTGCAACGAGAATTTACTATGTTCAGCGAATTTGGAACCATATACTAATGCCTCTTTCTTTAGGTTTATTTTTATGTAGTTCCTTTGGAATAGCTGCCAGAGAGTTTGTGGGTACAATTTGGGGGCTCAAGTCTAGAGAGAGTTCTCTTTATGAGATTCTCCATTAAAACCTTGAATACAATGAACTGTTATCTTCCTCACTTGTGGATGTAGGCCAAAAGCCGAACAACGTATATCTGTGTTTTTTCTCTTGTTTGCTTTTCCTCTGCGCATGTTGTATGTTTGTTCATCGCAATTGTCTAAATATGCAAAGTATTCACACTTATCACCCCTTTTAGATTTCTATTTGACCCCATAATGGAAAAAATAGGACAGCTAATTTCAGACATACATATAGTCACCTGATACAAAAGTCCTACTAGGAAAATTAGAGCATATTGATGAAATAAAGACACAAAACACAAGTAAATTTTCACCTCCAAAGCTTTCTCTTCATCGTAAATAAATTTTGGAAGTTTTCTCATCAAATCTTTTCTGTCAGCTCCTGCTAGTGCCTTGCTTATCTGCAATACAATCCAATATGAGCAAAGTATAAGCTTCCAGTCAACTGAATCCAACACATATCAAGAACATCTAACCAACTGCATGGAGCCTTCTGCTAATAGGGAAGAATTCCGCCTCGTAAAAATACACTCAATAAATTACTACAAAATATTTGCAAATGGAGTGAACGAGTAATCCAAAAATAGATTCTTATATGCCAAAATGCCCAACAGTTTCCCTCCATCCATCACCATCTAGAAAATGATTTCTCACTAAGTGTCACCCCAACTACTGCCAAATGAGACAAAAATAATCTAAGTAGCCAGTTTCTGTCTCTCTCTAGCCACAAACATGACTACACGAGGGAACTAATCTAGCTCTGAAGCACGGGCATGCAAGCCATACCTGAGGTGCATATATGCAACCTAACGTTCCAACAACTATTCCACCCAATACGAAGCCCCCAACAAAGATACTGGCACCACTTGGTCTTCCATCATCCCCACTGCACTTGTACAAAGGGCACTTGTCACATAGAAATATAAAAATAAATGAGAAGTGGTAAAAGATGATAGGAGCTTGTAATGTAGGATGTCATGAGTATCATGGTATATAAGAGTATTTCCAGCTAGAATAAGTAGGAAATCAGGGTGGCAGAATCATGTGCAATTGAAGAAATTAATAAGAATTTAAGAGTGAGAGAGAGGTACAAATTTGTGCCTTCTAAAGTTACATGAGCATAAGAATTAAACAACCAATAAGTTTTTGGTCTGGTAAGAAGTGTTTCTGTTAAGAAAATTTATAAACCTAGCTTATTAAAAATATCAAATTTTTTGGGACTGTTCGATCTGTATATTACTCAACTCAAGAACACCTTTTATCACAAAACTAATTGGAGCAGGCTGAAAATGAATCTCATATGTAAGAGTAAAAAGAAGAAAGGGATGAGACCCTTATATTAGTGTAATTCATTTGAACTAATAATCAATATAGGCTGAGACAGGCAACTTAAGACCATACCCAGCTCGCACAGTAAGTGACCTTCTGTACTTTAGAGGTTTTGTTTTAACCTGGGAACTGGGGTTGATGACCAAGCTACTGGAGCTAAAGCATAGGTCAGCTTTCATCAATGAGGTACCTACCATCACATATTTGGAAAAAATGAGAACAGTGACACAGAAGACTTGCTAATAAAAGCAAAGAAAAAGACCATAAGATATTAGGTCCTAGTGCAAATCCTTATCAAAATATGTCAAGCATTCACAAGAAGAGCAATATTAGAATAATAACCTGATGAGGAAGCAAAAGAGCTGCAATAGATTTACTGTTCAGACATTTTTTGAAATTGAAAAGAAAAGTAAAAATAATAATAATAAATTTAAAAAGGGTATAGGGTCGTAAAATCAAGATTAACCACGCCAATAATAATAACAAGAACATTTGTAGAATAGCCATTTCAATTCAATAGTAGAATAGTAATGATGAAAAACTCCCCCAAAGAAAGAAAGAACTTGCTATCAAACTCTCTAAATTAGATACAAATAAGGGAGAAAACTGGCAAAAGGAAGTCCACCATATCTAATCATCATCAATCATGACTCTAATAATTTAGTATGAGTTCAACTACTCAGTGAATCCATACACTAAGTGTACATGATTTGATTTGCCATAGAACACTATCAAAACAGCTCATTAATTTACGTGCTTAAATTCAAGTAAGTTTGGAATGAAGCATAACCAAATAGTCCAAGGGGCAAGGGCCTTCTACAAAAATGTAAATGAAGGCCATTTACGGTGACTATCAAATGAATCATATCTAGGGAGCCCTTTCTATCTAGTGATGTTTGGTTTACCAAGTTGGCTCCTAACCTTTAATTGCATCAAAGTTGAAGCCCCAGGACAAAAGTGTGCCTACGTGAGAGCATTCATCACATAGCACTATATATAAGATCTAGTTAATGAAATTTCCAGCAAAACCATCATGTGCAATGATAAATAGAACAACCTCAGATCAAACTTTCAGATTGAACCATAAGAACAAGGTGAAGTGTAAATGTCTATCAGTAGAGTGGACTGATTTTCTCAGCTGAGAAAGAGGGTTTCAATCCAGTTTTTGGCCTTCCCTACTTTATTTCTTCCATCAGTTTGTCCAAATTACCAAAATAATATAATCATAAGGGGAGTCTTCTATGCCTAATGAACAATGATTAATCTTCCGTGCTAAGGCTAGCAACTCAAATAATCAAGGGGAAACATCTTTCATATCTCAGTTCACATAGTCATTCACTAATATTTTAAATCCCCAGTTCAAAATTAGTAATTTTAACCTTCAAAGTAATATAAAAATATTACAAAAAAAAAAGAAGAAAAAAAAAAAGGATGCAGTAAAGCCAATCAAATGCCTCAAGTATCTATACAACCTTCACCAACAAGATTGCAATTAACCAAACACATGATTCCATAACCACAAAATCAACACGACAACATATGTTTTTCATATTAATTAAAGAAACATGACGAAATTGCATCAATTACAAGCACAATCAACATCATTAATAAGAAATAATAGAATTGATGTTTCATTCGATAATTATAAATAAACTGGCAAATCAATAAAACAAGGTGATATATTTACCCAATAAGAACGGAATTTGAGGGTTTGGAATCGAAACCGATGAATTGGCAGGAGCATAAGTCATCGCTACGAATAATTTAGTCAATTGAGAGAGAATGTCGTAGTTTGAACGGATTTGTGATGGTATTGTGTTCGATCATTTCCAAATCATTTATCGGTGCTTTCTGTATAACAAACGTGTCACATTCCTGGGGGAAGAAAAGTGAATGATCGTAGCCCAATAGAAAACTTCTAACCAAAATTATTTTGGGCCTTCATAAAAGCCCAAAATTAGTATTGGCAATTTGGCCCAAAACCCACTGGATTATAGACTGGTGTAATTCTATTTTTCTGATCACACATTTTGATAAACTCCTTAAACCATAGGAAAAATATTTAAAATACTCTCTCCGTCCCGTAATAAATTTTACTATCTCCATTTCATAATAATAGTCTTTTTAGCTTCATGCACATGAATTGAGAAAGTCATTTAATACTATCATTTAAGAATTAAAATTTATATGAAATTTCATCACTACCCCTTTATGTGAAGTTAAAAACTATTAATACAAAGGAGAAAATTTCTTGGGACAATGAGAGAAGTTAGGGGTGATATAGAAAAATAAATAATTTATTCTCCTAGAAAGTTGTAAACGACAAATAAATTGAAACAAATTTTTTCTTCTAAAAAGACCGTTATTATGGAATGGAGGTAGTATAATTTAACCAAACATCTCTATTAATAGGCCGGGCACTCTTGCGCTACCGATGTCAGCGATAAATTTGACACACAAATTGTTTTTCCCTTTTGCAATTATAGGTTTAGGGGCTGTTTGATAAAATCTGAATTTGAATTAATTGACATATCTGAAACATCTGAATAACAGATTTTATTATTTTACTCATCTAAAAAAATTCAAAAAATTCTTGTAAATTTATTTAGTATTACTTAATATAATAGTTAATATTGTAAAATAAAAAAATTATTTCGGGCTAGCTCATTCACCAAAAAATGGAACTAAACTATTCGATCTGAATGGTTTAAGGCTCAACCATTCGACGATTTTTCAAAAAACAAACGACCGAATGCATTTGAATTCGGTCGATATTCAACAGAAAACAAACAACCCCTTAAATAGGAGTTGTTGGTATGAAGTTAACTTTGGTAATCGACCAAGAGTCTGATGTCGACAATAGCGGTAGGAAATAATCTATCTCTCGTGTCATGCCACAAGATCAGATGGTGAATTAACCAACTTACTATGAAGTTGGTAATCGGATCCAGTTGAGATATATTAGCATTTTATTATCTTTAATTTAATTTTGATATATTTTCTTATTTTGTTCTCTGATCTTAATTAAAAAATTATTTTATCTTTCTTATTAATTATACACGTAATGGGAGTGTCAAAAAAAAAAAGTAATTTATAATTATAAAACTTCCAAATTTAGTTTGGCAAATGATTTGATTTGATAAATGAAATGGGGGTCCAAGTCCTCCTTTTTTGGTGGGTGGGAGGATGGGTCAAACTCTCTTTTGACTTTAGGCATAAAGTTCCAAAATCAGAAGAAAGCATTTTTGTTTTCCTTCTTTTTTTTTTTTGATGGACATGCATATTCCTGTATGTTAAAGTGACATATATACCAGTCTTTCCTTTTTCTTATTCTTGTTGTACAATTAATTTATTACAGTTCATATTCCATCCTGGTTGGTAACAAAACAAAGATCTTCACAACTTTATGGGACAAACAAATAGAAATCTAGGTTTCTATCTATCTTCTGACTGACGAGATCACTTCTGCTGATGATATTTGGAATTTTGGGATAATGAATACATGTGAAAACTTTATGAGTTTGATCTCATAACACTTGTGGATATTGCGATTTTATATGTCTGATTCTTTTTTTATCGATAATTATGTGAATAAATATAATTGATAATGTCTTAACGATGTACTTATTTGATGTCAATCTTATAATCTTATTCAATTTCATACGTCAGATTCATAATTCAGTTCTCAATACATAGCGAGATTTTAATACTAACGTTGAACTGATTGAAAACATATACTCCCTCCGTCCCATAGTTATAGGCTGATTTTTCATTTTGAGATGTCCCAATATATAGGCTACTTATTATTTATAAAATTTAGTTGGTTCATTATTTTACTTTAATGCCCTTATAATAAATATTTAATCAATGAAGTTAAGAGTTTCAATGTGATAAATAAGGAGTAATTAATTTATTCATTAATTCTATATTAAGGGGTATATGTAGAAAATTTATGTTAAAAATTAACTTAATAAAAAAAATCAGTCTATAACTATGGGACGGATGGAGTACTATGTTTTAACAAGGAACTTACGAGTCAAATTTCCCATATAAGAAAAATAGACACATTCGATGTAAAAAGAAATAGTTAAAACTTTGAAAACATAAGAAAAATAATAATAAACTTTAAAATCCAAAGTGGTGTTCCTATAAGAAAAATAATAATAATCCACAAACAACATTATCAAGGTGGTAGTCACTTTTGATGACCCCCGCATAGTATCTAGGTCTTTATTCGCTTGCCCCACAGCCTTTTTTATACATTTTATGAAATTATGAAAAATCACATTAAATAATTTAAAATTCAAAGCATGGTTTTAAAAATAGGACCGGACCACCAGTTTTGGCCAAAATCAGATTGACCCGCCGCTCTGACTGATGGTTCAATCGGTAAAATCGGTTATTGACCCAGTGACCCGATATTTTTTTGTATCAAAAAAAAATTTAATATTAAAATTAACCACTTTTAGTAATATTTTAACTCAACTTTATTATATTTTAGTTCATAAAAAATGAGATTTTTTAAATTTTAATTAATTACTAATAATATATATTTTTATATATTAATAACGTATCTAGATCAAGAACGGTTCAATGTTCAATAACCTAATTACTCAATATTTTTTCGGTTCAATGACCGGTCCGTGTCGGATAACATTTATTCAAAGTACTGAGCTTTCACAAGGAATATTTGTAGGGGACTAATAAGTGCAAAGTGAGATGGATTTAAATATGGAGAAGAAATCTTTGTACTACATCATTAGCCATCTTTATTATTTATTTTTTTTAAAAAAAAATTGCTTGATATATATTTTCTAATAATCAAATACTATGAAATATAGAAAATTAGAAATATATTTAGCAAAAATAAATAAATAAAATTGGAAATGCATTTCCCTAACGTCCAGTTCAGTTGCACTAAAAATGTCGTCTTCAAGAAAAATAGGTCTAAAAATGTCATCTTCAAGAAAAATAGTTTGAAATGGGAACTCATTTTCAAGTGATACTAGTATAAATTTATGATACCGTAGTAGACGTTAACTGGGTTGGATTGCAATCAACGTAAATGTGTATACAATAAGATAAAATAAAGTACTGACACACAAACGAAAGGATAATCTTTCCGTCCACACGTCAACATTATATTGAATATGAAATAAATTTACCATAAAATTCACTTGATACTAACCTGTCTTTTTTTTTTCACCTACAAACTCGCAAGTTCAAGTCTATTAGCAACAAGTCAAAGTTCAACAATAGAATCTTTAAAAAAATTATAAAGGTAAGTTTCTTATAGGTTCTCCTTAATTTCTCTCCTAACTACTTTTTCAGGCTCTTTATTAGACTTCTAATTTCTAAATTTAAAATATATATGTAAATTTGAGATTTAACTCCCTTCCATTATACATTTATTCCGATTTTATTCAATATACTATATTTATATACTTATGGATAACTATGGATAATGTAATTGCAATTAATATCGATTAATTAATTTATTATATTGAATAGTATAATGGTTCCAAAAATATAAGTAATCCCATTTGATGAATATATATGTGAATCTTTCATCAAAATTTCAATGAATGAAAATTCTTGTAGAGTAACTGTAAATATATTTTTTATGATTCTAATTTTTGATTGAATTGATCTTAATATCATCATCTATCTATTAACTTGTTTTAATTGTTATTAACCAAAAATTTAAGATCAAATAATTTATGTATTGGATGAAAGGGAGCCAAATCCTCAAATTTGTTACATTGTACGGTGTAAGTTCTCAAAAAATTAAAATAAAAAATACAATCTATACTCCATCTGTTCCTTTTTATTTGTCTTTCTAGGGAGAGGTTTTTGTTTATTTTTATTTGACGTATGGAGATTTCAAGAAAGCGTTGAATACATAGTT
This sequence comes from Panax quinquefolius, assembly GCA_020205615.1. Lineage (NCBI taxonomy): Eukaryota > Viridiplantae > Streptophyta > Magnoliopsida > Apiales > Araliaceae > Panax > Panax quinquefolius. Next base: position 144,915,969 of record CM035153.1, on the reverse strand, counting down.
CCCAATATTATCTCTTATGATTAAATGTTAATTTGTTTCTCTTTTAAATTTTCATTAAATTTTAGAAGGTTATTATTAAAAGCTTATACTTAATTTAATCAATTGGACAAAATATTTTTTTTTTGAAGGCCCAACATTTTAGAAAATACAATATAATTTCATAATTCTAGTACATTATCACTATTACAATACCAAGAATCAATCAAATCTCATTAAAAAAGTAAGAAATAAACTCACAAACAAATCAAACATCATACCTCACTAAAGGAAGAAAAAATAAATTCACAAACTTGTGAATCACTATTACCATCCGAGTCCGATGATGTCGAGCTATCAAATAACACATTAATGGCATTAAAATATCATGCATTGAAGGATCGACGTAAATGTCGTGGTCATTGACGCCTTCAAGTTCGGATGGTTGATGACTTCGGGTTCGAATGGCTGATGACTTTGGGATTCAGATGGCGGACCACTCTTTCGGATTCGGTTTCGGAAGTTCAGAATTGACATTTTTATTTCTTTGATATATTTCATTTTTATGGTAATATTTTTATTAATAGGAAGTTGTTATTAGTTAGGAATTGTTACCATAAATGTAGGAAGTTGTTGTCTTTTAGGATTTTGTTTCCCTATTTTTCAGGAATTATGTTACGACTTAGGAATGAAGTTTTGTTAGTTATAAAACCCGATTTGTGGGTTGAATTGGCGTTAACTTTGATTTTGATAAATATAAATTCAAGCATTAAAGAATACTTCTTTGTGTTTTTTGGTGAACCTATTGTTACTTTACCTATAAATTTATTTGTTTACCTAGCCCGCAGGATAATCTGTCCGGCGTCAGTTGGTATCAAAGCATCAACATCTTTTTTAGAATAGATTTCATTAGTTTCAATGGCTGGTGGTCGTGGGTCGTGGCCGTTGAGGGCAGATTTCAATTGAGGAAGTCTGGCACCATGATCGAAACGTCTAGGACGTGATTATTGAGGATTTACAGAAACAAGTTACAGAGCTAACCCAGCGTCTAGCGGTGCAAAATTTGGGTATTCGTGGAGAGGTTCTGATGGAGGAAGTCTCACACCTTGATAACGATGAAGAATCCTATGATTCTGAATCGAGTTTTGATAATCCTTACCACCATAGGGGGCAACTATGGGAACGGCATGATCATGATGACCGTCGTAGTGATCTGGATTTTAAAGTGGAGTTACTAAAGTTTTTTGGAACACTGGAAGTAGAGGGATTCATTGACTGGATGAATGAAGTGGAACACATATTTGAATATAAGGAGATTTTAGATAACGTTAAAGTAAAATTGGTTGCAATAAAATTGAAAGGTAAAACATCTGCTTGGGGGGGACAGATGAAGCGTTCACGAGAAAGGCAAGGAAAAACTAAAATCACAAAGTGGGAGAAGATGAAGAAAAAAATGTAGAGTCGCTTTTTTTCTTTCAGTTAAACTCAGTTGTTGTTCAAAATATTGCATTCATTGAGACAAAGAACTAGATATGTAGATGATTACACCGACGAATTTTATCAGTTGAGAGCACAGAATGATCTATCGAAAATAGAGGAACAAATGGTAGCAAGGTATTTAGGAGGACTCAGGTAGCAACTGCAAAATGCCCTCAATCTCCATTCACTATATATGGACTGTCTCTGAGGCATACCAACGAGCATGTGATTCAGAGTAACAATAGAATAGTAGGCCGATACTGAGGAATAACCTACCCAACAGATTGAACCAACCTCAACAACTTCGTCCTACTCCACAACAACCATATGGTAATTTCAATTCCAGTATTAAATGCTTCAGATGTAGGGAGTCGGGCCATAAAGCAACGAAGTGCCGAAAACCTACTAATTAGAAGGGAAATAATCTCATAATTAAAGCTAGACGACGTGCTAGTTGAAATGGAAAGATTTAATGAACTTGTGTATGATGAGTATGAAAATGATGAGGATGTACTCCATGGTGATGGCCAGGAAACCTTAGTCATTCGAAAGAATCTATTAGCTTCCAAAGATAATTCAGAAGATGATTGTTTGAGAACCAACATATTCCACACGATTTACACGGTAACCGATAAGGTTTACAAAATGATCATTGACAGTAGCAGTTGCGATAATGTCGTGTCGGAAGAAGTTGTTAGAAAATTAAATTTAAAGACGGATTGTCATCCCAAACCGTATAAGTTGTCGTGGTTGAATAAAGGCAATGTATGTTTAATGTCTTTTTCAATCGGTAAGAAGTACTTTGATAATGTTTGGTGCGACGTGGTATCAATAGACGCATGCCATGTGTTGTTGGGCTGACCTTGGCAATGCGACCAAGTGTCATTCATGATGGTTGAAAGAATACTTACTCCCTTAGTATAAAAGGGAAGAAGGTTGTGTTAGCCCCTCGGCGAGAAGAGCATAGTTCAGCTCGGGCAGTAGGAAACCCGAACCTCTTATCCATGTCTAGATTCCTAACGGAGGCCAATCGTGAAGGTGTAATATATATATGCTCTGCTCCCTTAATTGTGGGAATAACTCGACAGAAAGGAACCTAAAAGTACCACTCAATGTGCAGAAGTTACTATCGGAGTTTGCTGATCTGATGCTTGAAGAGCTTCCACCTTGACTACCACCGATGAGGGACATTCAACACCAGATAGATCTTATTCTAGGATCAAGTTTACCGAATAGGCCAGATTATCTACTCAGTCCTAAAGAGCCCATGTGCAGTACCAACTTTATTTATGCCAAAGAAAGATGGATCATGGATGATGTGTATAGACAACAGAACAATCAACAAGATTACACTGAAATATCGATTTCCAATACCTCGCCTAAACGATATGCTAGATCAATTATCTACAGCAAAAGTTTTCTCAAAGATTGATCTGAAGAGTGGTTACCATCGGATAAGAGTAAGGCCTGGAGATAAATGGAAGACGACGTTTAAAACGCAAGATGGGTTATATGAATGGATGGTTACTCCATTCTACCTCTCTAATGCTCCTAGTACATTTATGAGGTTCATACACCAGGTATTGTGACCTTTCATGGGGAAGTGTGTGGTAGTCTACTTTAATAGTATTTTTATTTATAGCCCAAACTGAGAGTCACACCATGAACGCCTCTGAGCTGTTTTTGAGGTATTGAGAAAGGAACGTCTGTTTATCAATCAGAAGAAGAGTTCCTACTTTACGACCTTGGTAACATTTCTTGGCTTTGTTGTTTTTGCCGAAGGTGTTCATGCCAATCATTCAAAGATAGATGTGGTATTAACGTGGCCTACACCAAAGACCCTGCATGATATTAGAAGCTTCCATGGTTTGGCTTCCTTCTATCGCTGATTTATTAGGAACTTCAACAAATTAACTGCACCTATCACAGAGTGCTTAAAAGGTAAAGTATTTAGTTGGTCTGAAGAGGCCGACATTACTTTACGACTTCGATAACATTTCTTTGCTTTGTTGTTTCTACCAAATGTGATCATGTAGATCAGTCGAAGATAGATGCTGTGAGACCCCAAATTTTATGAATAAAGATTTAAATTTCTCGAAATATTTTTTTGAATATTATGGTGTGGATTTGATATAATGTTATAGTTGTGGGTAATATTTATAAATTTTGCAAAGTAAGCAAGTTGTTATAAAATATTCAATTGGTCGGGGAATATTCTTTTTATCGAGAATATCCGTACACAATCATTGGTGGACCCCACAATGGAAGTATTGTCGTAGTTAGAAAATGACAGAATTATCATTTTATAAAAATAACGGCGAAAGTGTTACCGATTAAAACCGTTGAACTACCCGGTAGTAAAAGTACGATGAATACGTGTGGTTACATAAGTAAGACACGGTATTGATTATTGATGCTTACATAAGAAGTCACTCGCTTATACTCAATTATTGCTACACAAGAATTTCACGCATCATATCTCTCATATTATTGATTCAATTATTGTCACAAAGATATAAATCGCATAATATGTTATATTATTAAATCAATAATTGAGACGACAAAGTTATTCATATTATTATTTGCAATATCGACAATGTTCAGAAGTTCTGTCGATGAGGAGGTTTGGTCACCTAATCAGGCGCCAATAAGGAGAAATCCTTATCGGAAAGCCACCTCTTTCCTGGGAACGACCTGGTTGTTAAATATTGTGAGTTATAATATTAATGATATATAAGTTTGTGTTGATTAAAGATGAAATTGATAGTTCCATTGTGTGGGAATTATTAGTGTTAGTGGAAATCGACATTTATTTCGATAATAATTGATGTTTGGAGGTTATATTGACCAATCGGGTAATTAACCGGATAAATGAGAACTTAATTGTTATTAATTCACATGTTTATAACTATGTGTTCACATGTGTGTACTATTGATTCGCATACATGTACTATTAGGGGTGGTGGTGCAAGATTGATAATACTTGCATGACTAAATTAAAAATGGAGGTATAGATGAAGGTATTATACTGTAATTATTTTTTTCACATGTATAGAACTATTGAGTCACATGATTGTACTATTTATTCACATGATATACTATTAGGGGAGGCGGTGCAAGTTTGATAATACTTGCAGGACTAAATTAAAAATGAAGAAAAAGAGGAAGGTATTATACTGTAATATTTTGAGCCCCAAAACGTTCAATTATCGAAACTATATTTTTCTATAAATAGAAGCTCATTCTTCCTTCATTTCTCACCAATTCACTAAAGCTATAGAGCAATTATTATAGAGAGAAAGAAGAAGAGAAGTCTGCTACCTCACTATTCTTGTATCCAGTTTTCTTCTAAGGTAAGGGGTATTATTTATTTCATATTCTGAAGAGATATTATTTTTCGTATTCGTATGAATATTATTTTCGTTCAATATTCATTAAGAATATCATCTTCATTCAATATTCGTAGGAATATTATCTTCGTTAAATATTCGTTGGAATATTATTTTCGTTCAAGGGATGCTATTTTTGTTCAATATTGGCTTGAAATAATATTTTCTTCCATACTTTGTAGTATGTGAGTAATATTATTTTGTCTCGTATTCCTGATTATACACTCAGTCTGTTGAAGTTTTGGCTTCTATACTCCATGAAATTAGTAGAATATCCTTGATATTTGCGCTTCATCCAGTATCTTTTCATAGAAATATTATTATGAGTTTCCTTGATAATTATTGATCTTTTCATGATGGAATACTATTCATGAGTTTCTATTCACCCGGTTACTATTCACTCAAATATTATTCACTCGGGTATTCGGGACACTTTTCATGCCGGAGTACTATTCACGAGTTACTATTCACAGGTTATTATTCACCCAATTACTATTCACCCGAATATTATTCACTCGGGTATTTGGGGTACTTTTCATGTCGGGGTACTATTCATGAGGTACTATTTCTCGAAGTACTTATTCATTGTGGTACTATTCACGAGGTATTATTTAATCGAAAAATATATTTCTTTTTTGTCCAAATTATTTTTGGTACATGAATATTATTCTTGAATTTTACTCTATAAAGCAGTATCATGTTGACAATTTGGATATTTTTTAAATTCTGGATAAATTTAAAGTCTTTAATATTTATCCTTGATTTCGTTTGATTTGATTTCGTTTGATTAATGCTTATATCATTGTCATCATCCTCATGCTTATATTGTGATGAAAGCCATCTTTGGTTTACGTGCATAGATGGACTGTTGATTGGTATGATTATGACCAGGGATCATTCGGTATAAACATGACCCATAATGTTACAAATGATGTGATAAAAATCCTCATTGGCCCGTAGTGCAATGATGGACAGTTGTTGGTATGATTATGACCAAGGATTATTCGGTATAATCATGACTATTAGTGATTACATGAATATCCTTGGCCCGTAGTGCAAATATGATTCGATGATGTGGTTTATTTATTAAGCTGAGTCTCGGCGATAAAGTTGATGAAAAACTTTTTAAATCATAGAAGATAGTAGATATCATACTCTGCCTGACTCTTATAATGGATTGCTTGTTCCGCTGCAGTTGTTGATCTAAAACTTGTTGTCTATTGTATATATATCTTGTTGTTATCGTTGAAGGCTAAGGATAATTTATTCGCAATATCCTAGTCATAATATTTCTTCTTTGGGCTAGTTGAGCTCACCCTTTTCTTTCATTATTCTCTTGTGAAATGAGAATATAACTAGGATTTAGTCTGGGAATGGAGTGATGGTCCAGGATAAGTGGCTTTAGTAGTCCTCACTATTCTGTGAAATAGTGTGATAATAATTGTAATGAGGACTTCATTAAGTGTGGATATTATCTAGAAGACAATATTCGTTTTAAAAACTCAGCTATGTTTTGTGTTATTTTTGCAAGACAGTTGTATTAAAGAAGTTTGTATTTGATTTCTGTACCATATATTTGGTAACTCAAGATGGGTGATGTATACCTGTTTTAGGGGCGTCACAGATGCGGTATTAGCATGGCCTACATCGAAGACCCTGCATGATGTTAAAAGCTTCCATGGTTTATCTTACTTCTATCACCGATTCATCAGGAACTTCATCACAATAATTTCACATATCATAGTGCTTAAAAGGTAAAATATTTAGTTGATCCGAAGAGGCCGACATTAGTTTTCAGCAGGTTAAGAAAAGGATGACCGAAGAACCGTACTGGCACTTCCTGACTTTGAGAAAATATTTGAAGTTAATTGTGATGCATTGAGATTCAGTGTTGGTGGTGTTCTCAGTCAAGAGGGTCGGCCAGTGGCTCCTTAGCAAAAATTTATTAGGGTCGAAGAAGAGCTACTCTACTTACGACTTGGAATTTTATGTCATTGTTCAGTCTCTGAAGCATTAACGTCACTATTTAATCCAAAAGGAGTTCATTCTTGTCACCGACCATGAGGCCTTAAAGTACATTAATGGTCAGCATAAGTTGAGTCAAAGACATGTCAAGTGGGTGAAGTATTTGCAGGAGTTTACTTTTACATTGAGTCATCTAGTTGGAAACTTGAATCGAGTGGCCGATGCACTTAGCAAACGAGCGATGCTACTTGCCACCATGAGTAACAAGGTTAACATTTTTGAAACCTTTGTTGGCATGTATGCGGAAGATCCCTCATTCAGGACTGTAGTTTGGGAGGTAAATGAAGGTCGATGATATGACGTTGTTTTGCATCATGGATATTTATTTCGTGAATTACAACTGTGTATTCCAGATTGTGAACTTTGACGGCATCTCGTTCATGAACTTCATAATAAATGGCACTTCAGGCGAGACAAGACGTTGGCCTTGGTTTCAGTTAACTACTATTAGCCAGAGATATTCAACGACGTGGCTCGTTATGTGGAGCGATGTTATGTCTGTCAGATGTCCATTGGAGTTCTTACTGTTAGTTTTCAGTAGGCACAATAGATCTAGGAGGGGGGTTGAATCGATCCTTTTTATTTTCAAATACTTTTCTGGTTTATTTTGTATTGCTAATAATTTAGCATATGACAAACACAAGAATCTTTTCAAGCACAACGGAATAAGTAAAAGATCCCCTTCATTGATATACTTATAATCATACATACATTGTTCGTAGAGTTAGTTTAGTGGTAAGGCAGTTAAAACATACATAGCAGTTAAAACAGTTAATGTACATAATGTAAATGACATAAAGTAAAAGACACAAGGGGTTTTAAGTGGTTCAGAGTCTCAAGCTCCTAATCCACTCTTATGCTTTCAACTAGCAGGATTTCCACTAAGGAAGGGCAGCACCCAGAATCACTAAGATTCTTTCAAGGCCAACAGCCTTGGAACTTCAGTTCACTAAGAACTCTTCAAGGCCAGCAGCCTTGGAACCTCTTTAGTTCCCTAAGAACTCTTCAAGCCCAGCAGGCTTGGAACTTCGTTTAGTCCTTCCGGACAAGGACCCCTCAGGCCCTGGCTTCTTGTTATTGTAGTTGTTGTTGTTGGAGGTGCTAAGCTGCTAAGATGTCTTTAAGCTTGAACATCTTTGTACTCAGCAGCTTGGCATGGTCCTCTTTACCTTCTGCCTCTAGTCTGGACCATATCTTCTCTGGTGCAGCTGATCTTCACTCTTTTTTGTTCATCTTTATCTGATGTCAGATGTGCACCATCACCATCTGGATTTGCTAAGTCTCTGAGCTTTTGGTAGACTTTGTCTGGCACTTAGCAATCCTTAAACCCTTCTTGAATGTTTTGAAGACATGATTCTGCATCTATTCTTTTTTAGCTTTTGGTTCATGGTGATCTGTAGAGTGGCTCTCTTGATCTTCTTTGAACTCTGCCACTTTTCTGAATGCTATCTCCTTGGCCTTCTCGCCTCTCAGCTTAGCTGCCATCTTCAGTGGCATTCTCATCTTTGTTGAGTGAAGCTCTAATCTGTTTAAGTCCTTCTTCAAAGCTGCTTCACTTCCACCTATGTAGTCTCACTGTCACTGAGACTTGTTCTGTTAATCTTTTCATGGAACTCGTAGAGTCAACAATAGCCTTCAACAACTCAACGATTCTGTAACATAACAATCATTAGCAACTTATGATATTTGAAGCTTTATTGATTTATACTCCTTCTCAATCTTCCCGTTGGAAAGTAGCCGTTAAAAGCTTTTTGAATTGCTTCGCAGATCTCGAGTTATTTGATATAGACTTCAGATGTGACATGACATGACTTCCTGACACTGCAGTCTACTGTTTCACCTACCCTATCAGAGATGTCACTTTTATATCTCGGGTAGGTAGTCAACTTTATTACCTCCTTCTGATTTCTCGATCAGAGGTTGTCCTTTTGCATCGATGCTCTCAATAAGCTTTGTTCGAATATCAATCTTCAGGTTGAACCGTTGCCAATGCTTCAATCCTCAGTTGTTCGAACTCTACAATTCTGATGCACATCTTCTTGGACTTGATCGTAGTGTCTAATTGACAGGTACAAATAACACTACGATCTTGAAGAGTGTTCATTAGTTCTCTAATGTGGAACACCTCTTCCTTTTCTTGTGCAGTGCTTCAACACTTCTGTTTGCCTCGACTGCTCTCAGATACTGATGGCTTGACTCTTTGTTCTAGCCCCTTCTGAACATCAAGACACTTCAGATTTGTGGCGTGTCCAGCTCACTTTCTCCTAGTGATCTCTCGTTCACTTATCATCAATGAACTGACCCAATGCTTAATCACTTTAGCCTTGTTCTTCAGAGGCTGACCAATCTCTTTGTGTACACTCCATCAGTTTCTTCTTTGTCTGGCAAACACTATGATCCTAGTTGCTTTTAAGATCGTTGTCTTCTATTTTCGATACCACTCACGACTTTAGCGACTTTCCTTAGTCAATTACTGAAGTCTTTTTCTGATCAACTTGTGGAAGACTTCTTCTCGAATGGCTTCACAACTCAATTTGGATGTTGATTGAGTTGGTACTTAGATCTACTGTTAGCTTACATGCCATTCATTGAGTGCTCTCTGGTTTCCTTTAGGTGGGATGTATCTTTGCAGTACCAACCAGAGGCTTCGTCCCTTTGGATATTTTGGGAGTGCTCAATTGTTGAGAATCGTGTTTGCTCTACGATTCTACCTTGGCATTGTGAACACATCTGTTGAAGTCTCAGTCCTACACTCTACGATTCAGCTTCGGCTGTGCAGACACTATGACTCCGAGATCAGATCTTGAAACTATACGATTTCTGTCGTTGTGCTTGGTGTCTTCATTTGATCTTGCTCGACTATGATCTCTGCCTCTGTTGCGATCAGTAGATTCTACGAATCTTAGTGTAGTCTACAATTCTTGACTTGGCTTTGGCAGATGCTCGGTCGTCTCGTAGGCAGGCTGTCTTTATAATTCTGTGCATGACTTCCTCAGCAGACTTTGGCTCAGAAGAAGTTCTAATCGATACACTACGATCCTTCCTCGTCTCTCCTGGCAGTCTACGAACTCCGAGATTTACTATCTTGCAGACTATGATTCTGCCTCAACAGCTCTCGAGTTTTTCTTGACTCTCCTGACAGACTACGATTTCGAGTGCAGTGCTCGACGATCAAACAAGCCTATCTATTACATCATAAGATCAACCTAACATTCTTGATCTTTTTATATTTATAGTCCTTGTACATCATTTCTCTTTAAGGACTTTATAAAGTTGTTTTGCTTATGTAGGATCAACCTAACACATTTGATCAATTCATTCTAAGTCCTTGTACATATGTTTCTATTATCTATCAAAGGACTTTACAACTTTTCTTAATGCAGGCATACTTGCATATTCATTCATATATATATCATAATCAAATCATATATAAATAGGAATATCATTCACATGTTTATTCCTGACACTTACTGTAACACCCCAAAATTTTTAAATAAAAAGGAATTTCCTTTATTTATTATTTTGAAATAGTAAGGGTTGATTTGATTAATGTGGATAGTTAAGGGTTAAATACGCAAATATTTCAAAATAAGCAAGTGGTTATAAAATATTCATTATCGTCGGGGAATATTCGTTTGGTCGTGGAATATTAAATGCTTGTCGGGGAATATTAAATGATGACGGCCAGCCTTGACCATGTGTGGGCCCCATAACTTGAAAGCGATTGGATGAAGAAAACGACAAATATAAGTTGTTTTTAAATAACAGGCGTAGTTATTACAGATTAATATTGTTGGAATACCCGGTGGTTAAAACACACTAATCTGGCGTTGTTGAGCAAGAAGACTTTGCGGTATTGCACCAATTATTGATTCTTACGTAGAAGGCACTACTCAATAATGGTTACGATAATTCTTTATTGAGTATTTTATTGAGTTAATAATTCTTTGCGTTGATATTTTATATTCTTTGTTGTTTCAATAATTGTCATTACACATTATTTTTCATTATCGAAGCAATAATTCATATTATCTCGAATAATATTATTAGATAACATTAATGGCAATGTCTAGAAAGTTCATAAGGAGAGGTTTAGTCACCTAATTGCGGCCAAGAAGAAGAAATTCTTATTGGAAAGCCCCCTCTTTCTGGGGCGCTCGGTTGTCAATATTGTGATTACGTAATATTATTTGTGAATAATTAATTATTGATTTATATGATGAGAAAAATATTGATTTTATGTGGATATAGATGGAGAAAATTTTAAAATGACAATTGTTGAAAATTAATATTTTATCTTTTACGATAAAATAATTCATTTAAATATATTATTTTAATAATATATTAACGGTGATATTTTTACAACGAATGTGGGATATATGAGTATACGAGGAGGAAGAGTATTTTTGTTGCACTAAATGTTTAAAACATGTTAAACATGTGATTGGACCCCATTTATTCGATTGAAATTTGATTATACTTTGTAAAATCGCCTTCGTTTGTGGATTTCGGTCAATTTCTATTTGTAATTTGGAAAAACTTTCTTCTCGCAAAGTTGTAGAGAATTGAAATTCCTATAAAACTTGCGAGATTTGAATTTTCTGATGAAAGGGCTATTTATTATGAATTATTGAAGTTCCGAAGCTCCGAAATAATTGATTTTTGGGAGTTTAAAATATTTTTTGTAAGAAAAACGTTTTTTGTTGCAATTGAGTGGCTCACATGTGTTATAAATGATCTGAAATCAGATTTCTAAGGTGGGCTTGAATATTTTTAAGAAATATTATTATTTTATTAAATTTTTCGCTTTGGTGTTCTAAAGATTTTCCTATAAATAGGGTGCTTGGGTTAGAATTGAAAATCACACTTTAAACTGAAGTTTTCTCTCTATATTATCGAGCGTATTCTTGTGAGTATTTTGAGTATACTTTGAGTATTTCTTAGGCGGTGCAAGTTCCTTCAAAGACTATACCGAGTAGATTCTAGTAAAAATCGATCTTTCGAGTAAGGGATATTATTTTTTTCGTAATGATATTATTTCTTCAATATCATTATCTTTGAAATGTTGATCCGAAGTTTTTATCAAATTTGGAACTTTTTCATGTATGGGGTTACTTATTCATGGGTTACTTATTCATGAGTTACTATACACGAGTTCTTATTCATGAGTTTCTTATTCACGAGTTACTATTCACGAGTACTATTCATGTAAGCGTGAAGATGTTTTTGTGGAATTTCTATCTTTTGGTGTCTGGAGTTACTATTCACGATATCAAGACTATTCACGTATCTCAAGACTATTCACGATATACGTGATTATTCAAGAAAAATAAAATTTCTTCTTTTCGTCTAAAACATATATTCGGATCTAACTAACTCGATTGTATCCATGTTTTGATCATTCTTGAATTTTATACCACTATGATTATTTTTGAGGTATTTTTGGACGTGGATAAAACCAAGTACGAATCCTTAATCCTTAATCCTTGTCATTTTGTTTCTTTGGATTCGTTTTTTAAAAAAATATTTTTCATCATCCTCGATCTTAAATGATGATATTATGGAATATCTTTAGCTCAGTAGTGCAAAGATGAATGATTTCTTAAGAATATCTTTGGCACGTAGTGCAAAAGATGAATGATTTTGAAGAATATCTTTGGCCAGTAGTGCAAAGATGAGCAGTGTTTAAATGAACATGAATTAATGATGAATATCTTTCACCAGTAGTGCAAAGATGAATATTTGATTCGGATGTATATTGATTGATGTTACAGGGGATAAAAGATAGAGCGATGAACTTTTAAATTCATACATAGAAGATAGTAGTTTGCATTCTCTACTTAACTCTTCTAATGAATTATTATTTCATTGCGAATATTGATTTAAAATTTGTTGTCTATTGTATTCTATTAGATTTTTCCTCGTTGAAGACTAACGATAATTTGTTGTATATTATCTTAGTCATAATATTCTTTCTTGAGCTAGTTGAGCTCACCCTTTTCTTTTTGTTCCATTTTTCTCGGGAGGCGAGAATATAAGCGAGTATTTAGTCTGGGTATGGAATGAAGGTTTTAGAAAGGATTGTTTAGTAGTCCTCACCATTTTTGTAAAATAATGTATCAATAAATGTGATGAGGATTTATTTGAGTATAGATATTGTACAGAAGATAATATTTGTATTCAAACTCACAGTTTCTTGTTGTAATAATAAAGTTGTAGTTGTTTCCGTACCATGTATTGACAACTCAGAATAGGTGATGTATACCTATTTTGGGGGCGTCACACTTACTAATGCAGGACTGCACAGTCCATTACCCACTCCTCAAGTTCCCTGATGCGACATTAGTATGGATTTTGTGTTGGGTCTACCTCGAACCCAGAAGGTTACAAATTCTCTTGTGGTTGTGGTTGACTGGTTCGCTAAAATGGCACATTTCATTGCGTGTTGGAAGATAATGGATACTAATCGGATCACCTACTTATACTTTCGGGATATTGTACGTTTACATGGCATTCCCAAACTATTACTTTAGATTGTGATACCAAGTTCATGAGTAATTTCTGGAAAAGTTTATGGGAGAATCTCGGAACATAATTAAATTTCAACAGTGCCTATCATTCCCAGACAAATAGACAAACTGAAGTGGTAAACCGAAGTTTGGGTAATTTTCTATGGTGTCTGGCTGGGACAATGCTGAAGTAATAGGATCTGGTGCTTCCTCAAATAGAGTTTTCTTACAGCCGTTTGAAGGACAAGATTACTAGTTTGAGCCATTTTGAAATTATTTATAGACAAAACCCATCCGAGGTCTTGGATTTAGCTCATATTCCACGAATTGGCCGAGTTCACCCTAAAACAGATGAAATGGCTGATCACCTTCGAAGTATCCATGATCAAGTGTATCAATCTATTAAAGAGAACAATGCTAAGTATAAGGATCAGGTTGACAGTCATCGTCATAAGGTACTTTTTAAAGTAGGAGATATTATTTTTGCGGTGTTGACTCGTGATTGATTTCCTATTGGCGATTACAATAAGCTTAAAGATCAGAAGATTGTTGTAAGACCCCAACTTTTATGAATAAAGATTAATTTTTTCGAAATATATTTTTGAATATTATGGTGTGGATTTGATATAACATTATAGTTGTGGGTAATATTTATTAATTTTGCAAAGTAAGCAAGTTGTTATAAAATATTCGATTGGTCAGGGAATATTCGTCTTAACAGGGAATATTCGTACGACGACACAATCATTGGTGGACCCCACAACAAAATTATTGTCAGAGTTAAGAAAACGACAGAAATATATTTTCATAAAAAAATAACGACGAGAGTTTTACCGTTAACTGTTGAAATACCCGGTGATAAAAGTACAGTAATACGTGTGGTTGCATAGTAGCACACACTATTGATTATTGATGCTTACGTGAGAAGTCACTCAGTTTTGTTCAATTATTACCACAGTAATTGTTGCATAGTATCTAACGTTATTAATTCAATTATTGTCACAATATTTATATTATTAAATCAATAATTGAGATAAAAAAATTATTAATATTATTATTTGTATTATTAACGATGTCTAGAAAATTCTGTCGAGAAAAGGGGTTTGGTCACCTAATTGTGCGCCAATAAGAAGAAATTCTTATCGAAAAGCCCCCTCTTTCCTGGGAATGATCTAGTTGTTAATATTGTGAATTATAATATTAATGATGAATGTTATTAAAAATGTGTTTTGTGAAGTCAAGTGAATTTAGATAAATAGAGAGAATTTTTATGAAGTATTTGTTATAAATTTTGCTTATTATTTGAATCCCCACTTACCTATTTTTCAAAACTGTCCGTAGAAATTATCTCAGTTTTGTTTATATATATATATATATATATATATATATATATGTTTGTCAGATGGGGGGGTTCACAGGAGGTAAGAAAAAAAAAGGGTGTATATATATATTATAATAAGTTTTGTTTTTTTATGAAAAATAGAATATATTATATTTTATTATGTATAGTGTTTGCATAGTAAATTAAAAAAAAAATTCAGCTGATCGGTTGCGCGCCCATGATATTGACATTGTGCAGTCTGTGATTTTTTCTAAATAGTATCCTTCCATTCTCCTATAAATATGATACTCCAGAATCAGAGAATTCTTCTTCTATAATATTGAGCGTATTTCTTTTGAGTTTAAGGAAGCTTTGAGCGTAGAAAATAATATAAATTTTCTTCAAGAATATCCCCGCCCTATAAGTCAGAAATACTCTCCTTTTAAGGTAAGGGATATTATTTTTTGTTCAATATTCGTAAGAAATAATATTTTCTTCCATACTCTATAGTATGTAAGTAATATTATTTCATTTCAGATTCTGAATTCTACACTCATTTTGTTAAAATATTGTTTCTATACACCTTGAAATTAGTAGAATATCCTTGAAATTTGCGCTTCATCTAGTATCTTTTCATGAAAATATTATTCTGAGCATTCTTGATAATTTTTAATCTTTTCAAGTTGGGTTACTATTCTCGAAGTACTATTCACGGGGTACTATTCACTCGAGTACTATTCACCCGGTATACTATTCATGACAAAATTAATTTCTTTTCTGTCCAAATCATTTTTGATACAATATTATTTTTGAATTTTACTCCACAAGCAGTATCATGTTGATAATTTGGACATTATTGAATTCTGGATAAATTGAATTATAAATCTTTAAAATTTATCCTTGCTCTCGTTTAATTGAATTCTTATATCATTGTCATCATTCTCATGCTTATATTGTGATGAAAGTCGTCTTTGGCCCATAGTGCATAGATGTACTGTTGATTGGTATGATTATGACCAGGGATTATTCGATATAATCATGACCTGTAATGCTACAGATGATGTGGTAAAAGTCATCATTGACCCGTAGTGCATTGATGGACAGTTGTTGGCATGATCATGACCATTGGTGATAATAACGAATATCCTTGGCCCGTAGTGCATATATGATTCAGTGATGTGGATTATTTATTAAGCTGAGTCTCAGCGATAAAATATTGATGATAAAACTTTTAAATCATAGAAGATAGTAGATATCATGCTCTACTTGACTCTTCTAATGGATTGTTTATTCCGCTGCAGTTAAACTTGTTGGCTATTGTATTCTATCAGTTTAACACTGTTGAAGGCTAACGATAATTTATTTTACATTATCTTAGTCATAATATTCTTTACTAGGCTAGTTGAGCTCACCCTTTTCTTTCATTGTTCTCTTCAGGAAATGAGAATATAGTTGGGACTAGTCGGGGAATGGAGTGACGGTCCAGATGGTTGCTTTAGTAGTCCTCACTATTCTGTGAAATAGTGTGATAATAATTGTAATGAGGACTTCATTTGAGTTTGGATATTGTCTACGAGACAATATTCGTGTTAAAACTCTCAGCTTATGTTACACGACAGTTGTATAATTAAGTTTGTATTTATATTCTATACCATGTATTTGGCGACTCAGAATGGGTGATGTATACCTATTTTGGGAGCGTCACAATTGTGCCCTGTGAGATTCTGCAGAAGATTAATGATAATGCCTATCGGTTGAGTCTCCATAGTCATTTATGGACTTCATACGTTTTCAATGTGAAGTATTTGAGTCCTTGTTTTCCTGAGTCCGATGATAATGCTGTGAACTCGAGGATGAGTTCATTTCAACCCGTGGTGACTGATGCAAGAGAATCTGAGTCCGATGATGCTGAGCTATCAGATAACACGTTAATGACATTAAAATACCATGCATTGGAGGATCGGCGTAAATGTGGCAGTCATTGACGCCTACGGGTTCAGATGGTATTCGGGTTCGGATGTGTAAAACCCCAAATTTTACGAATAAAGATTTAATTTTCTCGAAATATTTTTTTGAATATTATGGTGTGGATTTGAGATAATGTTATAGTTGTGGGTAATATTTATAAATTTTGAAAAGTATGCAAGTTGTTGTATAATATTCGTTTGGTCGGAAAATATTCTTTTTGTCGGGGAATATCCGTACGACGGCACAATCATTGGTGGACCCCACAACGTAATTATTGTCGGATTGAGAAAACGACAAAAATATTTGTATGAAAACAACGGCGGAAGTTTTACCGTTAAAACTATTGAACTACTCGGTAGTAAAAGTACAATAATACGCGTGGTTGCATAGTAGCACACGGTATTGATTATTGATGTTTACGTGAGAAGTCACTCAGTTTTGTTCAATTATTGCTACAGTAATTATTGCATAGTATCTCACGTTATTTGATTCAATTATTGTCGATATTTTATATATTATTAAATCAATATTTGAGATGACAAAGTTATTAATATTATTATTTGCATTATTAACGATGTCTAGAAGTTCTGTCAAGAAGAGGTTTGGTCACCTAATTGTGCGCCAATAGGGATAAATCCTTATTGGGAAGCCCCATCTTTCCTGGGAACGACCTTGTCGATTAATATTGTGAATTATAATAATGATGATAAATTTTGTTAAATATATTGAAGTGTCTTTTTATGAAGTCACGAAAGTTTATATATATATATATATATATATATATTATAAATTTGTTTTATTAGTATTATTAATGTAATAAAACAGAATTTTTTTTATATAAAATAGAATACTTTTATAAAGTTAATTGTTTTATTAGATTTTAAATAAAATATATAAATATATATATATATATATATTATATTTTATTGCATAGTATCCTTTCTATTTTCCTATAAATAGGATGCTTAGTTAGAATTGAAATCACACCGTAAATTCGGAGAATTCTCTTCATAATCTTGAGCGTATTTCTTTAGAGTTTTAAGAAGCTTTGAGCGTAGTGCAAGTTTTCTTCAAGTATATTCCTGCCCTACCCGTTGGAGTACTTTTCTTTATAAGGTAAGGGATATTATTTGTTGCATTCGTAATGGGTATTATTTCTTTCGTATTCATGAAGAGAACTTATGTTATTCCATTCCTTATTATTCTGTTGGAATAACCTGTATATGTGAAGTACCGCATACATGGTGAAATTCTTCTGTTATCCATTCTTTATTATTATATTGAAATAACCTGTCTATGCGAAGTACTGCATATATGGTGAAATTCTTCTATTATTCCATTCTTTATTATTCTGTCGGAATATCCTATATGTGCGTTTTCGCATGACCTAGTTCCATTATTTATTATTCTGTCGGAATATCCTGTCAGTGCGTTTACGCATGACCTGGTTCCATTCTTTATTGTTCTGTTGAGAATAACCTGTTTGTGCAGTCTATCGCATGCATGGTGAATTCTTTTGTTATTCCATTTTTTATCATTCTGTTGGAATAACCTGTATATGTAGATTACCACATGCATGGTGAATGATCCTTTGTATTTCATTCCTTATTAAATTATGGAAATGATCTGTCTGCATGGATTATCTCATGGCGGGTGAAAATCCATTTGCAGTTTTGTAATTTTTCCGACACTCAAAAAATTTTGAAAATTCATAATATAAGCATTGGACTGTTGATTATGATGAAAGTCATAATAAAAGCATTGGACTGATGAAAATTACGGGTATATGTAGTATTAGTAAGTGTTATGATGAGTTATGTTGGTTATTATGTGAAAACATGAAAGTTTCTTAGAAATCACAAAGGGTTGAAAATTAGATTTTGGCGAAAATGGAATATGAAATTCAATTGACCATATCTCCTATTATATTTTGAATTTTTGAGTGTGGTTAAGTTCTAGAATTAGATCTATGAGTTTTCTAACTTATCCAACTAGAATCACTGGAAAACGTGTTGTAAATTTTTGTGTGGACTGATTTTAGCAAAGGAGTCAAAAACTGCAAAGTACCAAAAATGCTACTGTCTAGAAATTTAAAAGGGCATTTTTGGCCACTTAGTTTGTGAGAAAAATTTCGGCCTTTTGGGACATGAAAATATATGGTATAAAGTACATCCTGTCCAAAAATGAGCTCATTCCGACTTAAAATGAGCAAGTTATGACTATTTCAATATTTAGGTTTTTCCGACAAAAAATACTATAACCAGAGTTCTATAACTCCGATGACCATGAAATTTAAATCGGAAGCTCACGTTAACATGTGTAAGATCCTGCCAAGATTTGGGAATTTCTGGAGTTAAACTTGAGGTAGCTAATTTCTTAAGAAATTAATTAGAAATTAATTTTTGAAAAATACTTAAGGGAATTGAAAAATTAAAAAAAATACTTGTTGTGTATGAAATATATGTATATATGTTTGGGAAAAGGATAGAAAAATAACAAGTTAATTTGGTAATTTTTCATGAAAATGGTTTAGTTACGAACATATGAGTTAAATATGTTATGTGAAATAACGAAATTAGTAAATAGGATTTTATGGCTTGGGAATCCTATATAGGGTATATGGCAGATTTTTGATAAGGATTTGATCATTGGTGATGAAATCTTATGAGTATGGCATTTTTGAATGATTAAATGCATTATTTGGTAAAGTATAAATAATTTAAATAAATTGTTTATAAGTTTAAGAAGTGATTAAAATATTGTTATATATTAATAATATTAGATTATGAGTTTATTAAGTGATTGATAATATTTGGATAAATTTAAAGTCTTTAATATTTATCCTTATTTTCGTTTGATTAATGCTTATATCATTGTCATCATTCTCATGTTTATAATATGATAAAAGTCATCTTTGGCTTACGTGCATAGATGGACTTGGTGTGATTATGACCAGGGATTATTCGGTATAGTCATGACCGTAATGTGACGGATGATATGGTAAAAATCCTCAGTGGCCTGTAGTGCATTGATGGACAGTTTTTGGTATGATTATGACCAGGGATTATTCGTTATAGTCATGACCATTTGTAAGACCCCAAATTATTAATAAATGAAATTTATTTTTCTCTATTTATTATTTTGAAATAGTAAGGGTTGATTTGATTAATGTGGATAGTTATTGGTAAAATACGCAAATATTTTGTGTGACGCCCCCAAAATTAGGTATACGTCACCCATCTTGGGTCGCCACTTACATGGTACATAAATTCAAATACAACTTACTAATATAAGCGTCAGGTAATAATACGACATAAAGCGTGAGTTTGAATACAAATATTATCTACTAGATATTATACAAACTCAAAAGGAGTCCTCATTACAACTATTATCACACTATTTTCAGAATAGTGAGGACTACTAATGCTATCCTCGGACCATTACTCCGTCCCCGACTTCGTCCAAATTTATGTTCTCATTTCAAGAGAAAAAGTGAAAGAAAGGGTGAGCTCAACTAGCCCAAGAAGAAATATTATGACTAAGATAATGCGAATAAATTATCATTAGCCTTCAACAAATGTGTTAAGCGATAAAATACAATAAAACAACCCGGTTTAAGCTGCAAGCGGAATACGCAATCCATTAAAAAAATCAAGTAGAGAATAAAGTCTACTATCTTTTAGGTTTTAAAAGGTTTTCATCAATTTTTATCGCTGAGACTCAGCTTAATAAATAAACCACCACATCTAATCATCCATGTACCACGGTCAAGGATTTTCATCAAATTATCAATGGTCATGACTATACCGAATCACCCCTGGTCATAATCATACCAAAACTATCCATCACTGCATTACAGAGGCCACTGAGGACTTTAGTCACATCATTTATATCAAGTCATGATTATACCGAATGATCCCTGGTCATAATCATACTAAGTTCATCTATGCACGTAAGCCAAAGATAACATAATATAACATGAGGATGATGACAATGACATAATAATTCAATAAAACAAGTTCAAGAATTATTTAATCCATGAATTATTAACGTCCAAATTGTCAACATGATACTGTTTAGTAGAGTAAAATTCAAGAATGATCAGAAGAATATTTCCATGAAAAGATACTGGATGAAACGCAAATATCAAGGATATTCTACTAATTTCATGGAGTATAGAAGTCAAAGTTTTAACTATTGGGTATAATAAAGAATGGAATAACAAAAGAAATCACCCATGCATGCGATTGCCGCATGACACGAGTTATTCCAACATAATAATAATAACGGAACCAGGTCAGGTGAAATTCACACCGACAGGATGTTCCAACAGAATAATAAAGATGGAACCAGATCCGGTGTAAAACACACAGATAGGATATTCAACAGAATGATAAAGGCGGAACCAGTCAGGTGTAAAAACACATGCATGGATGTTCCAATGAGAATAATAAAAAGCGGAACCGAAGTCGAGGTGTAAAACACATGAGACGGGATGTTCCAAATGAATAATAGAAGAATGTCACCAAGTATAGGGAATTAAACAGCGTATCTGAGTTATTCCAACGAGAATAATAAGCAATGGAATAACATAAGGATTTCACCAAGTATAGGGTATGCTGGCGTATACTGAGGTTATGTATAGGGTATGCCACTTTTACAAAAGTTATTCAACAGTAATAATAGTGAATGAAATAATGAAGTTCTCTTGAAGAAGAAAGAATAACACCCTTACCAGTAAAGAACTGAATATAGAAGTAGTGAAGTAGCGAGAATACTCTTCTTCTTTCTATAATTTTTCTCTATAGTTTTTTTCTATAATTTCTCTCTCTCAGAGTTTCAATGAATAAGTAAGAAAATAATGAAGGAATGAGCTTTATTTATAGGAAAATGGAATGCATAGTAACTAATCCATGAACGGTCCAGATTGATTTACTTTTAATCTGACGGTCCATATTTAAAGAAAAATCTTTTAAATAAAATATAATATATTCTATTTATATAAAAACATTTTACTATGCAAAACACTATGCAAAAAACACTACGCAACACTATGCATAATAAAATATAATATATTCTATTTATAGAATAACTTTAATAAAGTATTCTATTTTATATAAAAAGATGTTTATGTTTTATTACGTTAATAATACTGAATAAAACAAAAGCGTCATTATCATTATAATAATTCATATTATTAATCGATGATAATGGAATCAAACCGAGTGACTTCTCACATAAGCATCGATAATCAATACTGGTGTCTGCTCTTATGCAACCACACGTATACATCGTATTTTTACTACCGAGAGTAGTTCAACGGTAACCACGGTAAAACTTCCGTAGTTATTTCAATAAAATATTTTTGTCGTTTTCTCAATCAAACAATAATTACCGCTGTGGGGTCCACCAATGATTGAGTAGTTATGCGAATATTCCTCGCTAAACCAAGAATATTCCCAAATAAATCGAATATAATATAACCACTTGCATACTTTTGCAAAATTTATAAATACTACCCACAACTATAATATTATCTTAAATTCACACCATAATATTAAAAATTATTTCAACAAAATTTAAATCTTTATTGATAAAAAACTGGGTCTCACAATCTCCCTCCTTATGGAATTTTGCCCTCGAAATTAGGGTACGTACACGATATGATAAAGAGGTGAGGATACCTTGAATACCTTTATCGTTGAAAACATTAAATTCATTTTTGCAATCCTACCAAAGATATTCATTAACAATTCATCTGCACTACTGGGGCCAAAGATATACAAATTGTAAAACCAATAATATCGAGACTCGACTTAATAGTATCACAACCATGAATTATCCATGCACTCTTGGCTAAGGATATTCGTGTTTTCAATTCTGATCATGATTATCCGAATAATCCGTGGTCATAATCATACCAAGTCTATCAATGCACTACTGACGAAAGATGACTTTTACCACATCCATGAATTAATATTTCATTCTTTGAGACTCATTTCAATAATTAATCCATATCATCGAATCATCCCCGCACTATGTGCCGAGGATATTCATTAGTATCACGACCACGAATTATCCATGCACTACTACCAAAGATAATTGTGTATTCATTAGTATCACGACCACAAATTATCCATGCACTACGGCCAAAGATAATTGTGTATTCATTAGTATCAACGACCACAATTATCCATGCACTACTACCAAAGATAATCGTGTATTCATTAGTATCACGACCACAAATTATCCATGCACTACTACCAAAGATAATCGTGTATTCATTAGTATCACGACCACAATTATCCATGCCACTACTACCAAAGATAATTGTGTATTCATTAGTATCACGACCACAAATTATCCATGCACTACTACCAAAGATAATTGTGTTTTCAATTACGGTTATGATTATACCCAACAATCCACTGGTCATAATCATACCAAGTCCATCTATGCCTTCTGAGGCCGTGAGATGACTTTCAACATAATATAAGCGTGAGGATAATGATATAAAGAATCAATCAAATGAGATAAAGGATAAATATTAAACATTTATAATATAATTTATCCAGATTCAAGAATATCCCCATGTTTTCAATCACTTAATAATCTCATAATCTAATATCATTAATATTATAACAATATTTTAATCACTTCTTAAATTTATAAACAATTTATCTTAATTGTTTACGCTTTACCATATAATGCATTTAATCATTCAAAATGTCATACTCATAAAATATCATCACCAATTATCAAATCCTCATCAAAAAAAATATGCATATACTCTATATAGGATTCTCTAGCCATAAAATCCTATTTTCAACTTTGTTACTTCACATAACATATTTAACTCATATATTTAAGTAACTAAACTATTTTCATGAAAAATACCAAATTAGTCCCAAAAATATTTCTTTTCTGGGATTTAGCATAATATAGTCCCATAATGAAAATATATTTTCTCGGAATTTTTAAAATTCATTTACTATTTTTCAAAAATCAATTTCTAATTAATTCCTTAAGAATTTAGCTACCTCAAGTTTAACTCCAAAAATTCCTAAATCTTGGCAGGACCTTACACATGTTAACATGAGCTTCTAGTTTAAATTTCATGGTCATTGGAGTTATAGAACTCCGGTTATAGCATTTTTCGTCAGAAAAACCTAAATATTGAAATAGTCATAACTTGCTCATTTTAAGTCAGAATGAGCTCATTTTTGGACAGGAGGTACTTTATACCATATACCTTCATGTCTCAAAAACCCAGAATTTTTCTCATAATTTAAGTGGCCTAAACAGTCCCTTAAAGTTTCTGGGCAGTAGCATTTTCGAAATTTACAGCTTTGGCCTCCTTTGCTAAAATCAGTCCACACAAAAATCTACAACACCTTTTCCAGTAATTCCACTTGGATTAGTTAGGTAACTCATAGATCTAACTCTAGGTCTTGACCACATTCAAAAATTCAAAATATAATAGGAGATATGGTCTATTGAATTTCATGTTACGTTTTTCACCAAAATCTAATTTTTCAACCCTTTGTGATTTCTAAGAAACTTTCATGTTTTCACATACTAACCAACATAACTCATCATAAAACTTACTAATACTTCATATACCCATGATTTTCATCAGTCCTATGCTTTTATTATGACTTTCATCATAAACCACGTAAACTGTTCATTTTAGTTGAAGAATTTTTTTTTGAGGGTTTAAGAAATGGGTTTTGTACAGGGGTCAATACAAAATTCGATTTCACGCTCTAGGGTAGGCTAGGAAATCTTCAAGAATACGTCAAGAAATTTATTAATGATAGAAATATCATTCAAAACTGTGACTCTCATCTAAGACTTGGATAGTACGTCACATTGATACCAACTGTGACTTATATCCCTTAACCTAGATAGTACCTCACAATGATACCTATAAACTTGCCATCTTCATTCACGATGTCGCCTCTGAAAGCACGGCGGTGCATTCCACACAAGGAAGTTAACAACGAAAGGTTCGGGCTCTTTACTTATGGCTTGATATGACAATGATTAACTTTAGGGTTTGGTTACTTTGAATTAGGTATATGAGGTTGTTATAAATATAAAAGCTAACAACCTTACGAAAAACATGATGAGTAGCTAACCAATTGATTCGAAAATCACATCAAAGGCAAATATTTTCAAAAGATAAGATCGACGAAGTAACGTGAAAATGTTTATTTGAATTAAACAAGATTTAAAAAAATAGTAAGCGTAACGAAGGCTCCTACTAACGAAGTTTCAACCAATAAGTCAAAGTTTAACTTCTTGAGTCAAATTCAAGCGTTGAATGCAACTAGGTGAAATAAAAGAGTGGGTAGAAGCGGTATCTAACACGGTATAGACTTCATGAGAGCTTACGATTAACTTACCCGTGATAATTTTATTCGGGTTCCTAAATCACGAGAAAAAAAGCGCTCTCTTAAACTACGGCTTTGGTTTGTGCGGGATGACCTTTGGTGCCTCCATCTAGTTGAATTTGTCTTGATGGCGACAAAATCGAGCTAAGTGACCTTCTCTTCCACAATTATAACATGCTTTGACGGCATGGCATGGCATGATCGGGATGATGTGTGTCCTCTCCTCCGCATTTGAAGCATATGACCGGTGGTCGTTCTTCTTCCTTTGAAACGGGTGCTGGTGCTGACGTCTTTCCATCATTGTTGAATCTCATTTTCTTGAAATGTCCATTCTTATTATTTTGGCCCTGATTACCACCGAAGTGGTTACCATATCGGCTTTGTTGATTTCTCCACGCTTGTTGTCACCGCTTCGATGACTACTCTACCATTTGGTATTATAATTTCTTAAAATACCGCTCTCTTTTAGTTGTGTTGTTGACTCGTTATCGCTCTACTAAGCGAGCCCTATTTACAACATCCGAATAAAAACACGGTTTATGAGAAATAAGATGTTGGCGTATCTCGGCTTCAAACCTCTTAAAAACATTCGCGTCATTCTCTCTTCATTATCCACCAAGTGGGGACTTGAATCGTGATAACTCCGCAAATTTTGCCTCGTATTGCGACTGCGGTCATATTGTTTTGTTCCAACTTGATAAACTCCACCTCCTTCATGTATGGCGAATACTTTTCGGAAAGTATTTGTCGTTGAATGACTCTGGAACTTCTCCCAAGATATCTTGAGACAATGAAGTTGAGTACGTTTTACCGATTCCCACCGATGTCTGCCTCTCCTCGCGCAACATAAAGCGGCAAAAGGAACCTTTTGCTCCTCGGAGCATCCCAAGACATCAAATATCTTGGTAATCTGCTTTATCCATGCTTCCGCCGAAGTGGTTTTGGCTCTCCCTTAAACTCCGGTGGTCCCAGCTCCTTGAATTGTTTAGCGACCACCGAGAGTTTTCCGTGTTTCCACCTACGTTTTGGGGAGGAGTCGCTTTACTTTGATGTTGCATGAATTTAAAACCTTTTAAGCGTCACCGTCGTTCATCGATTGATCGGTATTGTTGTTTACGGGAGGATTATCGCCATCTGTTGCACATTGTCCGATTATTGATCCGTGGATAATCAAGCGATCTCTTGTGCTCCATTGCTATTCTCAACATTCTCGGATGCCATTTTCAAACACCGCCACAAAATAAGGGTTAATTGACATGCAACATATTATCACTATACTCATTGACCAATCAAATACCAAATAAACTTAGGTAGGTCATACTAGCGAAGGTATTCCGTCTCTCCCTCCTAGTTCTTATCTCGCATCTTAGCCAGGATCATATCCTAAGCTCGATACCTAATCGTGACTCTGGACACCAACTTGTGTCAAGACCTCACATTGGTACTATCGACTTACCACCGAAAAGGCAGGCGTCCCTACGGAGATGCGGCTTGCATCCCCCATCAACAGAAGTCACCAATGAGAGGCTCGGGGCTCTTCACACTTATGGCTCGATACCAACCGTGGCGCCCCAAAATTAGGTATCGTCACCCATCTTGGGTCGCCACTTACATGGTACATAAATTCAAATACGACTTACTAATATAACTATCGTATGCAATACGACATAAAGCGTGAGTTTGAATACAAATATTATCTACTAGATATTATACAAACTCAAAAGGAGTCCTCATTACAACTATTATCACACTATTTCACGAATAGTGAGGACTACTAATGCTATCCTACGGACCATTACTCCGTTCCCAGGCTCGTCCCGCCTATGTTCTCATTTCACGAAGAAACGGTGAAAGAAAAGGTGAGCTCAACTAGCCCAAAGAAGAAATATTATGACTAAGATAATGCGAGAATAAATTATCATTAGCCTTCAATGATGTTAAAGCGATAAAATACAATAGACAACCGGTTTAAGCTGCAATGGAATATCACGATCCATTAAAAAAATCAAGTAGAGAATAAAGTCTACTATCTTTTAGGTTTTAAAAGGTTTTCATCAATTTTTATCATTTGAGACTTAGCTTAATAAATAAACCACCACATCTAATCATCCACGTACCACGGTGAGGAGGATTTTCATCAAATTATCAATGGTCATGACTATCTTAAGAATCACCCCGGTCATAATCATACCAAAACTATCCATCATCGCATTCTGTGCCATTTGAGGACTTTAGTCACATCATTTATATCAAGTCATGATTATCCGAATGATCCCTGGTCATAATCATACTAAGTTCATCTACGCACGTAAGCCAAAGATAACATAATATAACATGAGGATGATGACAATGACATAATAATTCAATAAAACAAGTTCAAGAATTATTTAATCCATGAATTATTAACGTCCAAATTGTCGACATGATCTTTGTTTTCAGAGAGTAAAATTCAAGAATGATCGGAAGAATATTTCCATGAAAAGATCTTTGGATGAAACGCAAATATCGAGGATATTCTACTAATTTCATGGAGTATATAAGTCAAAGTTTTAACCAATTTGGGTATAATAAAGAATGGAATAACAAAAGAAATCACCGTGCATGCGGTACTTCGCATAGGCAAGTTATTCAACATAATAATAATAACGGAACCGGTCGGGTGAAATTCACGCAAGCGAGGATGTTCCAACAGAATAATAAAGATGGAACCGGATCCGGTGTAAAACACAGATAGGATATTCCAACGAGAATGATAAAGGCGGAACCAGTCGATGTAAAACACATGCACGAGGATGTTCCAACGAGAATAATAAAAAGCGGAACCGGTCAGGTGTAAAAACACATGCATGGATGTTCCAACGAGAATAATAGAAGAATGTCACCAAGTATAGGTAATTAACAGCGTATCTGAGTTATTCCAATGAATAATAAGCAATGGAATAACATAAGGATTTCACCAAGTATAGGGTATCTGGCGTATCTGAAGTTATGTATAGGGTATGCCACTTTTACGAGTTATTCCAGCGAGAATAATAGTGAATGAAATAATGAAGTTCTCTTCAAGAAGAAAGAATAACACCCCACTAGTAAAGAGGCTGAATATATAGAAGTAGTGAAGTAGCAAAATACTCTTCTTCTTTCTATAATTTTTCTCTATAGTTTCTCTCTATAATTTCTCTCTCAGAGTTTCAATGAATTCGTAAGAAAATAATGAAGGAATGAGCTTTATTTATAGGAAAATGGAATGCATAGTAACTAATCCATGAGCGGTCCAGATTGATTTACTTTAATCGGACGGTCCATATTTAAAGAAAATCTTTTAAATAAAATATAATATATTCTATTTATATAAAAACATTTTTTACTCTGCAAACACTATGCAAAAAAACACTATGCAACACTATGCATAATAAAATATAATATATTCTATTTATAGAATAACTTTAATAAAGTATTCTATTTTATATAAAAAGATGTTTACATTTTATTACGTTAATAATACGAATAAAACAAAAGCGTCATTATCATTATAATAATTCATATTATTAATAAACAATAATGGAATCAAAGTGAGTGACTTCTCACATAAGCATCAATAATCAATCTGCAGTGTCTTTATTATGCGACCACACGTATTCTTTATACTTTTACTACCGAAAGTAGTTCAACAAGAACTACGGTAAAACTTCCGTAGTTATTTCAATAAAATATTTTTGTCGTTTTCTCAATCCAAATAATAATTACATTGTGAGGTCCACCAATGATTGAGTAGTTATGCGAATATTCCTCGCTAAACCAAGAATATTCCCAAACCAATCGAATATAATATAACCACTTGCATACTTTGCAAAATTTATAAATACTACCCACAACTATAATATTATCTTAAATTCACACCATAATATTAAAAATTATTTCAACAAAATTTAAATCTTTATTGATAAAATCTGGGTCTCACATTTTGAATAAGCAAGTGGTTATAAAATATTCATTATTGTCGGGAATATTCGTTTGGTCGTGGAATATTAAATCTTTGTCGGGGAATATTAAATGCATGGCACAGTAGATCTTTTGTGGGCCCCATAACTGAAAGCGATTGGATGAAGAAAGCGACAAATATAAGTTGTTTATAAATAGCGGCGTAGTTATACCGAATTAATATTGTTGGAATACCCGGTGGTTAAAATACACTAATACGCGTTGTTGAAGCAAGAAGATACGTGGTATTGCACCAATTATTGATTCTTACGTGAAGGCACTACTCAATAATTATTACAAATAATTACTATTCGAGTGTTTTATTTTATTGATTCAATAATTGCTGCGATTGATATTTTATATTCTTGTTGTTTTGATAAATTGTCATTACACATTATTTTCCATTATCGAAGCAATAATTCATATTATCCGAATAATATTATTAGAAAACATTATTGGCAATGTCTAGAAAGTTCGCTCAAGGAGAGGTTTGGTCACCTAATCACTTGGCCAAGAAGGAGAAATCTTTATTCGAAAGCCCCTCTTTCAGGAAGCTACTTGGTTGCCAAGATCTTGTGATTCGTAATATTATTTGTGAATAATTAATTATTGATTTATATGATGAGGAAAATATTGATTTTATGTGGATATAGATGGAGAAAAATTTTAATGTGACAATTGTTGAAAATTAATATTTTATCTTTTTCTGATAAAATAATTCATTTAAATATATTATTTTAATAATATATTAACGGTGATATTTTTATAATGAATGTGAGATATATGAGTATATGAGGAGGAAGAGTATTTTTGTGGCAATAAATGTTTAACACATATTTTGTGTGTTGGTGGACACAATTATTGATCGAAATTTGATTATAGCTTGTAAAATCACCCATTTGTGGATTTCGGTCAATTTTTGTTTGGAATTTGGAAAAAATTTCTTCTGCAAAGTTGTAGAGAATTGAATTTCCTATAAAAATGCGCGAGATTCGAATTTTCTGATAAAATGGCTATTTATTATGAATTATTGAAGTTCCGAAGCTCCGAAATAATTGATTTTTGGAAGTTTAAAATAATTTTAATAAGAAAAACGTTTTTTAAATGTTTGTGGGCATCTTTAACATGTGTTGATAGCTGAGATTAGATTGTCTAGATGGGCGTAGAGAATTTATTAAATATATATTAATATTATATTAAATTTTCTACTTTGGTGTTCTAAGCATTTTCCTATAAATAGGGTGCTTAAGTTAGAATTGAAAATCACACCGTAAAGCTGAAGTTTTCTCTCTATATTATCGAGCGTATTCTTGTGAGTATTTTGAGTATACTTTGAGTATTGTTATACGGTGCAAGTTCAAGTCATAGCCTTTATATCCAAAGTGTTTTAATTAGAAATCTTGTCGCTTTTCGAGGTAAGGGATGTTATTTTATTCGAAAATGATATTATTTCTTCAATATCATTATCTTCGAAATATTGGT
Source organism: Panax quinquefolius (assembly GCA_020205615.1). NCBI lineage: Eukaryota > Viridiplantae > Streptophyta > Magnoliopsida > Apiales > Araliaceae > Panax > Panax quinquefolius. Next base: position 144,885,446 of record CM035153.1, on the reverse strand, counting down.
TGGAAATTTTATCAAATTTGGAACTTTTTCATGTCCAAGTTACTATTCATGAGTTCTTATTCACGAGTACTATTCACTTAAGCGTGAAGATGTTTTTTGTGAAATTTCTATCTTTTGGTGTCTGAGATTCTTATTCACGTATACCAAGACTATTCACGATATCTGATTATTCACGAATCTGCACTATTCAGAAAAATGAAATTTCTTCTTTTGTCCAAAATATCTATTCGGATACTAGCTTTGATTGTATCCATGTTTTGATCATTCTTAAATTTTATTCCACTCGATTACTTATGAAGTATTTTTGAACTTGGATTGTTTAAAATACGAATCCTTAATATTTGTTCTTTTGTTTCCTTTGGATTCGTTTCCTTTAAAATATTTTTCATCATCCTCGGTCCTAAATGATGATATTATTGAATATCTTTGGCCCGTAGTGCAAAGATGAATGATTTCTTGATGAATATCTTTGGCAGTAGTGCAGATGAGATGAGCAGTGTTTAGATGAACATGACCGAGTGATGAATATCTTTGGCACCGTAGTGCAAAGATGAATATTTGATTTCAGATATATATTGATTGATGTTCTGAGGATAAAATATCGACGATGAACTTTTAAATTCATATATAGAAGATAGTAGTTTGCATTCTCTACTTAACTCTTCTAATGAATTGTTGTTTCACTTGCAGATTGTTGATTTAAAAGCTGGTTGTCTATTGTATTCTATTAGATTTTTTCCTGTTGGAGACTAACGATAATTTGTTGTATATTATCTTAGTCATAATATTATTTTCTTGGGCTAGTTGAGCTCACCCTTTTCCTTTTTGTTCCATTTTTCTTCTCGGGAGACGAGAATGTAGCGAGTACTAGTCGGGGTATGGAATGAAGGTTCTAGAGAGAGTTGTTTAGTAGTCCTCACCATTTTTGTAAAATAATGTATCAATAATTGTGATGAGGATTTATTTGGATATGTATATTGTCTAGAAGACAATAATTGTATTTAAACTCAGTATATATGTTGTCGTATTTTGCACAACAAATGTATTAATAAAGTTGTAGTTATTTTTGTACCATGTATTTGGCGACTCATAATGGGTTGGATGGAATGGATCTATTTTGGGGGCGTCACACCATTGATGATTTAATGAATATCCTTGGCCCGTAGTGCAGGGATGATTCGATGATGTGGTTTATTTATTAAGCTGAGTCTCAGCGATTAAGTTGATGAAAAACTTTTTAAATCATAGAAGATAGTAGATTTTATTCTCTACTTGACTCTTTTAATGGATTGCTTATTCCGCTGCAGTTAAACTTGATGTCTTTTATATTTTATCAGTTTAACATTGTTGAAGGCTAATAATAATTTATTCTGCATTATCTTTGTCATAATATTTCTTACTGGGCTAGTTGAGCTCACCCTTTCTTTCACTTTATTCTCTTGAGGAAATGAGAATATATAATTGAGAGACGAGTCGGGGAACGGAGTGACGATCCAAATGATAGCATTAGTAGTCCTCACTATTCTGTTAAATAGTGTGATAATAAATGTAATGAGGACTCCTTTGAATGTGGATATTGTCTAGATGACAATATTCTTATTAAAACTCTCAGCTATGTTTTGTCGTATTTTACACGACGTTTGTATAATTAAGTTGTATTTGTATTTTGTACCATGTATCTAACGACTCAAGATGGGTGATGTATACCTAGTTTTTGGGGCATCACAGTTGGCATCAAAGCTTAGGGATATAATCCCTGGCTGAGATGTGAGACAAGAACTAGGAGGGGAGAGACGGGGAATTCCTTCGCTAGTATGACCTACCTAAGTTTATTTGGTATTTAATTGGTCGGTCAGAGTATAGAGATAATAGGTGATATGTTAATTAACCCTTATTTTGTGGCAGTATTTGAAAATGGCATCTGAAAATGTCGAGATAAGCAATGAAGCACATGAGACCGTTGAATACCTAGGATAATGTGCAACAGGAAGACAATAATCCTCAAATAAACAACAACACGATAATAATCATACTGGTGGCAATGGCCATCGGAACAATGATAACCATCGTGGGTGAAATTATCATGCCAAGAATGGTAACCACTTCGGTGGTAATCATGGCCAATATAATAGAAGTGGAAATTTCAAGAAGAGGAGGTTCAATAATGATGGAAAGACAGCAGCATCAACTCCCGTCAAAGGAAGAAGAATGACCACCGGTCGTATGTTTCAAATGCGAACAGGAGGGACACATCCGTCCAAACTGTACGTAGCAATCCAAAGCGTGTTTCAATTTCGGAAGAGAAGGTCACCTAGCTCGATTTTGTCGTGTAATGAAGTCAAGTCAAGCTGGGATAGTGATGCCAAAGGATGTCTCAGACAAGTCAAAGTCGGTAGTTTAAGTGAGAGCGTTTGTCGAGGAACCCGAATGAAGTTATCACGGGTAAATTAATCATAAACACTTACGAAGTCTATACCTTATTTGATACCGGTTCTACCCATTCTTTTATCTCTCTTGTTTGCGCTCAACGTTTAAATTTTACTCTGGAGATATTAGACTTTGACTTATCGATTGAAACTTCGTTAGTAGAAACCTTCATTGCCTCCACTGTTTATAAATCTTGTTTGATTCAAATCGACACTTTCACGTTACCTGTCAATCTTATCTTTTTGAAAATACTTGCCTTTGATGCGATTTTAGGAATCGATTGGTTAACTACTCATCATCTTTTCGTAAGGTTGTTAGCTTTCATATTCCTAACCAACCTGTTATGCGAATTCAAGCAACCAAACCACTAAAGTCAATCATTGTCATATCAAGCCATAAGTAAAGTGCCTCGAGCCTTTCGCTGGTGACTTCCAAGTCTTGGAATACACCGAAGCCAGAATATTCATAGGGGACGTCGTGAATAACGGTGGGAAGTTGATAGATATCAATGTGACGTGCTATCCAAGTCTTGGATGAGATTCACAGTTTTGAATGATATTTTTATTATTAATAAATTTCTTGACGTATTTCTGATGACTTTTTGGCCTACCCCAGAGCGTGAAATCGAATTTTGTACTGACCCCAGTACAAAACCCTTTTCTTCAACCCTTAAATATTTCTTCAACCAAAACGAACGTATAATGCGCTAAAGACATTGGCTCGAGCTGTTGAAGATTACGATCATACCATTCAATATCATCGTGGAAGAGAGGCATTGGTAGGTGACGCGCGTTGAGTAGAAGATCGTATCGTTCACGAGTGTGATGTTGTTAACATAAAAACCTATTTCGTATAACTTACAAATGATGAAGATAGAGTTAAAGACTCTAGGGACCCACGTGAAGATAACGAATATACGAGTAGAATCGACTTTAATCGATAAAGTTAAAACCGATCAAACTACACACCTGGAGCTGATGAATGTTCAAGAAGGCATTATCTCAACCCTCGATTTTATTGGCCCATTTGAAATACTTGATCGAGTAGGAATTGTGGCCTATAGACTCGTTTTACCGCCAAGTATGTCGTGTGTTCATAATGTTTTTCACGTATCGATGTTACGCAAATATGTGGATGACCCGAACCATGTTATTAAATTAGAACTAGACGAGATAGCAGAAGACTTAACGTATGAGGAGATACGTGTTAAAATCTTGGATAAGAAGGATCGTATTCAACACTCAAAGGTTATACCTCAAGAGTTAGAATCTGAAATGAAGTCAAGGTATCCTTATCTCTAAGATACCAGTGCGTCACGTAAATTTTGAGGGCGAAATTTCATAAGGAGGGGAGATTGTAAAACCCCAAATTTTACGAATAAAGATTTAATTTTCTAAATTTTTTTTTGAATATTATAGTGTGGATTTGAGATAATGTTATAGTTGTGGGTAATATTTATAAATTTTGAAAAGTATGTAAGTTGTTGTATAATATTCGTTTGGGTAGAAAATATTCTTTTTATCGGGGAATATCCAAATACGACAAAGACAATCATTGGTGAACCCCATTAACGGAATTATCATCGGATTGAGAAAAGCGACAAAAAATATTTTTATGAAAATAACGGCGAAAGTTTTACCGTTAAAACCTGTTGAACTACTCGGTAGTAGTAAAAGTACGATGTCTGGCGTAGTTACATAGTAGTAGCTTTACGGTATTGATTATTGATGCTTACGTGAGAAGTCACTCAGTTTTGTTCAATTATTGTTACAATAATTGTTGCATAATATCTCACGTTATTTGATTCAATTATTGTCGATATTTTATATATTATTAAATCAATAATTGAGACTACAAAGTTATTAATATTATTATTTGCAATATTAACGATGTCTAGAAGTTCTGTTAAGGAGAGGTTTAGTCACCTAATTGCGCGTCAATAGGGATAAATCCTTATTGGAAAGCCCCCTCTTTCCTGGGAACGACCTGGTCGATTAATATTTTGAATTATAATAATGATGATAAATGTTGTTAAATATATTGAGGTGTCTTTGTATGAAGTCACGGAAGTTTATATATATATATATATATATATATATATAAATTTTATTTTATTAGTATTATTAATGTAATAAAACAGAAAAGCTTTTTATATAAAACAGAATACTTTTATAAAGTTATTTGTTTTATTAGACAATAATTAGAATATAATATATTTTATTATGCATAGTGTTTGCATAAGACTCTACATAGTGTTTCAGATAGTTAAATCTTTTTTATATAAAAGCAGAATACTTTTATAAAGTTAATTGTTTTATTAGATTTTAAATAAAATATATGAATATATATATATATATATATATATATATATATTATATTTTATTGCATAGTATCCTTTCTATTTTCCTATAAATAGGATGCTTTAGTTAGAATTGAAATCACACCGAAATTGAGAGAATTCTCTTCTATAATCTTGGCGTATTTCTTTAGAGTTTTAAGAAGCTTTTGGCGTAGTGCAAGTTTTCTTCAAATATATCCCCGCCTCTACCCGTTGGAGTACTTTTCTTTATAAGGTAAGGGATATTATTTGTTCTTACTCGTAATGGGTATTATTTCTTTCAGATTCATGAAGAGAACTTATGTTATTCCATTCCTTATTATTTTGTTGGAATAACTTTTGTATGTCTGCAATCTGCATATACATGGTGAAATTCTTACATTATTTCATTCTTTATTATTATGTTGGAATAACTTTGTCATATGCAAAGTACCGCATCGTGGTGAAATTCTTCTATTATTCCATTCTTTATTATTACGCCGGAATATCACATGCATGCGTTTTGCATGACTGGATTCATTATTTATTATTCGCCGAATATCACATGCGTGTGTTTACGCATGACCTGGTTCCATTCTTTATTGTTTTGTTGAGAATAACCTGTTTGTGCGGTCTATCGCATGCATGGTGAATTCTTTTGTTATTCTATTCTTTATCATTCTGTTGGAATAACCTGTATTTGTGGATTACCACATGCATGGTGAATGATCCTTTGTATTTCATTCCTTATTAAATTATGGAAATGATCTGTCTACGTGGATTACCGCATGGCGGGTGAAAATCCATTTCATAGCTTCGTAATTTTAAACCCTCAAAAAAATTTCGGAAATTCATAATATAAGCATGGAATTTGTTGATTATGATGAAAGTCATAATAAAAGCATTGGACTGATGAAAATCATGGGTATATGTACTATTAGTAAGTGTTATGATGAGTTATGTTGGTTATTATGTGAAAACATGAAAGTTTCTTAGAAATCACAAAGGGTTGAAAATTAGATTTTGGTGAAAATGGAATATGAAATTCAATTGACCATATCTCCTATTATCTTTCGAATTTTTGAGTGTGGTCAAGTTCTAGAGTAAGATCTATTAGTTTTATAACTTATCCAAGTAGAATCACAGGAAAAGGTGTTGTAGATTTTCGTGTGGACTGATTTTAGCAAATGAGTTAAAAACTGCAAAGTACCGAAAAGGCTACTGTCCAGAAATTTAAAAGGGAATTTTCGGCCACTTAGTTTGTGAGAAAAATTTCGGCCTTTTGAGACATGAAAATATATGGTATAAAGTACCTCCTGTCCAAAAATGAGCTCATTCCGACTTAAAATGAGCAAGTTATGACTATTTCAATATTTAGGTTTTTCCGACAAAAAAATGCTATAACCGGAGTTCTATAACTCCGATGACCATGAAATTTAAACAGGAAGCTCACGTTAACATGTGTAAGATCCTGCCAAGATTTGGGAATTTCTGGAGTTAAACTTGAGGTAGTTAATTTCTTAAGGAATTAATTAAAAATTGATTTTTGAAAAATACTTAAGGGAGTTGAAAAATTAAAAAAAATACTTGTTGTGTATGAAATATATGTATATATGTTTGGGAAAAGGATAGAAAAATAACAAGTTGATTTGGTAATTTTTCATGAAAATGGTTTAGTTACGAACATATGAGTTAAATATGTTATGTGAAGTAACGAAATTAGTAAATATGATTTTATGGCTTGGGAATCCTATATAGGGTATATGCAGATTTTTGATAAGGGATTTGATCATTGGTGATGAAATCTTATGAGTATGGCATTTTTGAATGATTAAATGCATTATTTGGTAAAGTATAAACAATTAAAATAAATTGTTTATAAGTTTAAGAAGTGATTAAAATATTGTTATATATTAATAATATTAGATTATGAGTTTATTAAGTGATTGATAATATTTTGATAGATTTAAAGTCTTTAATATTTATCCTTATTTTCGTTTGATTAATGCTTATATCATTGTCATCATTCTCATGTTTATATTGTGATAAAAGTCATCTTTAGCTTACGTGCATAGATGGACTTGGTGTGATTATGACCAGGGATTATTCGGTATAGTCATGGTAGTAATGTGACGGATGATGTGGTAAAATCCTCGGTGGCTCTGTAGTGCGTTGATGGGCGATTTTTGGTATGATTATGACCGAGGATTATTCGGTATAGTCATGACCATTGATGATTTAATGAATATCCTTGGCCCGTAGTGCAGGGATGATTCGATGATGTGGTTTATTTATTACGCTGAGTCTCAGCGATTAAGTTGATGAAAAACTTTTTAAATTATAGAAGATAGTAGATTTTATTCTCTACTTGACTCTTTTAATGGATTACTTGTTCCGCTGCAGTTAAACTTGATGTCTTTTGTATTTTACCAGTTTAACATTGTTGAAGGCTAATGATAATTTATTCTGCATTATCTTAGTCATAATATTTCTTACTGGGCTAGTTGAGCTCATCCTTTCTTTCTTTGTTCTCTTGTGAAATGAGAAATATATTTGGGGACGAGTCGGGGAATGGAGTAGCGGTCGAGGATGATAGCATTAGTAATCCTTACTATTCTGTTAAATAGTGTGACAATAAATGTAATGAGGACTACTTTGAGTGTAGATATTGTCTAGATGACAGTATTTTTATTAAAACTCTCAGCTATGTTTTGTCGTATTTTTACACGACATTTGTATAATTAAGTTGTATTTGTATTTTGTACCATATTTCTGGCGACTCAAGATGGGTGATGTATACATAGTTTTGGGGGCGTCACATGATGACTGAGGCCTTCGGGTTCGGATGACTTCAGGATTCAGACAACGGACCACTCCTTCGAATTCGGCTTCAGAAGTTCAAAATTGACATTTTTATTTCTTTGATATATTTCATTTTTATAGCAATATTTTTATTAATAGGAAGTTGTTATTAGTTCGGAATTGTTACCATAAATATATGAAGTTTTTGCCTTTTAGGATTTTGTTTCCCTATTTTTTAGGAATTTTGTTATGACTTGGGAATGAAGTTTTGTTAGCTATAAAACTCGATTTGTGGGTTGAATTGGTGATAACTTTGATTTTGATAAATATAAATTCAAGCATTAGAGAAGACTTCTCTGTTTTTTTGGTGAACCTTTTGTTTCTTTGCCTGTGAATTTATTTGTTTACCTAACTCGCATGATAATCATTATTCTGTTCGGCGTCAAGAACCAATCAAATCTCACTAAAGAAGTAAGAAATAAACTCACAAACAAATCAAACATCATTAAAGGATGAATAAATAAACTCACAAACCTAAGTGATAAAACTTAAGTGAGAATCGAACCTGAAACTTAAAGAACACAGTAGCTCAATCTTAACTATTATGTTAAAATCTTATCTACAATTAAATAAAATATTAATTATATCTTATAACTTATGTACACAGTGGCGGAACCAGAACGATTTTGTAGGGGGGTTAAAATTTTTAAACCAAGCGAACCGAAATTATTAATACCACCACTTGCGGAATTTAGGACGTTGGCTTTGCTTAATTCCTAGGTTTTAGCAAAAACAGTCCTAAGAGGACTTTTAGCGAACATGTTATGTGCACCACTTTAACAATCAGATTTCTTAGCCATTTCTTTGTGTTCCAACCCGAATTAAGCCTTATTACTCACAAGACACTTAACAACTATACTCCATGTCACTAATTCAGTCAAAAGCTAACTGATTTATACCATAAAAGCATACATAATCTATCTATCAATTAATGAATTCACATACTATTAACTAACAAATTCTAGCTAATCTACTTGAATTTTCCTCAAGAGTCCCATACTGTTTTTTTGGTCCTTTTAGTTATAAGCAATGAGAGAGAATGCTCATAGCCAAAATCAACACTTGGGATAATATGGTCCAAGTTAATTTTAATGGATGAGATACTGAGATCAACACTTTAAACAAGGCTTTCTTAATTTAAGGTATTAAACCATCTTAATTTTTATAATTAAAAATAAAATCAATTATTCCTAAATTAACAGAAAATCAATTAAAAATAAAATCAATTTTTATTCTTTTTCTTATATTCCTAAATTTATTTGTCATCATCAAAATTACGTAAAAAGTGGAGACCTAATTAACAGAAAACATCAATAGTATGCATATTTAGGCTAAATTAAAATTAATAGTACCAAATTTGAAAGACATTTAGGCTAAATTAAAATTAAAAATTAGTTAAATTACTTACCAAAGTCCAAAGCAGACAAACAGTGGTCCAGTGGAGGTGTGGAGGACGGTGGAGCAGACAACGGCGGGAGGAGGTAGAAGCAGTGGAGCTGTGGAGGCGAAGAGATGAAGAGAGGCCGAGAGGGAAGTCTGTAAAAAGTGTTAAGACTAAGGAGGCTGACGGAAGACCCAAGACCTAATAAAAAAAGAAATTATTATTTTTTAAATTTTTTAATGAAACGACGTCGTTTCATGTCACTTTAAAAAAAAAAAAAAAAAGAACTGAAGAAGAGTCTCGGAGAAGAACTGAAGAAGAGTCTCGGAGAAGAACTGAAGAAGAATAAGTTCTTGGGTCGATTCTTGTCGCTTTGCTGCATTGGCCACGCCATTGCCGCCCGCCCCCTGCTCCCCTAGCTCAGGTCACCTACAGGGGTCGGCTACCCCCCCCTGCAGCCTAGTTTCACCTCTGTATGTACGTAAAATTAAAAGGTCAATTAAAAATAACGGAGTCAGTACTAAAAATAATATTTTTATATAAAAATTGATTATAATAAATTTTTTATGTAAAAATATTAATTTTTTAATATGAGTGAGTTATTACAAGTCAACGAAGCTACGAGAAATTGGCGGAAGATGTCACGCCGTATCATACCAGTTTAGTAAATTAAATTTTAATTGTACAAATCGCATAACAGAATTTAATATTAATACTAAAACGCTTAAACAAGGATCACTAATTAATTGCAAATAAATTCACCGTTCGTTCTCAATCATATAAAAAAGACTGAAATTTAAGCCAGGCCACAATCTAATTAGTCTTAGACGGTACCGCGTATTACAGACAGAAGTAATATTAAATTCTCCAAAAACATATTTGTTTATGTTTGTTTCTAGGACGGGTTTGTCACAACTTGAGCAGTACTCAACTGTCCAATTAAACTAATCATTTTCTTAAAGCTTTTTCTCTTTCATCCCCATTCTTTATACGAACTCCACATAAATGCATGATGCTCTTCAATCCAATTCTTTGAACTGGCACTAAGATTTTAGTAGCAGTTTGCGGGAACCCCTTTTGAAAATCAACCCAATTCAGCAATTCTTTATTTTTCTTGCTGAGCAGAGAGCTCTGAACTTTTTGAGGTCACTGTTTGGTGAAGTGATTGAGTATGGCAGGAGATACAAGTGGGAAATCAAGGGAGCTTGATCAAACACCTACATGGGCTGTTGCTGGTGTTTGCGCTGTTATAATCATAGTTTCTATTGCTTTAGAGAAGATTCTTCACAAACTTGGAGCGGTACAATCCTCTTGTTAAACCCCATATCATATTTACTCCGTAACTTTTTTCCTTCTTTTTTCTTTCTTTCTTTGTGTTACTTGCTTTTTTATTTTGTTTCCCCCTAAATGGGTATTATTTGGATTCTGTTGAATTTATGATTCTTGGTGTTTGGTGTCGAATTCGCTTTATATCCAAGTCAGAAAATTGTTTTGCCTTAACGAATTGTTGGTGGCTGTAAAATTTGACAGCTTTTGTTATTGACATGGATCCAACTGAAATGACTTGCTGAGAATTTGTTATGAACAAGCTTGTCATACGGGGAAGATCTCACGTCGGTTAAGCGGAAAGGCCTAGAGGCTAAATCTATAAAGAGGTCAGATTATAGGTGCAAAGGCTAGAGTGAAGACAAAGCGTGGTGGAATGTTATGAATACCCATATGAGCGCTTCCCACGGTAGTATGAGATATCAATTTAGTTGATATAGGCTTGTGTTACATATCATGGGTCTAGTAGGCAAGTTAAAAAAATGAGCTATATATTAGAGTGATCCAAGGGTGGATATTAGTTTTTATATATCAATGGGTAGGATTAATTTTCATCTTTGCTATATAAGTCTATCATTGTAATGAATTAGGTATGAATGAAATTAATCAAATTTTAGTTTTTTCTCTCTTTAATTTTCTGGAGTCTAACAGGACTATCTAAACTGCTACAGCTTGGACCTCCAGTAGCACATTGGTAGTATGACATATCAATATGTTTGATATAGGCTTGGACTTTGGATAATTATCTTTTCGGTTGGAAATAGAGATTTGAGCCTATATCGTAACATGTGGTATCGAATTATATTTCGAATTTTACCCATCTTTTGCTTGATTTTTAATTTGTTGTTGTTTTCTCCAGTTATTTACTTGTTACATTCTTTGTTTCTGTATTAATTGTTGTTATCTTCTGGTTGTTCATGGGGATGATAAACCAGTTCATTTTGCTTAATTCAATAAATATTACTATATTTCGCCTTTTAGTTTGTTCCTTTTTCAAGTTCTCCCAAGTCTCAAGTATAATACAAGAGGTGATTGACATTCTTAAATTAATGTTTATACAGTGGTTTACAGAGAAGCACAAGAAAGCTCTATTTGAAGCTTTAGACAAGGTTAAAGCTGGTAATTAAAACCATGGTTTCTCTCTCTCTCTCTCTCTTCCATTTCGTTTTTGCTTTCATCAAGAATGATTTTAATTACTAACTTGAATTACTGCAGAGTTAATGGTTCTTGGTTTCATTTCGCTAATCCTGACATTTAGTCAGTATTACATTGCCAAAATTTGTGTCCCGCAAAGCGTTGCAGACACAATGTTGCCGTGTGCTGCTAGAGATAAAGGTGATGGTAAAAAAGAAGATGAGGAACATCGGCGGAGGCTTTTATGGTACGAGCACAGATCATTATCTGTTAGTTATGAATCTAAATGCAAAGAGGTATGTCTATCTATGACTCGCTTAGATTTACATATTGGAATAGACAATATAGTAAGTAGATGTGTAATATTTGGTGGTCAACTCCTGCATTTTTCTTTCCATGTAATTCTAATTGATTATTGTATCCTTAAACATTGCCTTGCCAATGTAAACTAATGGACTTGCATAGTATTCTACACTTCGACATTGATTTCAACCTATTGCTAGTTTTAAACTTCTAATACCTCAATTGGGTTAATAATAGAAACATTTCTGTAGTTGTGATGGAAAGAGCTCAATCAGACTCAATTTACAGGATTCTCTTGTCATCAATTTGAAAAGCACTAATAAATTTGGGCTGGAGTTCATTTATTAAATTGGAGATACAAATTAGTATGAATTCTGACATGTCCTCGTAATGCATTTGTTTTGTTAGTAGGAACAATGATTCCAAGGCAAGTTAAAGCTGATTATTATACATTTTTTTACTTATCTAGGATCTTTTGTGAGATCAAATTGACTTTGTTTTAAAATGGATGTATATTTGTAAACAAGTTTATTAAGTGATTAAGCTGTTAACAAAATGAATTATGGCTCAAGGTAATTCTACTAAAATACTCATCTGTTTCCAAGTTATTTATGTTTGTCAAAATAACTCGATGTCCAAATTTGAGAAAATATTTCTGTGCATGTTGGTTTGTTGCTGGATATAAGTGATAAAATATCAGAGTTTTGATTATGAGTGTACCAACTTTCTTTTATACAAGGCAGACTTGCTTATATGCACATCCTACACACACACGAAAGAAGTAAACAGGTGGACGAAGTTGTAGGGCATAGAGTTGATTGCTGCTGCTGCTGGTGGTGTTTGGTAGCAGGTGTAATGCAGAAATATTGCTGCCATTGAGTTTTAGGTTGTTGGTTCTACATTGTATGGAAAGTTCTGCTGTAATCTGTAATGAAAATGCTAGCCAAAGATTGATGCCTTTGAGAGAAATTTAGTAGTTATTTTCCTTCCTATCTGATATTTTGGCAGAAGGGGGCTGAATGTTGGCTCCTTCATTTCCCAGTTTTATTCATAACTGGGTTCTCATCATGAGCTTCTATTGTCCAACTGATCTTTTGAACTAGATTAATCAGAATTTCCCTGTTTCAGTTCTGTTTTTACATCTATTATTTTGGTGGGTGAAATTATTATTTTATTTTGGGGGTGGGGAGGGGGGTTGGGGTTTGTATTTCTATGATGTTAATTAATAAACGTGCTTTAGTGAAGGACTATAAGAAATTGATTCTTAGAAGGGAGGTGTCAAAAGGGGAGGTTCTAGTGTTTTAAGAAGGGAGATTGCAACTCTATGTTGTTTTATAATGTGGCTAGTGGTAGGAGGAAGATTTAGTTTTATTATTTCTTATGCTTATCTGTTTTATGTTATTATTTTTATTTTTTCCTACTTTTAGGCTTTCATATGAGATTCATTTACAACCTACCCCAATTACTTTGGGCTAAAAGGCATTGTTGAGTTAAGTTGAATTGAGATTGAATGAGATTCAATAGTGACTTTGAGGAGCAATGGGCTTACTGTGGACACTATAACTAGTTTTTATATTTCATTGATTAAGGAGGGATGTGAGACCTATGTTAGAGGGATTAGAGTAGTGTCTGATCGCCAGAGAGTTATGTAAGATGACGAAGTGACCTTTTAAAGAGGAGGAGGTGAGACGGTTTATGATTGATATGGAAGAGGCTCTTGGTCTTGACTAGCTTTTTATGGCTATCTTTCAACATTGTTGGTAGATTATTAAACCTATGTTGGTGATGTTTTTCATAAGTGCCATGGTAATGGGCCCTTTGCAACACTATTAGTTCCGTTTTAGTACTAAACTGGACCTTTCTATCTAGGTGAAGGATTTCATCTCATTGGTGTAGTGGCTAGTGTTTATAAAATTCTCACCAAGGTTTGTCTAGGTGTTTGGGGTTGGGGTTGGGGTTGGGGTTGGCAGAGATAGTGTTAGTGCATCAACGTGCTTTTGTGGCTGCTAGTCAGTTTCTGGATTTTGAGAAAGCTTACAATAGGGGTATATTGAGATTCCTCAATTGTTTGGGGGAGGTAGCGGTCTTCTCATTTCTTTGCAATCATTGTTAATGATGAACCTGAATCATGGTTTTAGACATCTAGGGGTCCTATGATTCCCTTTCTCTTTACTTTTGTGGTTGATTTGTTTAGTCGAAATGATTAATAAAAGTGATGAGGTGGGTCTGGTGCCGGTGTAAGTTGTGGAAAGGGAGGTCTTATTAGGTATCTCATCTCCATTTTGCTAATAACACAACTTAGTTCTCGCCTAAGGGGGTTCGGGCCTTAATGATGTAATTTTTATATTCCATATTTTATAGTGTCTCTAGGCTAGAGTTAACTAAGTGTCGATTAGCTTTGCTTGTTAGCTGCGAGTGCTCCCTTGATTGGTCATGTAATGCAATCAGTTCGAGTGACATATCTTGGGGTTCCTTTGGGGAAAATCCTAGGTCATTTACCATTTGGTTGTTGAGCATGTGTCTAAGACGTTAGATTGTTAGAAGGGGCTTTGTAATCTCTTGGAGGTGGGATTACGGAGCTTATTATGTGTCATTTCCGTTGTGTGTTTTTTTTTTGGGGGGGGTGGGGTGGGGGGGAGGACCCATTTGATTAACTGGGAAAAGGTGTGTTGGTTAAGGGAGGAGGGGGTTTAGGCCTTGAGATTCTAGTCTCTAAGAACCTATCTTCAGTAGGTAAAAAGTTGTGGTGGTTCCTTTTTGTCCTTTTAGTTTTGTGTTGGAGATGGAAAAATTTATTCTCTTTTGTTAGGATGTTTAATTGTGGAGTTTTCCCTTTACAATTGCTTTTTCTCAATTATATTACCTTCTGTCTTTCCATAATGCGCCATTGGCTAGATTTGTTTTGAAGTGTCTTGGAACTTCCATTTCTTTTGCTATTAGTTGATTGTGAAGCTATTGATTTGGTCTCTGTCCATCGCTTACTTGATTCGTGTTCTTTATCTTCTTCATCTGATAAGCGATTTTAGACTATTAATTCATTCAGGAATTTCTCTTGCCAGTCGTGTATTCTTGTATATCATATTTTCTTGTTTTATTCAGATTAGCCAATTTTATTTGGAAGGCAGAAGTTAAAACTTTTGTTTGGACTTTTGTTCTTTTTTATCACAGCGGACATGTAGCCATTACCCTTGGGTGTACAACTAGATATAACCATCAGTTGCACGCATTTGGTCTTTGGTCCTTGATAGGCTCAACACCTAAGATATGCTTTAGTGATGTAGGCGCTACAAAGCTTTGTACTAGACGCTTGTGTGATGTGTATGCAAGCTTTTAAGGATAGCTCTCATTTGTTTCTCTACTACCCGTAGGCATGGTGGTGTTTGTTATTGGAGATATTTTGTTGAATGTTTGGTTTGTCCAATAGAAGTTGAAGAGTTGTATCTTTACAGGTTTTGACTTTGGTTGGAAAAGAGATTGTAAGGTACCCTAGCATTGTCTTTGTTTTGCTATACTCTGAGGTATTTGGACAAAGAGGAATCCTCAAATTTTTAGCAACCAGTTCAAGTCCTTTCATCTCCTTTGGTATACAACTAGATATGACCATCAGTTGCATGCATTTTTCTGCCTTGCTGAATTAACATCCCTATTTTCTTTCTGTTCTATGACCTTTTTGACTCTCTCTTGGCGAACGCTCGTTTATGAAATTGATATGCACAACTGTCTTTCCTAAACTAATCCGAGTCTTTGTAACAGGGGAATGTTCCAATTATAACTGTCGATGGACTGCATCAGCTTCACATCCTCATATTTTTCTTGGCAGTCTTTCACGTTGTATACAGTGCTGTTACAATGGCTCTCGCAAGACTAAAGGTAATTTCATATTAATTTGATCAGGTTCCTGTTACCTAGCATCTTTCTGGCAGGCTTAACACGTGGCACTAAACATATTAAGATTTACAGGTTGAAGATTGGTCAACCGAATTTACTGATAAAACTAAACTTGGATTGCTCATCTCATGACTATTCGTAAAAATCTTTCAAATTAACCCAGACTGATTTGATATGCAATTGTGCTTTGGTAATTCTGTATGGTTTTTAAATTGCCCATGAAGACATACTGTGGTTTCTAACTTGAGCATAAACAAGCCAAGCTGAGTTTTCTTTAGCAGATTGCACTTCAGTTCAAGAATGAATATAGCCCAAGCTAAGATTGTGTCGCCTCTTATCCAGTGCACAACCCGGAATAGTGAACTGAGATCATGTTGAATGACATGTCCTAGGAGCTGCTGACATGGAGCTGAGTAGATTGAAGTGGAAGTAGTCAAATAAGTTAGTCGTGTGGAAGATTTACCTATTCCTTAGGAAGTATTTGTTGGTTTGTTTCTATTTTTTAGGAAGTATTTATAGGTAGCAGGTTTGTTGCTCTTTTTATGTTTTTCTGTTTTAAGCTAGCTGTATAAATAAGTGTTTTGAAGCTTAACAAAATATAACTTCAGATGCCTCAATGTTCTTTTGTTTCCCAAGAGTTTCTACACTTTGTTTCTATCAAAACCAACAAATTGGTATCAAAGCCTTGTTCTTGAGAAACCTGTGAGGTGAGTGAGCCTATACACCAACAAACAATATCCAGAATGACCTCAGAAGCTTCACTGAATGCACTGGCACCTCCAGTGTTTGATGGAATGAATTATCAAGTATGGGCAGTCCGTATGGAAGCCTACCTTGATGCTAGTGATCTGTGGGAAGCTGTTAGTGAGGAATATGAAGTTCCTCCCCTGTCCGACAATCCAACTATGGCACAAATAAAACAACACAATGAGAGGAGGCAAAGGAAATCAAAGGCAAAAGCTAGTCTATTTGCAGCTGTCTCATCTACAATTTTCACCAGAATCATGACACTGAAGACAACACATGAAATATGAAACTTCCTGAAGAAGGAATATGAAGGAAATGCACGAGTCAAAGGTATGCAAGTGTTGAACCTAATTAGAGAATTTGAGATGCAAAGGATGAAAGAA
This sequence comes from Panax quinquefolius, assembly GCA_020205615.1. Lineage (NCBI taxonomy): Eukaryota > Viridiplantae > Streptophyta > Magnoliopsida > Apiales > Araliaceae > Panax > Panax quinquefolius. Next base: position 144,868,678 of record CM035153.1, on the reverse strand, counting down.
TCAGAAACAAGGATTACTCAGACAAACTACTTAGTATTGTTAACAAAGTAAGACTTCACTTATCTGATTCTATAATAGTTCAGAAAATTTTTATAACAGTTCCTGAAAAGTTTGAGACTACAATATCATCTCTAGAAAACTCAAAGGATGTGTCAAACATCACCTTGGCAGATTTGTTGAATCATTCTGAGCTCAAGAACAAAGGAGGCTTACGAGACAAGAAGGATCATGGAGGTGCATTTCGGGCCATATCTCAGTACAAGAAAGAGATGCAAAACAACAATAACAGCAACAACAACACTCAAAAGTTTCCACCATGTCCTTACTGTAAAAAATCCAATCATCCACAAAAAAGGTGTTGGTGGAGGCCGGATGTAAAATGTTTCAAGTGTAGTCAACTAGGGCATGTGGAAAGGATATGCAATTCTCAACAGCAACCTAGCAACCTAGCAAGGAGAAGCCAAAGCTGCTGTGGAAGAACCTCAAGATGAGCAACTGTTTGTGGTATCATGCTTTACCACTAACAGCTACCCAGAAACTTGGCTTATAGACAGTGGTTGTACAAACCATATGACTTATGTTCAAGGGCTCTTTAAGGAACTTGACAAAACTGTTACTTCCAAAGTTAGGATTGGAAATGGAGCATATCTTGCAGTAAAAGGCAAAGGAACAGTGGCAATTGAAGGCCACACAGGTTTGAAATTAATCTCTAATGTCTTATATGTTCCTGAGATTATGAGTGTTGGTCAGCTGCAGGAAAAAGGCTATAAGGTGCTGTTTGAGGACAATCATTGCATGATTGCTGATGCACAAGGCAGAGAGGTATTTAAAGTCCAAATGAAAGGCAAAAGCTTTGCCTTGGATTTGATGCAAGAAAAGCAGGCTGTAATTCACAAAGAAGAAAGCAATACAATGCTTTGGCATAGGCATTTGGGGCACTTTCATCATACCACTCTTCTCTATATGAAGAAGAACGATCTTGAAGAAGGCTTGCCTGAATTAGAGGTGAAACCACCTACTTGTGTAGCCTGTCAGTACGAGAAACAAACAAGACTTCCATTCCCACAAAACAAGGCCTAGAGAGCTACTCAGAAGATGCAGTTAGTACACTGATGTGGGAGGACCTCAGAAAACACCATCACTAAATGGAAGTAAGTTCTATATTGCTTTCATTGATGATTACACAAGAATGTGCTGGATTTATTTCATGAAATTTAAATATGAAGTTGCTGACATCTTTTGGAAGTTTAAAGCTTGGGTTGAAAATCAAAGTAAATGTAAAATGCAAGTGATCAGGTTTGATAATGGAACTGAATACACCTCGGAGAAATTTAACAAATTTTGTGAGGATGCAGGCATTGAGCACCAACTTACAACACCTTATACCCTTAACAGAATGGAGTCGTTGAAAGGAAAAACAGAACACTTGTGGAAATGACAAGGTGTTTCTTTGCGTAACAAAGAGTACGCCAAAGAAATTATGGTTCGATTTGCACATACATCAGCTTTTTCTCTTGAATAGACCGCCATGACAAAAGCTTTGCAACAAAAGACTCCATTTGAAGCATGGTATGGCTATAAACCAAGGCTGCAAAATTTAAAAACATTTGGCTGTCTTTGTTTCTCTTATATTCCACATGTTAAGAGAGAAATTGTATAAGAAAGCAGAAGCTGGAATTTTTATAGGCTATAGCTCAATATCAAAGGCCTATAGAATCTACCTTCCAAAAAACAACAAAGTAATAGCTAGCAGAGATGTCAAATTCTTGAATCGGAAAATTTGGAGTTAGGAGAATGATAATAAGCTTGAGTTCCAAAAAGGACCTTGAGTTTTGTGGGGAGAATGACAATATTGATGATGAACCTGTCAGGGGAACCAGATCACTCTCTGACATCTATCAGAGGTGCAATGTTGCTATAATAGAGCCTGCAGGGTATGAAGAAGCTGCAACCGATAAAAAATGGATAGATGCAATGAAGGAGGAACTTAAAATGATTGAAAAAAAATCAGACTTGGGAGCTAGTGGACAAACCGACACACAAAAGGGCAATTGGAGTCAAGTGGGTTTATAGAACCAAACTCAATTTTGATGGTTCAATAAACAAACACAAGGCTAGATTGGTTGTCAAAGGATATGCTCAGATGTTTGGAGTGGATTTTTCTGAGACTTTTGCCCCTGTTGCTAGATTGGACACTATAAGAATGTTGTTGGCTCTTGCTGCTCAAAAGGGTTGGAATATACATCAGATGGATGTCAAATCAGCCTTCTTAAATGGATACTTGGAGGAAGAAATTTTTGTGGAGCAGCCTGAAGATCTTGGGAGGATGACGTTCTTTCTTGGCATGGAGGTACAACAAAAGCAGAATGAGATCTTCATATGTCAACAGAAATATGCCAAGGAAATCCTGAAAAAGTTCAAGATGGAAAAGTGCTGATCCAAGTGCGACTCAATGAATCAAAATGAGAAGTTTTGCAAAGAAGATGGGCTGCAAAAGGCGATGAAAGGCTTTACAGGACCATTATCGGATGTTTGATGTACTAACAAGCAACTAGACCGGATGTTATGAATGTTGTAAGTTTACTCTCAAGAATACATGCATTGTCTTTAGTTAAATTCACTTTCAAGCCAAAAAAAGAATTGTTAGATATGTCAAGGGTACAATTGACTATGGTGCGAGGTTTTGTCGAGTTAAAAATTTTGCTCTTGAGGTTATTCGGATAAAAATTTGGTCTTGAGGTTATTCAGATAGTGATTAGGCGGGTTGTGTTGATGATATGAAGTACTTGAGTTATTGTTTTGACTTTGGTTCGCTTTATTTTTTATGGTGTTCCAAAAACAAGAAGTCATAGCTCGATCCACAAAGAAAGCGAGAATATGTAGCATTTATTCTTCTTTGTGAATCGAGCTCTGGATCGGGAAATTAATGGTGACTTGTTTATGGAGCAAAAGGAAAGCACACAAATACTCGTGAGACAATCAGTCTGCAATTTCGATTGCAAATAATCCGGTGTTCCATGGCAAAACAAAACATTTCAAGTGAAACTCTATTTCTAAGAGAGGTCTGGAGAGGAGGAAATCTGGTTGTACATTGCAAAAGCAGTAAAGTCAAAATGCTGATATCTTAACCAAGCCACTTCCCAAAGCTAGATATGAGTTCTTGAGGCAAAGGATTGGAGTCTGCAGCTCCAGAGACAAGGAGGAGTGTTGAATAACATGTCTTAGGAGCTGCTGACATGGAGCTGAGTAGATTAAAGTGGAAGTAGTCAAATAAGTTAGTCATGTGGAAGATTTACCTATTCCTTAGGAAGTATTTGTTGGTTTGTTTCTATTTTTTAGGAAGTATTTATAGGTAGCAGGTTTGTTGCACTTTTTATGTTTTTCTGTTTTAAGCTAGCTGTATAAATAAGTATTTTGAAGCTTAATAAAATATAACTTCAGATGCCTCAATGTTCTTTTGTTTCCTGAGAGTTTCTACACTTTGTTTCTATCAAAACCAACATATCATCTTAATTTGAACTTGATACCAATTTGGCTTTTTGGTAGTCGTTGGTGCTTTTCAGGTAGACTTGTGCATGAAAAGAGTTGTTTATTGTTAACTTCGGACCAAGACAAAGTACAAACTACCTTTACCATACCCTCCTGTTCTTCAAAAAGTTTATTCAGGGATATATGCTAGAGTTTGTTTTGCTTAACAGTTAAGGTCTTTACCAGGTTATTGTTGCTTCTTAGTTTTAACTTTTACCTTTTAATAGCTACACACACACACACACACATATATATATATATATATATATATATATATATATATATATGTGTGTGTGTTTCCCAAAATAGGTATACATCACCTATCTTGAGTCGCCATGATATATGGTACAAAATTCAAATACAACTTAATTATACTGACGATCGTATAAAGTACGACAAAATACATCTTGTGAGTTTTAATACAAATATTGCCTACTAGAGCGATATCCACTCTCGAATAAGTCCTCAATACATTTATTGTCACACTATTTAATGAGAATAGTGAGGACTACTAGCTAACACTTATCATCCGAACATTACTCGCGTTCCCAGGCTAGATTCGAGCTACGTTCTCATTTCACAGAGAAGCGAGAGAAAGAAATGGTGAGCTCAACTAGCCCATGAAGAAATATTATGACTAAGATAATGCGAGAATAAGTTATCATTAGTCTTAACAATGTTAAAGCGATAAAATCTGATAAACATCAAGTTTAAGCTGCGGTGAACAATGATCCATTAAAAGAGTCTAGTAGAGAATAAAATCTACTATCTTTTATGATTTAAAAAGTTTTCATCACTTTTATCATTTGGACTCTCGACAATAAATAATCCACATCATCCTCCGCTTTACTGCCGAGGATATTCATTAGGGTCGCGACCACAAATTCCATACACTACGGGCGAGGATATTTGTGTATTCATCAATGGTCGTGATATGCCAACAATACGTCCATCGATGTACTACGGGCCGATGAGGATTTTTATCACATCATTTGTAACATTACGGTCGTGATTTATAGAATAATCCTGGTCATAATCATACCAAGTCCATCCATGCTCTACGTGCCCGAGATGACTTTCAAAAAATATAAACATGAAGATGATGACAATGATATAAGAATTGATAAAACAAGTTCAAGAATTAAGTTATTCAGAACTAATAACGTCAAATTGTCGACATAATCTTTGCTTTGTAGAGTAAAATTCAAGAATGCTCGGAAGAATATTTCCATGAAAATCTTTGGATGAAGCGCAAATATCGAGGATATTCCACTAATTTCATGGAGTATAGAAATCAAAATTTTAACCATTTGAGTATAATAACGAATGGAATAACAAAAGAAATCACCGTAAATGCGTCTACATTACTTATGTAGGCATGTTATTCAGCGAGAATAATAATAACGGAACTAGGTCGGTGAAAATCACTGCAAGCATGTTCCAGCAGAATAATAAAGAATGGAATAACAATGAGAAATCACCATACATACGGTACTTCGCATGGCGGGTTATTCAATGAATAATAAATCTGAGAATAATAAAGAGCGGAACCGGTAAAAGGTGTAAAACATGACGCAGGATATTCAGCAGAATAATAAAGACGAGAATAATAAAAGCGGAACCAGGTCAGGTGTAAAAACACATGACGAGGATGTTCCAACGGAATAAAAAAGGCAGAATAATAAAAAAGCGGAACCGAGTCCCAAGTAAAAGCCTGACGAGGATGTTCCAGCGGAATAATAAAAGACGAGAATAATAGAAGAATGTCACCAAGTATAGGGTGATCAGCGTATACGAGTTATTCCAGCAGAATAATAAGAAATGGAATAACAATAGTTCTCTTCATGAATAAGAAAGAATAACACCCACTTACTAGTTAAAGAAGAAGCTGAAATAAAGAAGTAGTTAAGTAGCGAGAATACTTTCTTCTTTCTCTCTATAGTTTTCTCTCTCAGAGTTTCAATAAATTAAGTAAGAAATAATGAAGGAATGAGCTTATATTTAGAAGAATGGAATGAATAAGTAATCAACCCATGAGCGGTGCAGATCGATTACTATAAAGCGAGACGGTCAGATTGGTTTTACAATAAAATATAATATATTTTAATTATTATCTAATAAAACAAAAAAACTTTTAAATAAAATATATTATATATATATATCGTATGTGCAACAACAAAAAATCACGGGATACACTCCCGTGATCAATATTTTCCTTCCTTACCAATTTTTTCAACAAAGTTAATATGTATATATATATATATATATATATATATAATAGACCTTAATAATACACCCACCCACCAGACAATCTAATTCATTTTTCTTTGCTTTCCTGCAAACTTCCCCCACCATTTCCAAAACATGTGACAAAATTATATATATATATATATATATATATATATATATATATATATACTTAATTCCACTTTTCCATCAAAACCCACCATTCCATTATTCCACCATCCACCCGAGAACCTTATCAGATTACTTCTTCCCACACTCAAATTTTCTTCCACATGTGGCCCCACCTTTAATATATGAAAAAATTTTCTACCGATTATTTTAAAAAATGGGTAAATAGGGATCCATAAAATAAGCAAAACTTCATAAAAATCACCTTAATAATTTTAACAACATTTATCATCTTTATTATAATTCACAATATTAATCGATTGGGTCGTTCCCGGGAAGAGGGGCTTTCGATAAAGATTTCTCTCTATTGGCGCTTGATTAGGTGACCGAACCTCTCCTTGGCGAGAAACTTCTACAGACATCGTTAATATTGCGATTTATAATATTAATAACCTTAATCATTACTCAATTATTGATTTTAACAATATATAAAATATCGACAATAATTGAATCAAATAACGTGAGATCTACTATGCAATAATTACTTATAGCGATAATCGAACAAAAGCTGAAAGACTTCTCACGTAAGCATCGATAATCAATACTGTGTGTGCTCTTATGCGACCACATGCGCATTCATCGTACTTTTACTACCGAAAGTAGTTCAGCGGTGATTAACGGTAAAACTTCCATGAGTTATTTTCATAAAAATATTTGTCGTTTTCTCAATCAAACAATAATTACATTGTAGGGTCCACCGATGATTACTTGTTGTTATACGAATATTCCCTGCTAAAAGCGAATATTCCCGAGGCCAATCGAATATAATATAACAACTTGCATACTTTGCAAAATTTATAAATACCCACAACTATAACATTATATCAAATTATTCCATAATATTCAAAATGATATTTTATATAAAATTCATTTTATTCATAAAAGTTGGGTCTTCTGATCTCCCTTCTTTTGAAATTTAAGCCCTCGAAATTAAGTGCGATACTGGCATGTCGAAGAGATAAGGATACCTTGATTTCATTTGATTCTAACTCCGGTCATTTCCTCAACATCGTGATTCCTCCATAACACTTTGACTTGAGGTATAACCTTGGGGCGTAAAATATGTTCCTTCTTATCCAAGATTTGAGCAGTACCTCTTCATTCGTTAAGTCTTCCATTATTTAAATAGGTTCTAACTTTCGATAATGTGGTTCGGATCTTTCACATATTTACGTAACATGGATATGTGAAAAAGCGTTATGAACACGAGACATACTTGGCGGTAAAAGCGAGTCTATATAGCTACGAGTTCCTACTCGATCGAGGATTAAAATGGGCGATGAATCGAGGATTGAGCTTTCCTCTCTTTCCAAATCTTGTAACTCCTTTCCGTGGGGCAACACGTAATGACACGATGATCTCTATATCGAATTCCACGTCCTTTCGATGAAGATCGGCATAACTCTTTTGTCGATCTTGTGAGGTTTTTATCGTTGTCGGATCGTTTGAATCTTATCCGTAGTCATACGTACCAACTCCGGTCCCAACAACGTTGCTTCAACCACCTCATCCCAAAGATCTTTGGAGAGCGACACTTTCTTCCATCTGACACCTCGAATGGAGCCGTGTCGATACTTGCTTGATAAGCTGTTGTTGTAGGAAAACTCCTGATGGTAAAAACTTATATCAACTTCCCTTGAAGTCGAGGACACGAGTCTTAATAAATCTTGAGAGTTTGAATAGTCCTCTCGATTGTCCGTAAAATGCGAGGATGATATGCGAACTAAATCGTAAGTCCGTGCCCATAGCTTTTTGCAAACTAACCCAAAATCGTGAAGTGAATCTTGGATCTCGATCGAAACTATGGATCTTTGGCATACCGTGCGATCTTACAATCTCGTTTATATACATTCGAGCGAAGGCGTTCAAGTGTATAAGTTTCTCGTATTGGTAAGAAATGAAGCGGACTTGGTCATTCTATCAACAATGACCTAAATCGCATCTATGCCTTGAGAAACCTTGGGAAGACCGATGCTTGAAATCCGTGGTAATGTGCTCCCACTTCCATTCTGGAATTTCAAGTGGTTGCGATGGACATTTTGGCACTTGATGCTCGCGCTTGACTCGTTGACAAGTTAGACACCTTGAGATAAAGCAAGCTTTATCTCTCTTCGTATTGCTCCACCAAAATGTATGGCGAAGATCACGGTACATTTGGTACTCCCGAGATGGATTGCAAGCGGTGTGTTGTGCGCCTCCATCGTGATTTTATACTTTAACTTCGGGATCGTTAGGAACCAAAGTGCGGAGTTGACTCGAAGTATTCCTTCTTCATCGATTCTTGCTCCGGCATAGCACCTTCTTGCACTTTCTTCCTCATACGCATCGGCTCCAGTGCGTACGTGGCGAGGCGACTTTAACTTTATCAATTAAAGTCGGTTCTACTCGTATATTCGCCATCATCACGTGGGTCCCAGAGTCTTTATCTCTATCTCCATTCTTTGCAAGTCATACAAAATGGGCTTTGCGTTGACAATATCGCTTTTCGTGCCGCGCATATGATCTTCTACTCGATCGCATCACTACCGCGTTTGCTTTTCGGGATGGTATTGGATGGTATGATCATAATCTTTCAGCAGATTCAAGCCAGCGTCGTTGTCGCGTGTTGAGTTCCTTTTGAGTGAAGAAATATTTGAGGCTTTTATGATCCGTAAAGATCTCCACTTTCTCCCCATACAAGTAATGTCTCCAAATCTTTAGTGCGAAGACAACATTTATGACTCTAGATCGTGGTAGGATAATTCCTCTCATATTCTTTGAGTTGTCGTGAAGCGTAAGCTATGACTTTTCCATGTTGCATGAGAACACATCCTAACCCCTTTGCAGAAGCATCCTTTGTAGATGACAAATCCTCGAACCAGATGGTATTGTCAAAGCGAGGTTTGAAATGAGTCTCTCTCTTGAGTTCTTGAAAACTCTTCTCACATTCCTCGCTCAACCGAACTTTGTATCTTCCGAGTCAATTTGAGTTAATGGAGTAGCGATTCGAGAAAACCGCCTACGAATCTCCGATAATAACCCGGCTAAACCGAGAAAGCTACGTACTTGATCATCGATTTAAGTTGCTCCCGACTTTGAATAGCTTGATCTTTCTTTGGGTCAGCGGATATTCCATGACTTGATACCACGTGCCCGAGGAATGCTACTTACTTCTCAAGCCGAACTCGCATTTCTTCAACTTGGCATAAAGCTTATATTCACGAAGCTTTTGGAGTATCGACCTCAAGTGTTGCTTTCATGATCTTCACGGCTTTTGGAATAAATAAGGATGTCATCGATAAAGGCGACCACAAAGTGATCAAATATTCCTTGAATACTCGGTTCATCATATCCATGAAAGCGCGCGAGGAGCATTAGTCGATCTAAAAGACATGGACTAGGAATTCATAATGCCCGTCTTAGGAGTTACGAAAAGTCTTTGGAATGTCATGGTTACAATCTTGATTGGTGATATCAAGAACGAAGATCGATCTTTGAAAAGAATTTGGTGCCTTACTGTTGGTCAAACAAAGTCATCAATACGTGGCGATGGGTACTTTTTTTTGATGGTGACATGATTGACTCCCGATAATCAATCTGAAAGTCGCATACTCCGTCTTTCTTTTTCACGAATAGAGCAGGAGCACCCCGAGGAGAAGTACTAGGACGAATAAAGCCGATGTCAACAATTTTTGCGGTTGGGTCTTTAACTCACGAAGTTTGATAGAGCCATTCGATATGGGGCTTTGGAAATGGATTTTGTCTGGGGTTCAAGGTCGATACAAAATTGATTTCACGCTCTACGGGAGTAGGCGAAAAAGTTCTTCGGGGAATCGTCGGAAAATTCATTAACAATAGAAATATCATTCAAAAGCGGCGTATTTTGTTTAGATCTCGTGACATGAGCTAAGAAAGCTTGACATCCGTTTTTGATAAGCGAATAGCTTTATGACTTGAGATGGCGATGATTGATTTTAATGGTTTGGTTGCTTGAATTCGTATAATAGGTTGGTTAGGAATATGAAAACTAATGACCTTACGAAAACAATCGATTTTTGCATGATGAGTAGTTAACGATCAATCCCTAGAATCACATCAAATCAAGTATTTTCAAAGAAAAAGATCGACGAAGTAGCGTGCGGTTACCAATTTGAATCAAACAAGACTTATAATAGTGGATGTAATGAAGGTTTCTCCCAAGCGGGGTTTCAACGAGATAAATCAAAATCCGATTTCTCCAGGAGTCAAATTTAAGCGTTGGTAAGTAGGAGAAATGAAAGAGTGGGTAGAACGATATCGAATAAAGTATAAACTTATTTAGAGTTTATGATAAGCTTACCGTGATGACCTCATTCGGGTTCCTTGCTTCTGGGAGATCACAACAAACGCTCTCCTTGCACTTCTCTTGGTTTTGACTTTTTAGGGGCGTCCTTTGGTGCCTCCATCCTATTGAACTTGTCTTGATGTGAGCGACAAAAAATCGGGCTAGGTGACCTTCTCTTCCACAATTATAACATGCTTTGGATGGCATCGCACAGTTGGGACTGATGTGTCTCTCTCCTCCACACTTGAAGCATATGATGGTAGTCGTTCTCCTTCCTTAACGACAGTCTTTGATCTTTGACGTCTTTCCATCATTGTTGAATCTCCTCTTCTTGAAATGTCCATTCTTATTGTTTTGGCCATGATTACCAGAAGTGGTTACCATTTTGGCCCTGTTGATTTCCTCCACGCTTGTTGTCAACTCACGATGGCATTTGCTCTCGCTAGTATTATTACTTTCTTTGGTTCTTTATCTTTTGGTTGGGATGACTCATTATCACGCTCAATAATCGAGCCCTATTAACAACATCGAATACAAACACGGTTTATGAGAGATAAGATATTGGCGTATCTCGGGTTTCAAACCTCTTAAAAACATTCGCGTCATTCTCTCCTCATTATCAACCAAATGGGATGCAAACCGGGACAACTTCGGCAAACTTGGCCCGTCTTTGCGACACGGTCGTATGTTATTTTGCTCCAGTTTAATGATCTCTACCTCTTTCGTGTGGCGAATACTTTCGGGAAAGTACTTGTCGTTGAAGCAGTTCTGAAACTTCTCCCAAGACATCTTGGTCACGGAGGTTGAGTGCGTTTCTGATTCCCACCAAGAATGTCTGCCTCTGCACGCATGACATGAAGGTGTAAAAAGGAACCTTTGCTCCTCGAGCAACCCAAGACATCAAATATCTTGTTGATCTGTTTAATGCACGTTTCCGCCTTAAGTGGTTTTGGCTCTCCAAAGAACTCCGGTGGTCCCAGTTCCTTAAACTGTTTGGTGGTGACCACCCGAGAGTTGCCAGTGTTTTCACCTGTATTTTGGACAGGAGCCGCTCTCGCCTGATGTTGCATGAATTGCATGAAGCCTCAGAACATTCCATCATTCATCATTTGGTCAGTGTTGTTGTTTGCCTGAGGATTGTCGCCTTTCTGATGCACATTATCCTGACTATTGATCTGTAGAGACTCAACGGTCTCCTGTGCTCCATTGATATTCTCAACATTCTCGGATGCCATTTTGAGATCATCGCCACAAAACAAGGGTTAATAAACATATCACATATTATCCCTATACTCGACTGACCAATTAAATAACAAATAAACTTAGGTAGGTTATACTTAGCGAAAGAATTCTCCGTCTCTCCCCTCCTAGTTCTTGTCTCACATCTTAGCTGAGGATCATATCCTAAGCTTTGATACCAACCCATGGCGCCCCAAAATAGGTATACATCACTTATCTTGAGTCGCCAATACATGGTACAAAATTCAAATACAACTTAATTATCAACGATCGTATAAAGTGCGACAAAATACATCTTTGTGAGTTTTAATACAAATATTGCCCTCTTAAGCAATATCCACTCTCGAATAAGTCCTCAATACATTTATTGTCACACTATTTAACAGAATAGTGAGGACTACTAGCTAACATTATCATCCAGAACATTACTCCGTTCCCCGACTCGTCCCAACTACGTTCTCATTTCCTGAAGAGAACAGTGAAAGAAAGGGTGAGCTCAACTAGCCCAGCGGGAAATATTATGACTAAGATAATGCAGAATAAGTTATCATTAGTCCTTAACAATGTTAAACCGATAAAATACAATAGACATCAAGTTTAAGCTGCGGTGAACAAGCAATCCATTAAAAAAGTCAGTAGAGAATAAAATCTACTATCTTTTATGATTTAAAAAGTTTTTCATCACTTTTATCATTTGGGACTCGATTTTAATAAATAATCCACATCATCCCCGCACTACTGACCGAGGATATTCATTAGGGTCGCGACCACAAATTCCATGCACTACGGGCGAGGATATTTGTGTATTCATCGATGGTCAGTGATCATGCCAATAAACGTCCATCGATGCACTACGGGCGATGAGGACTTTTATCACATCATTTGTAACATTACGGTCATGATTACAACAGAATAATCCTCGGTCATAATCATACCAAGTCCATCCATGCTCTACTGAGGCCACGGATGAAAAAAAAAATATAAAGATGATGACAATGATATAAGAATTCAATAAAACAAGTTCAAGAATTAAGTTATTCAGGGAACTAATAACGCCCAAATTGTCAACATGACATTGCTTTACAAAGTAAAATTCAAGAATGCTCGAGAAGAATATTTCCATGAAAAATATTGGATGAAGCGCTAAATATCAAGGATATTCCACTAATTTCATGGAGTATAGAAATCAAAATTTTAACCAATTTGAGTATAATAACGAATGGAATAACAAAAGAAATCACCGTGCATGCGGTACTTCAGCATGGCGAGTTATTCAACAGAATAATAATAACGGAACTAGGTCGGTGAAAATCACAACAAGCGGGATGTTCCAAATGTAATAATAAAGAATGGAATAACAACGAAATCACCGTGCATGCAGTACTTCAGATAGATAAAGTTATTCCAATGTAATAATAAATCTGTAATAATAAAAAGCGGAACCAGTCGGTGTAAAACACATGATGGATGTTCCAACGGAATAAAAAGACAGAATAATAAAGAGCGGAACCAGTCGGCGTAAAGAAAGAATGCGAGGATGTTCCAACGGAATAATAAAGATGAGAATAATAGAAGAATGTCACCAAGTATATAGTGTAGATCAGCGTATCGAGTTATTCCAGCGAGAATAATAAGAAATGGAATAACAATAGTTCTCTTCATGTAATAAGAAAAGAATAACACCCTTACTGTTTAAAGAAGAAGCTGAAATAAAGAAGTAGTTAAGTAGTAGGTAATACTTTTTCTTTTCTCTCTATAGTTTCTCTCTCTAGAGTTTCAATAAATTCGTAAGAAATAATGAAGGAATGAGCTTCTATTTATAGAAGAATGGAATGAATAGTAACCAACCCATGAACGGTCCAGATCGATTACTTTAAACGGACGGTCCAGATTGGTTTACAATAAAATATAATATATTTTAATTATTATCTAATAAAACAAAAAAACTTTTAAATAAAATATATTATATATATATATTAAATATATATATATATAGCATGTGCAACAACAAAAAATCACGGGATACACTCCCGTGATCAATATTTTCCTTCCTTCCAATTTTGTCAACAAAGTTAATATGTATATATATATATAATAGCCTTAATAATACACCCACCCACCAGACAATCTAATTCATTTTTCTTTGCTTTCCTGCAAACTTCCCCCACCATTTCCAAAACATGTGACAAAATTATATATATATATATACTTAATTCCACTTTTCCATCAAAACTCACCATTCCATTATTCCACCATCCACCTGAGAACCTTATCAGATTACTTCTTCCCACACTCAAATTTTCTTCCACATGTGGCCCCACCTTTAATATATGAAAAAAATTTCTACCGATTATTTTAAAAAATGGGTAAATAGGGATCCATAAAATAAGCAAAACTTCATAAAAATCACCTTAATAATTTTAACAATATTTATCATCTTTATTATAATTCACAATATTAATCAACCAGGTCGTTCCCAAGAAAGAGGGGGCTTTCCAATAAAGATTTCTCTCTATTGGCGCGCAATTAGGTGACCAAACCTTTCCTTGGCAGAACTTCTAGATATCGTTAATATTGCAATTTATAATATTAATAACCTTGTCGTCTCAATTATTGATTTTAACAATATATAAAATATCGACAATAATTGAATCAAATAACGTGAGATACTATGCAACAATTACTATAGCAATAATCGAACAAAACTGAAAGACTTCTCACGTAAGCATCAATAATCAATACCGTGTGCTACTATGCAACCACGCAGACATTGTACTTTTTACTACCTAAAGTAGTTCAACAATATTAACGGTAAAACTTCCGCAGTTATTTTCATAAAAATATTTGTCGTTTTCTCAATCCGACAATAATTCTGTTGTGGGGTCCACCAATGATTGCGCCGTTGTACGAATATTCCCTGCTAAAACGAATATTCCCCGACCAATCGAATATAATATAACAACTTGCATACTTTGCAAAATTTATAAATACTACCCACAACTATAACATTATATCAAATTATTCCATAATATTCAAAAATGATATTTTATATAAAATTCATTTTTATTCATAAAAGTTGGGGTCTTACGATATATATATATATATATATATATATACATATATTCTTATCATTGATATTCTTGTCCTTAAGGGGGGGAAAAAGTGTCTTGTCATTGATTTCCAGAGTTAACAAAGAAAAATAGAGATAGTTCTTCCTGAAAAGAGTAAGCTAAGATATCAAGGACAAAACTAATTAATGAACCATATTATATGATATATGTTCATCCCAACTCTTAGGTGGGCCCAAATTTTGACAGACCTTGCCCTGATACTTTTTGTAATGCTGTTGTTTGCCACCTTTTAATGCCAGATTAACTCTACATTTAATGCTTTTAAGTTTTCTGCTTGTGTAGATTCGTCGATGGAAGATCTGGGAGCAGGAGACTGCATCTCACGACTATGAGTTTTCCAATGGTATGCCCCTGCATGTTTTAGAAAGGACTAGTTCTTTGTTCTCTGGTTTGAATTTAATTTTTATTTTTAATATTTCTGTACATGGGGCTATTTTTAAGTCAATTTTCTCCCACGATGGAACATGCAGATCCTTCAAGATTCAGGCTTACTCATGAGACATCTTTTGTGAGAGCACATACTAGTTTCTGGACAAGGATTCCATTCTTCTTTATTATTGTAAGATATATTTCTCTTTGCCCATTGAAAATTTGAGTAAAGATAAAAATTGAGTATCTTTATTTTTTAACTTCATCTTGATATGAAAGAGACGAATTATCTGATATATGGTGGATAGCATATAACTTGATACAAGGACTGGGAAATGAAATGCAGTTTTAGAGCAACTACTGCTGCGTTGAATTAAGTTGATAATGCTCCAATAATCTTCTTACCACTTGTAATTATTTATCATTCTTTTCAACTTATGCCAAGTTAGCATTTTTTTCTCTCTCGCAGGGATGCTTTTTTCAACAATTTTTCAGGTCTGTTAGTAAGTCTGATTACTTGACCTTGCGAAATGGATTCATCAGTGTGAGTTTCAAGTTGCATATAGTTCTGTAAATTACTTTGGTATACATACAGCATCTACATGCTTCCACCTTCTCGTATATTTGCCGTTTATGTAGGTCCATTTAGCCCCTGGAAGTAAATTTAATTTCCAAAAGTATATCAAAAGGTCACTAGAGGATGACTTCAAAGTGGTTGTAGGAGTCAGGTAATATGGTTATTACTGCTATGAGGTTTTCACAATTTAATCTATACCAATACCAATATATAACAAGACGAGTCATTTTGGTTGGTCTTAAGTCAACTCAGCAGTCCAAATTTGATAACTCAGTAGCTCAATTTATTTTGATTACATGTATTCTTGGTCATAAATTTTGGTATTCTCAAAATTCAAGTCAGAAAGCTCAAAAGTTGTGTTTTTTCACAAATTTTAGTACACATTTATTATTAAAGATACAATGTATCCTTTGTCATTGAAAAATTGAGTAAAGATAAAAAAATTAAAATAAAAACAAAGAAAAAACTTTGGGCTATGAAGTCACGAAATTTGGATTGCTGAGTTGACTCGAGATCAACTAAAATGTCGTTCAAAAATATCATATGTAAAATTTACCTAATAAGTCATTTTTAAGGTTACCCGTGCTTTGCATGGGTTATTAAGCTTATCTTGCCTAAATTTTATAATTCTATTTTTCCTAACTTAGTTTCTTCATGATATTGGCAGTCCTGTGTTATGGGCATCTTTTGTGGTTTTCCTGCTCATAAATGTTAATGGTATGTATCTGTTCCATTGGTTATTTCCTTTCAATTGGAAATATTTTCACTTCCTATTATTTAAGAAGAAAGTTGACCATGTGTTTTTTTACAGGAACGCATGCACTATTTTGGGCATCCTTAATTCCATTCGTTGTAAAACTGCTTCTCTCTTTCATTTGTTAAACTACATTTAAATAGCAGAGAAATGCTGCTGATTATTTGGTTGTTCACAGATTATTGTAGCTGTTGGAACAAAACTCCAATCGATTTTGACAAAAATGGCTCTTGAAATCACAGATAGACATGCAGTGGTCCAAGGAATTCCTCTTGTGCAAGGCTCAGACAAATATTTTTGGTTTGGTCGGCCTCAATTAGTCCTTCATCTAATCCACTTCGCTTTATTTCAGGTATTGAAAGATAAAACTTTTAAAATAACCTCGAACAACACATAGATGAGGAGTTTTTCAGCTTAGTTTACGAATTCTCTGCTTTTGTCCAATATTCTATATGGGGCACATTTTCATTTTCACTGAGATCTTCAACCCCTGATTTTAGAACTTTTTCTTTGCACAAACGATACTATAGCCCCTCTGTGGACCCATTAGCACCTTAATATTTTATTTTTTTGTTTTAGTTGTTTTATCTAAAAAGTTTACTCCCAATAGGTTAAGTTCTGAAGAAAATGTTTAAAGTGCTAAAATGAGTGTTAATGAACAATTCCTATCTATTCACGACTATTATTACTTCATTTAATTTATTTACTTTGAAGCTCCTTATTTTCCAAATGACATCTAATCAGTTACATGGTTCTTGCAGAATGCATTCCAAATAACATATTTCTTGTGGATATGGGTAATTTAATATTTTCCTTATTCATATAGCCATAATAGATTATATTTTTAATCCGTTAGTTTGTTCCTTTCTAACGGCAGTGGTAAAAATGTCACCCTTTTTCTTTGCAGTACGAGTTTAAGCTGAAATCTTGCTTCCATGATAATTACAAGCTTCTAATGATTAAATTGTCTTTAGGGTAAGCCTTTCTTCTACAAGAATTCCTCCAATGATATTTTTTCTCTAGAGCTGTGGACTCTGCCGTTAAATGTTTTGAGCAATTTGATTAATGTAATTATTCTTTCACAGGGTAGGACTCCTATTCTTATGCAGCTACATTACGCTTCCACTATATGCCCTTATTGCTCAGGTACTGTATCTCTATTGCAAGTTCATTTGAAAAGTGAGTAGTATTTTAGAAGCTTGCGGAAATAACAAGTTTTTCTTTTTGGGAAACTTTTAGATCAACAGTTTCACTTGCAGCTGTATCACTTTCAGAAATCAACCAGTTCACTTTATGATAACTGTTAACGTCAAATTTTGTACGCCTGACGAAATAACCAAAACAGCGCTAACAGTTGATGGAGTAGTTGATTGTATTGTTGTGAAATCAAACTCACAAAATACACACAAGATAAACATATACACATCATTGTAAGAGATATAAAATATGAACACAAGAATTTATGTGGAAACCCAATTGGGAAAAAACCACGGGGAGAGATAAGAAATCCATTATAAAATAATAACGGGAGTACAAATTGTTTATTTGTGTCGTATTTTATTGTGTTCTTCCCTAAACCTTTGATTATTGCTTGTATTTATTGTTGTCATGTCCACCTGAATCCAATTAGGAGTAGGAGTCCTTTTTAGAATCAACTTATAACTGCAATTAATGACTGATCTATTCATTCCCAAATTAGATCTTTTTATCCCACCAAATAAGAAAACACAATCTTACTTTAATAAAGACTCTCCCATTATTTGAGCAAGCTATCAAAATAAATGTATATGGGTCAACACCAGATCCAGACCATTAAATAAATTGGGCTACTCCTTGGCTAGACCCAAATAATTGCATCCCAACATTGCCCCCAGTCTCTTATTTTTAAGGAACTTAAAATAAGATAGTATACAAATTTATATCAACAAAAGATCTGTAGCTACCGAAGACGAACTGTCAAACCCAAACACCATACGCCGAATAGAAACTTTTGGCTCTCAATATTGTCATCCCACTCTATTCAATTCTAAGATAGATAAATAATCACCCTTATCATTATCGAAGATAGATAAATAACTGACCTTATCACAACCGAAAATGACCGATGATATAGATAGCCAACCTTATCACAACCGAAGATATAGATAATCAACCTTATCACAACCGAAGATGTAGATAACCAACCTTATCACAAACAAACAACCAAAGATATAAATAACCAACCTTATTACAACCGAAGATATAGATAATCAACCTTATTACAACCGAAGATATAGATAACCAACCTTATTACAACCGAAATTGTCTTCCCAACCCTGTGGGAGGTATCAGATAGAGGTTCCGGAGAACTGAATGTAAGAAATAATGAAAATATTCGTTCCGAAGAACTGAATGTATTTGTTCCGAAGAACTGTTCGACCTTATAACGTCAAAATTGTCTTCCCAACCCGTTGGGAGGCTTTTGTCCGACCTTATAACATCATCCGACCTTATAACGCTAAAATCACCTTCCCAACCCGTTGGGAGGCTTTGATCCGACCTTGTAACGCCAAAATTGTCTTCCCAACCTGTTGAGAGGCTTCCTTTTAGGAGAACTAAACCTTCCCGAAGGATCCGACTTTATAATGCCACCCAACCTTATACCGCCATAATAGTTGTCCCGATCCCAGTGGGAGGCTTCTTGTCGGGAGAACTAAGACTTCCCGAAGGATCTGACCTTATAACGCTATCCAACCTTATACCGCCATAATAGTCTTCCCGACCCCAGTGGGAGGCTTCCTTTCGGGAGAACTAAGTCTTTCCGAAGGATCCGCCCTTATAACACCATCCAACCTTATACTGCCAAAATAGTCGTCCCGATCCCAATGGGAGGCTTCCTTTCGGGAGAACTAAGTCTTCTCGAAAGATCCGACCTTATAACGCCATCCAACCTTATACCGCCATAATAGTCGTCCCACTAGGTCGGCTTCCTTTCGGGAGAACTAAGCCTTTCCGAAGGATCTGACTTTATAACGTCAAAATTGCCTTCCCAACCCGTTGGGAGACTTTGACCCGGCTTTATATCTCCAAATGTAGATAGCCGAAGATATGATGAAGCCAAAGATACGATGAAGCTAATGAGATATAGTCCGAAGCAAATTGCTATCGTCCGAAGCGGACCGTTGTTACCCAAAGTGTCATGAGTGAACATCTCAAACCGTCGAAACTTATACTAGGTTTGTATATCCTGGCCCCCAACCAATTTATCCTCATCCATCTTCAATGTTCCGTGACTTGCTCCGGAATAGGAAGAGTGAAGTGACTGCATTCCAAGGCTCCAACCCCAAAATAGACAAATTGAAGCCCACGAAACAACCGTCCCATCAAAGACAATCCGAGCAAACTCAATTTGACAATATTCTGCATTACCAAGTTTTATTCCAAAAACATATCTATGTTTTGTACCATGAAGATTTTCCTCCAAATTTCTTCTCTAAATGACTTCAAAAACTTTACTGCCACTATCTTTCCTTCTGCTATGGAGAGAAGAACATCTCCAAGTGGTATCCACACAATTCCTTTATTCACATATGAAAATTAGACCTATGTGATGGTTGTTCAGCTCGCGACAAAATCAATCTACCACCATACGACGGCTGAAAAGGATTTCCTCCATAAGACTGTTTGTTAGTCGTTTTGCTGAAGATGCTCGGATTTTGGAGGCTGCTGCAAACTCCATCACTCGGTTAAAACCAAACTGCCGATGCTGTTACAGATCTGTCCTTCCATCCGCTGTTTCAATATGCTTGTACTACCCCGCATCAAGTTGGCTTGGTTCTGATTACAGTATCCACTGCTTTGATAACTTCTAGAAGTCTGTGCTAGAAATGCTCCTGAGTTCTGATTTGATGAACACACCATTGCGTATCTAGATTGCGTTGCCATTTTTGAAAAGTGGAATTAGGAGAACTCCCATTGTCATAGCTCCCTGCTTTTTGAAATTGCCGACAAAGTGGTGCAGAGAAAATTGCCGATGTAGGATAAAGGTTCGTGTAATCAATTGAAGTCTACTCTTTATCCAAGGCACTGGTGCCAGTCTGACCCATCCCTGTTCATTAGTCTCCTGCTTCAGTGACACAATTTCTTTTAAAATCTCAGACTGCGCCCCAGCAGGAAACTCCTCCTTCACCTGGTCTTCCATTTCTTTGGTTCGTCAACTTCAATTTCCTTATCTTTAAGATCTACTTTAGAATATTAAGAAGACAACTCTGTATTTTGAACAGGAACTACAGATGATGACATCAACATCCAAACCCCCACTAAACAAAGACCAAAAACACCAGAAAAAGTAGCCATTGAACAATAACGTGATAACTTTGTGCCATCATCCCGAGAAGACTTTCCCACAACCATGTTTTAGATACAGTACTCCTTTATTAAATACCTTTGTACTGGGTATGATGTATTAACTAATAGTAATCACATGGTATAATATATTGCTTTGAATAAAGAAAATTAGTTATATAAGCAACACCTTATGCAATAGTAGACTTTATCCTTTATAAGCATAACATCATATTGTAAATAAAAAACCCACCAAGTCGAGGACATGTTATACGAAATTCAAATTACAGATAAAGTGGTAGCAATAATCATGTTAATTTCATAAATTAATAAAAGAGAATCACTAATCTTTTATGCGTAGGATTTGCCTCCTTGTCTTAATAAGCCGACACGGATATAGATTAATTGTGTTGGTGATTTTTCAAACAGAATTTTGTTTTCCCACAGACGACGTCAATATTAACGCCAAATTTTGTACGCCTGACGAAATCACCAAAACAGCAGGCCAAAACAGCGCTAACAATTGATGGAGTAGTTGATTGTATTGTTGTGAAATCAAACTCACGAAATACACACAGATAAACATACACACATCATTGTAAGAGATATAAAATATGAACACAAGAATTTACGTGGAAACTCAATTGGGAAAAAACCACGGAGAGATAAGAAATCCACTATAAAATAATAACGGGAGTACAAATTGTTTATTTGTGTTATATGTTATTGTGTTCTTCCCCAAACCCTTGATTATTGCTTGTATTTATAGTTGTCATGTCCACGCGAATTCAATTAGGAGTAGGAGTCCTTTTTAGAATCATCTTATTGCAATTAATGACTGATCGATTCATTCTCAAATTAGATCTCTTTATCCCACCAAATAAGGAAACACAATCTTACTTTAATAAGGATTCTCCCAATATTTGAGCAATCTATCAAAATAAATGTATATGGGCCAACAATAGATCCGGACCATTAAATAAATTGGGCTACACCTTGGCTAGACTTTAATAATCACATCCCAACAATAACGTAATTGAAAATTTTGGAAATAGATGCAAAACTTTAGAACAAACTAGCTGAGAATTGTTGTACTCAATTCTTAGTTGTTAGGCCGTTAGTAAAAAATCAATTTCTTTTATGGGACTAGTTCAGTTAACACAGAAAATACTAAAACCAGTACGGTTTTATCCAATGGTGTTTGATTATTATGAGAAGCATATAAGAAAACTAGAGCCGGCTATATTGATCAATGTCAAGTTCTAAGTTCTTACAAGCTCACCCCCACAGCCCAAAACAAGAAGAAAGTGCTATTTTTTATTGGTGATATATCCTATAAATGTATGAATACTGGATTGATTGTGCTGTTGGAGCCAAATGTGTCTTGAGATAAAATTTGTCTGGATGGAAATTTTCAGATGGGTTCACATATGAAGAAATCCATTTTCGACGAACAAACAGCCAAAGCCCTTAAGAATTGGCGTATGGCTGTTAAGAAGAAACTAGGGGGAAGAGCAGGAAGATCTCCAACTCGAAGTTTGGGTGATGCTAGCCCCACTTCTTCAATGGTATCGGGTTCAGTGTCATCTACTATGCACTCCAGTACAGCTACTCTTCATCGCTTCAAGACTATGGGTCACTCTACCCGTTCCTTTACCTATGACGATCAAGACATGTCTGATTTGGAAGCTGATCAACCCTCTACTGAATCCTCCACAGCCAACTTGATTGTAAGAGTTGCAGATGATGACACAGACATCGAAACAAGTGTACCTCATAACAGTGGTGAACCTCAGAACGAAGATGATTTTTCATTTTCGAAGCCAGCACCTCTAAAGTGAAGATGATGATGCTGGCAATAGTTGTTCAAGCCAATCCAATACCTGTATGGTATTTCTTGCATGCATTTTGTGAGTACATAATGATTTGAAAGCAGCTTGGTATATAGCATAGCTACATCTTTTGTACATTTGGCATGCTACTTGATTACTAATAGTCTTAAATCCACAATTTTGTGCACTTCTCTCAGGAGAAAATTTTGCTAAATGAATCCTTTAATTTATCATTTTGCCTAAATGGTGAGCTCGAATTCTCTACTAGTACCCTTTTTCACAAAATAATGTTGAAGATCTAAATTTTTTAATTCAAACAAGGCATAAAATGTACATTTGTTGGGGATTCTTGATGGTAAACATTGTTTTAGCCACCTTACATAAATTTGATCTCAACTCTTTTCATCAGTCATTTTCTAGGTTCTTAACATGAGAATAAAGAAAAGTAAATTGTATTAATATAAATAGGGACCGATTTTAAAATGGTTTAATGTCTTGCTTTTACATGAGTAAAATACAAAAGTGATCATTGTATTTTTAATATATTTAGATATTGATATAACTAAGCTACATAATTATCCAACTAAACTACATGATATAACTATAAATAAAACAAAATAAATTTTATTTATACAAGCTTTTCATTATAAATTGAGTAACATTTTATTGCAATTAAAAAGAAAAGGTTAATATTGGATATTTTAAGTAAACATTTTCAACTTTATTTGGTCAAAATAACACTTTATTTTTATAATAATTAAGATGTTTTTAATAAAGGTATGTCAAATAGTATTCTCCAATTTCATGAATAAAAGAGTATACTAAACTAGTAAATAAGTTAAAATTTGCATTATAATATTGAAACTTAATATACAAAATTTTGAAGCATTTGAATTCAGACAAAGAATATGAGAAATTCTTTTTTTTTCTTCTATATATATCATCTTTAGTCTTAAGAAATTATTTGTGTCAATGGAAATACATATTATCAGTATAATTCTTAATCAATAAATAAATTAGATAAATATAGATTTGGTTGATACGTCCTTGTTTTAGTATGTTGAGAAAGATCAAAATATCAATTTATACAATTCATTATAGTATTCAATAAATGCAATTAATTTTTTTTTAAAAAATCTTATGATTATCAAAATAAACTTACCCCCTCTATAAATCAATATCAGACAAAACTTATTTACCAACTTATTTTTCTACATCATGTAGATTGGTTGGACAATTGGTTGAAATTATGAGATTGAAGTTTTGAGTTTGAATCTTAATGGAAGTGAATTTTTTAATCTTTTACAGTTCATTATTGCCACGAAAGATAGTTAATGCCTAACTGTTACATAAAGGGTTTGTGATCCAAATTTTTATATAGTAGAAGATTTATTTTACATTGACCAACAAAAAAAGAGATAATATCTAAATATACTAATAGTACAATGGTAACTTTTGCATTTTACTCCTTGCTGCATATACAGTCATAGTCTTTTACATTTTATATAAATGAATGCACAAATTACAAATTTCATCCATTTCTGATATTTGTGTAAAACATAGATAGAAAGGGTAATTACTAATTAGTCTCTAAGGGGAAAAAACAAAAAATTTAAAAAAAAAAAAAAAGTAGTAATCTTTCTAATAAATTATTATATAAATATTTTATAAAGCTAGCGATGCAAGATACTCCACCTCAAAGATATTGATCAACAAATTATTTTAATGTAGTCTTCGGCCCCACATAATATGATGAGATGGAGTATGTCACATCAATAATTTATAAAATATTTATAGAATAGTCTGTGTCTCTATTATTATTCAAAAAATAAAAGGAGAAAGGAAGACGTTTGGAACGGATAAGGAGCAATATCATAAACAAGGAAAGTGGACCTACTTGCCAGACGGTTCACATGTTTTGGTCTGGCCCATTTACTTGCAAAAGCTATTATGAGGGAAGATATGCACAAATTCCAGTTTATTTTATATTTTTTTTATTCAAATGCAACAACGTGAATTTTTTTTCTTTTTTTTATTTCCTATAATACTACATGGTTTTGAGACAAAAAAAAGTAAAAATATAAGAAAGACTAATAAAAATAGAGTATTGTTATATTTTGGTGGTGTTTGATTGTATTTTAATATATCTAAATAGTTTATTTCTTAATGTATCTCAACAGTCCGTATATTTGTATTAAGAGATTATCTGAATAGTTTAGACTCATATTTGTATCTTAATTATTCAAAGTACCTTTTAATACAAAGATGTGTGCTGTTAGAATACATTAAGAGATAAACTGCTAAAATACATTAAGATATAATCAAATTTAATTTTACAAAAAATAAATCACAAAATAATGTGTCAATATATAATTCATGGTATCTCTTTTTTGTAACGGTTGTTTAATGAAGGAACGAAATATTGTTAATAAAAACAATAGATATGGAAAGAGTGAATAATGATGATTATGAATATACGATTATTAATATCCCTTTTAATTTCTCTCAAAAATAAAAGATTGGATATTTAAACAATAGATAAAATAATTTGTGATCCAACTTGAACAATAAAGGTTTCATCCGAATAAGACACGTGTTATAAAAGAAGAGGAAAAGATTGTTGAGGAAATTACATTGAGCCATGCAAGAATAAGTAATCATTTACTCAACAAAGTGTTAAATCTATGGGCTACTATCTACACCATCAATCAATTATATAAATAATGAGACTTAATTTGGATGCATTTGGCCACCATCAAATCAATCAATAAGATACCTACAGGCTACAAAAAATGGTATCTTATCTATTTTCCTTATTTATTACTCCCTTCGTTCCAAATTAATTATTCAATTTTAATTTTTTAAAATTAAATTGATTATTTTTAAAATTAATCTTTTTACTATTTTTTCAAAAATATAGGTGAAGAAATTATAACAAAAAAAAAATATACAATTTATTCTAATCCCAATTTTTATAATTTTAGAAATATATTTATATATCTTAATTATTAATTAAAAATAGTCAATTTAATTTAAAAAAAAAAAGCGAACAATTAATTTGGATTTTAGGAATAAAACATTGTTCTAATTATGATTATGTACTTTTAAAACAGGAAACCCACTAAAAACATATGCTTGTTCACTCCACCCTTTTATAACCAAGTACAAGAAAATTTGAATTAGGAACTAACAAATCTAGTAATTCAAGAGAATAAGCAACTAATTAATTTTTCTTTTTATCTTTTATTTAATCTTTTATATTTTTATAAAATTATAATTTTATTTAATAAAATTTATATACGCAAGGCTTGTGTCAATAGTTACGAAGTCTTATGTTTCTTTAAAGTTATAAGTTATTTAAAAAATATTTACATATTTTTACATCAACAATGGAGTATATTTTGAATCCGATCATCATAAAATTAGCTTTATGATAAATTGATTAATTCATAAATATAATACTAACACACAGGAAGAGATCATATTGAACAAAATTAATTTCATATTATTTTTGTTGAACCGCGAGACTAACAAAGAGCGAGTATACGATTATTGTATAGTCGCCAGAGTACTAGTTACACTTGTCCTTACTTACCACATGTTAGCTACTTAGCGTAGCTTGCAGGCGTGTCCGTCCATGTATATTTGTCACTATTTATGTATGTAACTACTGTAAGTATAAATAACAGACTTTACCCGGACACTTTGATAGTATAGTTACAGTTGGAAGACTAGAGTCTTCAATCTTTCAAACCCACCTTCACCTTTAAATCTCTCTCTCTCTATATATCTATACATGTATTATACAGCTGATGAGTTATGACTCGTCCTGTTAGATCACTTTCTGGCATCAACTCATCGTCAACTCCATCCGCGGCGGAACCGCCGGAAGCCGCCGCCGCGGTCGAGTCCGACTTCGTGGTAATACTGGCCGCCTTGCTTTGCGCTCTAATATGTGTCGTAGGCCTAATCGCGGTAGCTCGTTGCGCCTGGCTCCGCCGCGGATCCACCGGAACCGGCCGAGTACCGGGACAACCGTCGGCGAACAGAGGCGTTAAGAAGAAGGTCGTACAGTCGCTGCCGAAATTCACGTACAACTCGGCCGCGAACGGGAAGTTGACAGCGGACTGCGCGATCTGCCTGGCGGAGTACGCCGAGGGAGACGAGATCCGAGTTCTGCCTCAGTGCGGACACGGATTCCATGTCGGATGCGTGGACACGTGGCTCGGTTCGCACTCGTCGTGTCCGTCGTGCCGTCAGATTCTGGTGGTGACTAGGTGCCGGAAGTGCGGCGAGTTTCCGGCGGTACCTAATGTTGGCGGAGAGGCCGAGCTGAAAATTAGGCAAGAGGTAGGAGGTTCCGCTGCCGTTTCGGCTTCTTCTAGTGGATTTTTACCGTAGAATTGAAGAGAGAATGCAGACGAAATTAAGTGCGGTGTAAATTGAATTGATGAAGGGTGTACTTTGTAACGGAATTTGTCGGATTCGGGGAGAGTGGATGTGTTGTGTGGCTGAGTCCGTGACACGAAGCTTGAGGTGATCATGTGACGGTTGTGCTTTTTATTTACTACTAGTAGTATTTGTCTTGTTAGTATCAGCAGAGTACGGGCGTGGGATTAATTAATTAATTGAATCAATCTCTTGTTAATTTCGCTTCTCCCTACTTAAATCTGTTTAGAAATTTTTATTTACCTAGTATTATTACATTGGGGAAAAAATCGCTTAGATGCATTCCGTAAAGTTTCATTAGAAAATGTAGATTTTTGTTGCGAAAAAATAAAATAATAAATATAGTTTTTGTTGCGAGTAAAGTAGAGTAGAGTTGGCGTTTGTTATTAAATAAAATAAAATAACAATATCGATTTGTTATTAACTAAACCTAAGACGTTCTAAAATAAGTATAATGAGCTCAAAATGATCTAAAGTCGGTGGGGGGTGGGGATCCGGATCCTCTATCAGAATTTTTCTCTTGAAGATCTTGTGAGAGTTTTATTGTGGGGTTGACAAAATATTAAAAAAAAGATTCAATGGATCATAACTCTTTTTTTTGTCTGTGTATCAAACGACGTCGTTTTGATAGGAATTTTTTTTACAAGTCCATAAAAAATTGGAAGCCACCAAACGTCATTTATTTCGTTTTTTCGTTTTCTTCTCCTTTTTTTGCTTTGTTTCTTGTTCTTCCCAGAGCACGTCAAGGTTTAGGATTAGCCAAATTTCAATTGTTTTTTTTTTCTTTATTCAAATTTTTCCCAGATTGTTTACCCCAATTTTTTTTTCTTTAATTTTTTTCAATTGACTTAAAGAATCACAATGGAAACTCAATTTTTTTAATAGGATAAAAATTGTCCGTTGGATTTATTTTTTTGAAGAGCAAGAAATAATATTATTAGCCTTTGACAAAGATACAAAGATTAATAACCCTATCGATTCCAAAGCATAAAAAAATGATTAATAAAACGTCTCAACTAGATTAGACCCATTACAATCATGAAAAAAAGTCAATGCCATAATCAATAACAGAATTAGCAAACAAACGAAGTAAATATCGTTTGGTGGCTTCCAATTTTCTGTTAACTTGTAAAAAAATATTACTATCAAAATGACGTCGTTTTGATACACAGACAAAAAAAATAATTATAAACCATTGAATTCCTTTTTAACATGTTGTAAACTCCAAATTTTGGGCTCTTTATTATTTCTTTAAGCAAAGCTAAAACAGAGAGCGGGATCTAAGTTTGGTTTGACTGATATAAAACAAAAAGTTGTGTTTGAATTGATTGGTAAGTTAGGTTTATTTCTTTAAACGTAAATGACCCAAAATTGGCTTGCACCCATTCTCTTGGTCTCATGCCAACACCATGCTTTCCCTGTTCTTATTGATAATATCTCCCCTTGTCCCCTCAACATGCCGTGTTCTATACGTAACGTATGTTTCATAAAATTTTATTTTATTTTTTTGGTTTAAATTCTATACATGGACGGTAAGATTTATCTCAAATTTTAGACGACTCAAATGATTTATATATATATATATTTGAAAACAGACCAAAAATGGATTTTGAGAATTTTATTCATCACTGTTTACAAATCAAACATCTACTCCGGTACCCAAAACTTTGCCATTAAAGTCCCCGTATATATATTGTAAGAGGGAACTGGGTTATAACATTCGGTGTAACAAATGGGCATGGAATTTTAATTATTTTTATTTATTATCTAGAAATATCAAAAATACATTCAAGATTAAATGTTATATATGTATATGATGTTCTTATTTCTTTATTGAAGGCCGAGTATGGACTAAATCTTTACATTATATTTCTTTCTGAGTTTTAAAAGGACGAAAAAGAAAAACAAAATACAAAAAATATATAATTTATTTTTTATCGAATTCTTTTGTTTTTAAGTTTTTTAAAAAAGAAAAGAACGAAAAAGTTCCCTAATTCCCTATCTTTGTTGTCAAAGTTTTGGGTCCACTTCAAGGGAGCAGTATTCGCCCTCTATTCAAGTAAAAATTGTTACTAAATGGGCTTATTTAATGCTTTTCCTACTACTTTCTGGTCTTTGAACCAAGAATTTCCACCACTACCAGTAGGTTTGAACAGATTTTTAAAAATGATAATCCCATTATAAAAGTTAAAAGGTAATATTTTATTTTTCAAGTGGTCGTACTTTGAATCATTTGAACAAGGACCCAATTAAAATGATGAAAATATTATAATAATATTTTGAGTAGACGGTTATAATAAGAATAGGGGACACAATTCAACAAGGTTGGTCATTATCATCATAAGACAAGCTTATTTTTAGCCGCATGTTAGTATGAAGTTAATTTTGATCAATTAATCAATATAATATTGACATACAGGGGAGAAGTGATTTTTCTCTGCGTGTCAACACTATATTGATCACATGATCAATTTATCATAAAATTAACTTTATGATAACCGAATCCGTATTTTTAATGATAAAAATCTATTTAAACCAGCCCGCTATCTACCTCAGGTTTTCCTTTGATAAATATCTCTTCCTTTAGGCCTAAAAAAGAAAAGTGTCAAAAAAGATATTTTACTTGTATAATCATCTTTTTTCGTAATAAGAAATGAATAACGTGTCACATTAAATATTATTATATTATACGTTCCGATAAAATTATAAGAACTACAACTACGATGTATGAAAATCAAATCCTCTGCCCCTACAAATTTTATATATCATTTTTGTATTTACTTCACTTGGTAATAATTACCAAATTATTTAAAAACCAAGATTGAGAAATATCTTTCTTTATGCATTTTAGTAAACTTTAATTTAATACACAACGTATTTTTAATTGTACTTAAAGTACAACATGTAACCGTACTGTTGGATGGAGTACAGTACACCATCAACGCCGGTAGGCATGGCTTATATAATATCTCAAAACATATAGATTTAAAGAGTAGATGTACTTGATCAATCAGTACCTAAAACTTGGGGCTACCAACATTACAATGATCTCTCGAGCATTTTGTCAATAAACCTTTCTACGTGGCCACCACAATCTTTGCTATAATCACGGGGTAAACAAGTCTTAAAAAGCAGTTCAAAGATGTTGATCGACGTGTGTGAATACATAAGATAAGATATGAGAGAATTAAACGGCTTTTACATAAGAACCCAGGGGTTAAGGCAAAGAACCAACCCTCTACAAAATTGGCAGAGGGAGAAGAAAGGAATATTACACACATAAGTTGCATGGTGAAACAATGAAGAGAACAAAAACAATTAACGGTTCAGATGGTTTCAAGCTGCCCTGAGTCGCAACCCCTTGATTTAATTAAGAAAACAACTTGCTATAAATTCTACAGGTCATTAGCAAAACAAACAGGAGCATTAGAAATTTAGAATATATATTAACTATACTCGGTAGGGATAAGTATTAAGCCAAGGCAGATCACAAGGTTGTCCTGGTTTGAGAGATGACCCTTCAGCCTAACTCTTCTACTTATATAAACCAACACTACAGCAGTATGTATTCAACTGGACCTAGAGTTTATACATGGATAGATATACACCAGGTTGTGCTAGCTAGGTATACACAATGTAACCATTAATATTAAGTATACAAGAATAGAACTATAATACCATATTGTGCACAATAATTTACTTAGCACCAGTGACTGCTTATACCAAGTATGGAAAATTAGAATTAATATATGATTTTGTTTCTGCACAATTTTTACTTGTTTAGGTAGATAGTGGAACATTGCCAGGGTAAGCAAGGATTATCAACCAAAGAGTTATTTATCTAATCTTCTAAATTTTCCATGTGCTTATTTACCAAAAAAGAAAACAACTAAACGTAATCAAGTCTGGCAAACCATTTGTAAAGAGATTGCTCTATTTTAATGTCAAGTTCCCCCGATATTGAAACAAATTAGTTTCAAGAGTAGCATATAGAAAATTTTGAGCTGGATGTTACCATATTTATAAAACTTAAAATTTAACATTCAATTGGGAGATGCAGTGGAACTTTCACCGTACCTGCTGAAGTATTTGAATGCCTACCCCAACAATCAATGCATGCTTCACACCTGGTTCAAGAAGATCACCCCAACTTGACCCTCTCCCAGCAGATTTAGGTGCTTGAGCCAATGCTGCTCCCACTGAGTGCTGACCAGGAAGATTGTCTAACGAAGAACAGATTGACTAACAATAGCAGATGCATGAACTACTTCACCTTCTGCAGGGACATCAAATCCAGAAAGTGCTAAGACAGAACCGCGATGAGATCCTGGGGCATTCTCTTGGTGTAAGTAGATCCTTTTAAGTTATTTTTTCCCATCTTCACCTTTTTTCCCTGACCATTTATATGATAGCTGCCAACCGCCACCAATACCCATACCACTGACTGCTTCACCAGCATTTCCTTGGAAGAAGCTGCCTTTGGAGGTAGGACCTACCTCCTTTTCTGCATTTGTAGCTTGACGCGAGAGCAATGGGCTCTGTAAGTTATCATCAGATTCTGCCCCAGAAGCATCAGAGTTTTCGTGACTGCCATCCTTTTGAAGGCTCTCCTCATCCCACTGTTCATTACCAGGTTGTTCTGCCACAATGAACATCCTGCCAGTAGTTGAAAAAAGCATACTTGGCATGCTTCCCATCTCTGGCAGCTTCTCATGAACACTACCAAATAGAGTGACCAGAGGATCCATAAAAGACATGTTCTGGGTCGCCATGATGCTTCCAGTTCGGGAGACCATACCAAGAGTACTATGTCCTTGGACTGGTTTAGCAACCCATGACTGACCCACCTCAGCGCTGTATAACTTGATTTTATCTTCCGCTTCAGCATGATCCTGGTTGTCTGTGAGCTCAATCATGTACTCTTCTATAGTTGTATCACCTCCACCACCAAGGCCTTCCACTAGTAAAGCCATTTCAACTGTAAAAAGAAAGAGCCCCAAATTAAGGTCAGGTCTATTTGTTTACTTGGATGAATGGAACCATAACTCCGAGTTTCAATCTCAAAAGAATTACTTATCACTAGCACTTAACAATGAGTTTGGACTAGGATATGTGTGTTTTAGGAGAAGAAATGTAACAATGTACCAAGTGGGAATTCATTTTTCTATGTGAAAAAAAATGATATGTAATAGCGGATAATTATGAGGGAGACAAGTGCACAATGGCCAAGTAAAAACTTATAAGATGTTTGACTAACATTAAAATTTTGATCAAGTTACATTTTACACTGCACATAAAGAAAATAATATTTAACTCTTTTGAGTCAACAGCATACTTTTTTCTGCAATAATGTACCATATCACTATAAGGAGATGGATAACAACCCCTCTGATGCAAGTATTTACAGAGTGTTTTTACTCAACGTATATATAAATGTTACATCCTAATTCCTATATCTTAGAACTTCACATGACTTCAACATAACTGTTACTGTGACATTCAATTTCAGTACTTGGGCTCCTTATGCAGTACTACAGATGTATCAGAATGTCACGTTGTATCTCATTATCAAGAATTGTGATGCTTATTAAGAAGTCCTGAATCTTGATTGCTTAAGCCAAGAGGTATCCTCAAAGTAGGAAACTCTACACGAGCAGAAAGAGAAAAAATAATTTGTTGTCAGAAGTTGGTGAGAAGCTGGGATGGATCAACCTTTAGGTATTCTATTGTCATCTAACTAAACAAAAAACCTTGTAAGGAGCAATAGTAGCACTGTTAAAGAAAGCACCGAATCTAGAACTTGCATAGCTTTGGATTGTAGAGGAAAGCATAAGTAGACTATGAAGTTGGATTTCAGCTGCATGCATAAAATACGCTCAACAGAAAAAGGTGGGGAAAAGAAGATAAATGTATTTCAAAATTACGACTTTGAAAAAGAAAGCAACTCCTATAGATCAAAAAGCAGCTTAGCTTACATTATTTTTTTATAATTTCATTAATTTGATTGAGGATCTACTGTGTGTTTAACAAATTAACCACCATTTCAGAGCATGTGAAAGAATGATACTTTTGCATGAAAAGATTTGATAACATTCTCACAGCACAGTGACATGAACAAACCAGAGATATCTTCTCTGCCTCGTAGCCCCTGTACGTAAAACCTGTTTAGCCTCTTCCATCCGCCCTTTACTCACAAGCCACCTTGGAGATTCAGGCAGAAAGTACACTGCCAATACAGAATAAACAACAGAAGGAATGGAGAGAACCCCAAGCATCAACCTCCAGCTAGGAGAGTCCATTGGTGACATTCCAAAGACCATGCAGTATGAAAAGAACATTCCAATACAACCAGTAAACTGCGGAAGGGTATTTAACAGTCCCCGTATCTCTGATGGCGCTGTCTCAGATATATACACCGGGACAAGAGTAACTGCAAGACCAATTCCGAATCCATCCAGTAGCCTTGCCATAAGTAGGACATAAACATTGGGAGACCAAAACATCACGAAACCACTAAGAAAATAAAGTAGAGATGAGATTATAAGCATGGGACGCCGCCCAAGGGAATCTGATACTGGTCCAGAGAATGTTGTGATATTGCTACAATTAGCCCTTGTAGAGTAGGTTGAGATTCCAAATGGAATTCCCTCTTTATGTAAAGAACCGCCCCTGCAACAAACCAGATATTATCTTGCAGAAATGAAAACTGATATCGATCACTGCCAAAAACTAAAAGAGACAATTTTGAAACATGAACATTATAAGTTATAAAAAGTGAAATACAGATCTCACATTCTCGCTATAAGATTAGACCATGTTGTGAAGGGAATCTGAAATTGAAACTGATTTTAGAACAAAAAATCATACAGACATAAAAACAAACATCATATGAACATACAGTTTAAAAGAAATTATGAAATTCTGGCTACACCTTTGATGAAAACTTAATTATACATACATACATACATATAACTTGGGTATTTCATCTCATTAAATAATTTTTTGACTAGCTAAATCGTAATGGTGTAGCTTGCATATTTAATAATCTATAGTCACCAAACTCTCAGATATTAATTATGCTTGCAAATTAAGTTAGTATCATCAAACTAATTAATCATAATATGGGAATTATATTGGTAGCTAAATAATTTAATAACGAATGATCAGATCTTATTAGTGTTGAAAAAGTTAATGATAAACCGAGTGTTCATCATTAGCCGACAATAACCTGCAAGCTGATTTTACAGTCTTCAGCCAGACTTGAAGGAAAATGAAAATAGAAAGAGAAGAAAAGAAAAGAGATTGCAAAATGATTTCAATTCATCTGCTCAAATTTTGTTACAGCACAAGGATTTTAACAATGCATCATAACGAATTTTCATAGAATCAATCCTAGCCGATAAACATGAATCCTAGCAATAATGACTATTATTAATTATCCCTTACATCAAAATAACTTAATGGTCTACCAAAACTACCCTTTGGTTCTCATCCTTCCATTTTTGCCCCTGACATAGCCTTGGAGCCAGTTTGTTCTTCTGGACCTTCTTAGCCCATTAAGACTGAGTAAGTCCACAAGCTCTGCCCCATTAAATTTTGGGTCCTTAACACTAATATACAACCATTAAAAAATAATTACAAAAATAAAACACACACAATATAATTACAAAAATAAAATAACACAATAATAAAGTTGCTAAAATCACGCATACGTCATTAACTCCTACATGTCAGTTACCACTTTCATATTTTCAACTAACCAACCCATTAATTCACGTTAATGAAGAAAAAAGACAACTTTGAGATCAGAAAAAACAGAGCAACGACAGATCGGAGAAGAAGAATTCTCCAACGGCGATGCAAATCTGAGATCGGATGATATCGAAGAAGATCAACAACAACTGGAAGATCTGCAAGATCAACAGCAACTGCAAGATCAGTAACCAGCCTCTGAAACAACTTTGATTTTTAATTGTTGATTGATTCGTTATAGATTTGTATACTGAGGTATTTGAGTTTAAAGTTTATATGCATATAGTTACCCCGTGGTTACTATGTACTCGTATATTGGTTACCTTTCTTAAGTTTTTTCGCTCTTTAATTGGTAACAAAGTCAGTATACTGACTGTTTTGATTACAAAATGATAGTAAAAATATGTTTTATATTCTGGTTACTAAGTACATAGAAATTGGTTACTGTTTATTATTGATTTGGTTACTCTATAATGTTTATTTGGTTGCTGTATACTTTAAATGTTTATTTGGTTACCCAAGTAGTTCTTATATACTCGTATATTAGTTACATTTCTTAAATTTTTTCGCTCTTTGATTGGTCACAAAGTCAAGAACCTGGATTGCTTTTGATTGTAAAATGCATGTAAAAATATGTTTTATATTCAGTTACTAAGTACATAGAAATTAGTTATTATTTATTATTGATTTGGTTACTGTATAATGTTTATTTGGTTGCTGTATACTTTAAATGTTTATGTGGTTACCCCGTGGTTACTATATACTCGTATATCGGTTACCTTTCTTAAGTTTTTCGCTCTTTGATTGGTCACAAAATCAGTATACTGACTGTTTTAATTGCAAAATGAATGTAAACATATGTTTTATATTCTGGATACTAAGAACATAGAAATTGGTTACTGTTTATTATTGATTTGGTTACTGTATAATGTTTATTTGATTGCTGTATACTTTAAATATATATTGTACTGATGTTTTTTATATTGATGGTTACTTATTAAATACATTGGTTACCTTCCTGCAACTGTTGGATCTTTAAGTACATATTGGTGTTTTTTATATTGATGTTTTTTATATTGTTTGTTTTTGCTGTAAAATGCATGTCAAATATGTTTTATGTTATGGATACTAAGTAAATATATGTTGGTTACTTTCTAATCTGAATTTGGTTAGTATATAATGCTGACTTGTTTACTGTGTAATATTACCATGGTTACTACATAATATTAATGTGTTTTATACTTATTTTTTTTATATTGATGGTTACTGATTAACTACATTGGTTACCTTCATACACCTGCTAGTCTTTAATTTGTAACAAAGTCATTACTGATTGTTTTGGTTGTAAAATGAATGTAAAAATATTTTTTATAATATTGGCTACTAATTACATATATTTTGGTTACTGTATAATATGTATTTAGATATTGTAAGGTGTTTATTTGGTTATTCTATAATGTTATTGTGTTTTATAATTGTTTCTTTTATATTGGTGGTTACTTATTGACTACATTGGTTACCTTCATACAACTGCTAATCTGATTATATATATTGGTTGTTGTATACTATTTAATTGTTTATAGTATAATATTTATTTGGTTGCAGTGATAATTTGGCAATTTCTGTCAAGTTTGGAGTGTCGAATTTTGGCATTTTTGGAGCCTAATTTCATTGAAAACGAGTCAACGATCAAAAGTCACCAGCTTTGCTGGTGAACTGCAGGGTTTTTTGGTCAAATTCCATCATTTAGGCTTTCAAAATTGCATGTAAAAATGTGGTTTATGTTCTGGTTACTAAGATTATGTAATTTGGTTACTGTCTAATATTGATTTGGTTACTTTACAATGTTAGACAATGGAGACTGACAATAACCAATAAAACAAATTTAATTGTTTACAGGAATA
This sequence comes from Panax quinquefolius, assembly GCA_020205615.1. NCBI lineage: Eukaryota > Viridiplantae > Streptophyta > Magnoliopsida > Apiales > Araliaceae > Panax > Panax quinquefolius. The sequence goes on along the minus strand of CM035153.1, from coordinate 144,832,102 downwards.
TATAATTGTTTACTGTTAATAACCATTAACCATATAGTTGATAATATTTTTGATGGTGTCTGAGAACCAAAATTGATGTTGATTAATATTTTAATTTTGATTCCATCATGAGTTATCAATATAAAGTAAACATATACATTGAACAATTGGTAAGCTGTTTCAAAAACATTTTATGTAAATTTGGTTACCCATCTAAAATAAAATGGTGACCTCTATATTCATATTTAGTTACCAGTGACATGAACCATTTACAAATAACTTTTATAACTACATAATTTAAAAGTATCCATCACTAGATAAATGGGAAACCCTCATATACATTAAGCACTTAATAATTGTTCGATATAAGTTTTAATTATTTGGTTACTAACAAAAACTAAAATGGTTACCCTTATATGCGGGTTTGGTTACCAACTGCACCTCTTAAGCTATTTTTATTTTAATATGAGATCTATAAGTGACCATCATATATATAAATGAGAACTCTTAATTGGATTTCTTATTATATCATGATGACAGGGTATAAATAAAACATATACATTTAACACTTTAGAACAGTCTTGATACAAGCTTATAATTATCTGGTTACTAACAAGCTTGTAACTATCTATGATAATTATCTATGATAATATTTGGTTACTAACAAACTTGTAGATAAATAGGACACTCACACATGTACATTTAACAATTGATTGTTGTCCTGATACAAGCTTGTAACTATCTGGTTACTAATAACAGTAACTATAATGTAACATAATAAAATAGTAACCATATAATTATATAATAGTAACCAGAACATGTTTTAATGGTAACCAAAACAGAAATATCATGTAATGAAACCTAGTTTAGGCAATCCATGAATACTAAACAATTATATATTAACCAGAATAAAAAATAAAAATATCTGAAATCCCACATTGAGGACACAATAATAGTAGCCAAACTATAAGGTAGCAGTAACCAAAACATAATAAAGAAGTAACCAAATAATTAAATGAAAGTAACCAGAACATGTTTTAATGGTAACTAAAACAGAAACAACCTGTATATCCAACCAAGTTTAGGCAACCCATGTATACTCTCACATGTACATTTAACCATAACTTTTCCAATGAATTTTCTAGAAGAGCATAACCCTTGTAGAATATATTTGAAGGAATTTACAAAAATAATGCATCAATGTATACTAAGCAAATACATGATTTATTATGACTTGGGTTTATTATTTACAAAAATAATACATCCACAAACTAATGATGCCTTAAACTTCTCCAACTGACTTGGGTTCAATTTCTTGGTAATAATGCTGGGGACTTCCATGTCACACCAATATATAACTTTTCTAATGAATTTTTTGTTACAGTCCTCATAGTAAAGATCTCATAACTGTAAATAAACAAAATCAGATTTACACAGTCATTAGTAACCAGATATAAACAATATTTATAACATAAACAGTTACATAGTGACCAATAAATAAGAGCATACTAACCAAAACATAATATAACAATTACACAGTAGCCAAAATAAACTATAACAAATAACCAACATCCCACATTGATTGCACAATAATAGTTATCATATCATAATATAACATTAACCATACCATAATAAAGTAGTAACCAAAAAGTTATATTATATAATCTAATGGTAACTAAAATATAAACAACATGTAGTACAGACCATTTTATGTAGTAAACAAACAATCATATATAATATTAACCAAAACATAATTTAAAGTTCACCAAAACAAAAACATGTATAGCAAAAAATATAATAAAGAAGTAACCAAACAGTTATATAATAGTAACCAAACCATGTTTTAATGGTAACCAACACATAAACAACATGTATCCAAAACCCCAATTGAGGACAAAAGAATGGTATCCAGATCATAAGCCAACAGTAACAAAAAATATACTAATGAAGTAACCAAACAGTTATATGTTAGTAACCAAAACATATATTAATGATAACCAATACATTAACAATATTTAGACCAAACACAGTTTAGTCAACCCATATATACTAAGCAAATACATGGTAACCAGAACAACAAAAAATAGTATCCAAAATCCCAACTCAAGGAAACAAAAATAGAATCCAAGAAACAAAAATGGAATCCAAATCAGAAACTAACAGTAACAAAAAATATACTAAAGAAGTAACCAAATATTTATATAATAGTAACCAAAACATGTTTTAATGGTAACCAATACATAAACAACATGTACACCAAAACCAGTTTAGTTAACCATGTATACTAAGCAAATACATGGTAACCATAACAACATAAAAAAGTAACCAAAATACCAAATCAAGGTAACAAAAATGGTATCCGAATCACACGCTAACAGTAACCAAAATATAATGCAAAAGTAACCAAACAATTATATGATAGTAACAATAACAAAATTTAAATTAGCACACCTTTAAAAAATTTTGGGTTGGGAATATCTTCTGAACTTGAGTTTCTGTCTTAACTACAGGGACATCACATGAAGATACAGCCTTTGTATGTTCCTTTGGGCAGACAATTTAATAGCAAAAGACTGGAGACGTACGTGATAAGATGTTATTTTGTTCAAATCCGATCCTTCGTGAGATTTGAGATCATCGTCCTCATAGTCACGGACATAGATAAAGAACTTCCGAACGACGCTTTTCAAATAGTCCCATCAATGGAGATTTCACAGACTTCAACATCAATTGCGGGAACTTTGTAGATCTACCATATAACAAAACAAAATTGCTCAAGTATTGGTGAAAAAATAACGGCTTTTAAGGATCCGTGGTAACAATCATATGTCACCACTCTTTATCGATGCTCGTGTGGTGTTGTTTGCGGCAGTGCGAAGAAGAGGAAGACGACGAGTGGCTTGAGAGAGAGAAGTAGTTAGTTAGAGTAAATAGTCCTACATGATAATAGATGGCGGTTATCACGCGTTTCAAAAAAAATAGACATTTGCCCCATTAATATAAATCTCTTAAATTAAGGACTTTTAATTGTATTAGTATTGTAAATAAAAATGATGAAGTATAATATTTTTGTAATTATTTTTTAGATGTATCATTATTGTAATTATTTTTAAAAATATACTAATATATGTAATTAGGAGTGAGCAAAAATCGGATAAAACCGAACTACCGAACCGAACCGAACCATTTTAACCGAATTATTTTGGTTTTTTGTTTTTTTTGGAATTTGGTTATATCCAATTATTATTCAATATTCTTGGTTTGATTTAGATTTTTCAAAATGCAGACTATTCGAAGTATCCGAATAACCGAATTGTAATATTTAAAAAAATAATTATTAATTATATTATTATCTATTAACTTGTGAGTTCGGTTTAATGTTTAATGTTTATGTTGGATGTTGCTTCATGCTTAATTTTAATCAAGTGCACAGATTCGGTTATTATCCGAATTACCGAATTGTGCATTCGGTAATTCGGTTAGTTCTAAAATTCGGTTAGCATTTTGGATAGTTGTTTTGTCGATATTTCGATTTTCGGTTGCTATATAGAATAGGCATTTTGATTGGTTATAAAGCGAACGCTTTCACCCCTATATGTAATTAACCCTTAAATTTTTTATCCAAACTTGAGTCCAATTCACTCCCAAAATAAATCAAACGGGCTTTTAACGGCCCAACGAACAACTTTCGAGGTTAACAAATTTATTTTACAATCCACTTTTTATTAATGATAGAATAAAATTACTCAAGTTTGACAACACATGACATTATTACTGAATTAAAATAAAATAAAAATATATTATTGAATTTACAAATTATGCAACTATTGAATCTGTTTGTGGAATGTAGGGAGTATTCTTTTGGCACCAGCAATAAATTTTCTCAAGTTTTTTAAAATTTAAAATGGGTCCCTTAATTTTTGTTTTCTTATAAATTTAGGTACTTATTTTCACTATATTTAAATAAGCATACTTATTTTGATTATTTTAAAAATTAATAATTTTAAATTAGGAATATCATATTAAAAGTTTACGAGTTCAAATCAATTTGAAATTTAATATGACGCGGTCGTTTGATCTTAAAAGTTAAATTATATCTGAACAGAAATAAAACATAATCATATTTTAAATTTTGGAGCCACCATGGTTGTAGGCCCCACTAAGTTGTAGGCCCCTGCTCTTAGTTTCTTATTTTTGTTTAGTGCACAAGCATTTTAATGGTTGCATATCACAAAGAATAATGTTAGAGACACAAACTATTCTATAAACATTTTATAAATTGTTGATGTGACATATTCCACATCAACATATTGTGTGGGGCTGAAGACTATATTGAAACAATTTGTTGATCAATATGCTGAGGTGGATTATGCCACATCAACAATTTATAAAATATTTATAAAATAGTTTGTGTATGTAACATTACTCTATTACAAATTTACAATCCATTGCCTGCGAAACAACCTACGAAAGGGTATTATTTTGTACCCTTTAGGTCTGAGGTTGTCCATTTTATTTATTTAATTAACAGCCGAAGATGGATTCAATAAAAATGTTAGTACTTTAACAATTAATTAATTAATAATTTTGCCAATAATATAAATATAAAAAGATAATTAATTTCTTGGTGACGTGGATGTTATTAGTACTGAAGTTGCCTCACAATTTGGGTGCATAATAATAATAATAATAATTATTATTATTATAATTATGGTCATGGATGGCAACATGTTGACCAACTAGAAAATATTTTCAAGAACCAAACGATGTCACTAATACTATGAGCTGGGTCCGGGCCCACAATTGTTGTTGTATTGCACTTTTTGATATTTGTAAGGCTCCACATATTTGTTAATAAAAATTCGACGTATCAGTTAGTTAATATATAGACCCTACGTATAAAAATATAAAAAAATAATGTGAAAATATTGAATTCCTTTTATCCTACCCCTGCAACTAATGTGTAATGAGCTTTGTGCTTTATCGTTTTCATAACATAAAAAATAAAAAAAAAAATATATGACGTTCAAAAAATAGGTATCATTATCTATTTTGAATAAACAAATACGTAATATGTAATCAAATACAATCTTAAATATACAACAAGAAGCTATGAGTTTTAATACAAATATTATCTTCTGCATAATATCTACTCTCGAATAAGTCTCATTACATTTATTTTTACACTATTTTATGAATAGTGAGATGACTACTAAACGCTATTATCTGGACCGTCATTTGTGACGCTTCTAAAAAATTAGGTATCGTCACCCATCTTGGCCGCCACACTTACATGATACATAAATTCAAATACAACTTACTAATATAAGCGTAGGTATGCAATACGATTATAAATCATGAGTTTGAATACAAATATTGTCTATTAGATATTATACAAACTCAAAAGGAGTTCTCATTACAACTATTATCACATTATTTCACGAGAATAGTGAGGACTACTAATCTTATCCTCCGGACCATTACTCCGCTCAGATTCGACTCAAATAAAATTTATATTCTCATTTCAAGAAGAAAAAATGAAAGAAAGGGTGAAATTTCAATTAATTTCAAAGTAAGAAATATTATGACTCAAGATAATGCAGAATAAATTATCATTAGCCTTCAAATGATGTTAAACCGATAAAATGATATGACAACCAGGTTTAATCTGCAATGAATATCGCAATCCATTAAAAGAGTCGAGTAGAAAATAAAATCTACTATCTTTTAGGTTTTAAAAGGTTTTCATAAATTTTTATCACTAAGACTCGGTTTAATGAATAAACCACAATATCTAATCATCCCCGTATCTACACGGCCGAGGATTTTCATCAAATTATCAATGGTGTGACTATACCAAATCACCCCCTGGTCATAATCATACCAAAAACTATCCATCGTGCATTACTGGTGCCATCGAGGACTTTTATCACATCATTTATAACAATGCTCATGATTATCCGAATGATCCCTAGTCATAATCATACTAAGTTCATCTACATATGCTGCGTAAAGCCAAAAGATAACATAATATAATAACGTGAGGATGATGATGATGACATAATAATTCAATAAAACAAGTTCAAGAATTATTTTATCCAGAATTAAGAATATCCAAATTGTCAACAAGATATTGTTTTGTAGAGTAAAATTCAAGAATGATCGGAAGAATGTTTCCATGAAAGAATCTTTGGATGAAACGCAAATATCAAGAATATTCTACTAATTTCATGGAGTATAGAAGTCAAAAGTTTTAACTATTGGGTATAATAAAGAATGGAATAACAAAAGAAATCACCACGCATGCAGATCTTGATGTGACGAGTTATTCCAATGTAATAATAATAACGGGCAGAAATGTGAAATTCACACCCGAGCAGGATGATCCAATGTAATAATAAATTTGAATAATAAACAATGGAACTGTGTCCCGGTGTAAAACACATGCAGACGAGGATATTCCAAACGAGAATAATAAATACGGAATAATAAACAATGGAACTGCGGTCAGGGGTAAAACACACGCATGACGGGATATTAAATGTAATAATAAAGAATGGAATAATGAAGAAGATCACCAAGTATAGGGATTCACAGATACTGAGTTATTCCAATGTAATAAATAAGAATGGAATAACATAAGGATTTCACCAAGTATAGGGTATCAGCGCATATATAGGTTATGTATAGGGTATACCACTTTTACAAAGTTATTCCAATGTAATAATAATGAATGGAATAATGAAGTTCTCTTCATGAATAAGAAAGAATAACACCTCTTACAGAATACAACAAATAATACACTTCTTACCGTAAAAAGACACTAGATAGTGAAATGCAGAATCACTTTTTTCTTTTCTCTCTATAGATTTTCTCTATATACTTTCTCTCTATAATTTCTCTCTACAGAGTTTAAAGTTGAATTCGTAAGAAAATAATGAAGGAATGAGCTTCATTTATAGAAAAATAGAATGCGTAGTAATTAATCTATGAGCGGTCAGATTGATTTACTTTAATCTGACTATTCATATTTAAAGCAAAATCTTTTAAATAAAATATAATATATTCTATTTATATAAAAACATTTTACTATGCAAACACTAAAAAAAATACTATGCAAAAAACACTATGCAACACTACGCATAATAAAATATAATATATTCTATTTATAGAATAATTTTAATAAAGATACATTTTATATAAAAGATGTTTCGTTTTATTACGTTAATAATACTAATAAAACAAAACGTCATTATCATTATAATAATTCATATTATTAATCGAATAATAATGGAATCAAAATGAGTGACTTCTCACATAAAGATCGATAATCAATACTGGTGTGGCTACTTATGCAACCACACGTACATCGTATTTTTTACTACTAAGAGTAGTTCAACAAAGATCAATGGTAAAACTTCCGCCGTTATTTCCATAAAATATTTTTGTCGTTTTCTCAATCAAACAATAATTACATTGTGGAGTCCACCAATGATTGAGTAGTTGCATTTAATATTCCCTCGCTAAACCGAATAATATTCCCCACCAATCGAATATAATATAACCACTGCATACTTTGCAAAATTTATAAATACTACCCATAACTATAATATTATCTCAAATTCACACCATAATATTAAAAATTATTTCGGACAAAATTTAAATCTTTATTGATAAAATCTGAGGGTCTCACATTAACTCCGATTCTCCGATTTAGTCCACTCACGTTCTCATTTCTCAAGAGAATAAAGTGAAAGAAAGGGTGAGCTCAACTAGCCCAATAAGAAAATATTATGACTAAGATAATGCAGAATAAATTATCATTAGTCTTCAACAATGTTAAACTGATAAAATATAATAGACATCAAGTTTAACTGCAGCGGAACAAACAATCCATTAAAAGAGTCAAGTAGAGAATAAAATCTACTATCTTCTATGATTTAAAAGGTTTTTCATCACTTTCATCGTTGAGACTCAGCTCAATAAATAATCCACATCATCCCCGCACTTCTACTATCGAGGATATTCATTAAGATTACGACCTATAAATTATCCATGACTACTGCCAAGGATATTCGTGTATTCATCGATGGTCATGATCATGTCAACAATCGGCCCATCAATGCACTACGGGTCAATGAAGACTTTTACCACATCATTTGTAACATTACTACCATGATTACATCGAATAATCCTCCGTTATAATCATACCAAGTCCATCTATTCACTACAGCCACAAATGACTTTCAACATAATATAAACATGAGGATGATCACAATGATATAAGAATTCAATAAAACAAGTTCAAGAATTAATTTAACCAATAACTAATAACGCCCAAATTGTCAACATGATACTTATTTGTAGAGTAAAATTCAAGAACTTTCGGAAGAATATTTCCATGAAAAGACATCTTGGATGAAGACAAATATCGAGGATATTCCACTAATTTCATGGAGTATAAGTCAAAACTTTAACCAACCGAGTATAATAAAGAATGGAATAACAAAAGAAATCATGGGCGTGCGATAGATAGATCGCATACGCAGTTATTCCAATAGAATAATAAAGACGGAACCGGTCCGGCAGAAATGCATGTGCATGGGATATTCAAAATGTAATAATAAAGAGCGGAACCAAGTCCCACAGAAACACATGCATACATGATATTCTAACAGAATAATAAAGATTTTAACCAGTCCCCCAGAAACGCATATGCATGGATGTTCCAATGTAATAATAAATAACGGAATCAGTAAATGCGTAAAACATGCATGGATATTCCAATGTAATAATAAAGAATGGAATAACAGAAGAATTTCAAAGATGTATGCGATCTTGCGTAAATAAAAGTTATTCCAACATAATAATAAAAATGGAATAATGAAGTTCTCCATGAAGACGAACGAAAGAAATAATACCCCTTACAGGTACAACAAATAATATCTCTTATCGTAAAAGAAACTGGATATAAGAGTAGGGAAGTAGCAGAATATTTTTCTTCTTTCTTTCTATAATTTCTCTCTACAGAATTTCAATGAATTTCAAAAAAAATAATGAAGGAATGAAATTTCATTTATGAAGAATGGACGATTAAGAACTCAATCCATAAGCGGTCAGGATTAATTTATCTTAAAGCTAAGCTATCAAATTGGTTTCTGATAAAATATAATATATTCTATTTATAATCTAATAAAGCGAATAACTTTATAAAAGTATTACATTTTATATAAAAATATTTTACTACGAAAAACACTACGCAGACTACGCAAAACACTATGCATAATAAAATATTATATATTCTAATTATTGTTAATAAAAAGCGAGATAACTTTATAAAAGTATTACATTTTATATAAAAAAGATTTTACTATTAATTTAATAAAACGAATAACTTTATAAAAGTATTACATTTTATATAAAAAAATTCTGTTTTATTACATTAATAATACTAATAAAACAAACTTTCATCATCATTATTATTATTCACACTATTAATCCACTGCGTCGCTTAAAAGAAAGAGGGCTTTCAATAAGAATTTCTCCTATTTGGCCGCAATTGTGACCAAACCTCTCTTTGGCAAAACTTCTAAACATCGTTAATATTGCAAATAATAATATTAATAACTTTGTCATCTAAAATATAGACAATAATTAAATAAAACTGAATGACTTCTCACGTAAGCATCAATAATCAATACCGGTAGTGCTACTTATGCAACCACGCCAGACATTCTTTACTTTTAACACGGGTGTTTCAACGATTAACAGTAAAAACTTCCGCCATTATTTTTATAAAATATTTTTGTCGCTTTTCTCAATCCAACAATAATTCCATTGCATTTGGGTCCACTGATGATTATCTTGCCGTTATCACGAATATTTCTCGTTAAAAACTAATATTCCCTACCAATCGAATAACAACTTCGACTTTGCAAAATTTATAAATATTACCCACAACTATAACATTATATCAAATCCACACCATAATATTCAAAAAAATATTTCAAAAAATTAAATTTTTATTCATAAAATTTGAGGTCTCACAAAATACATCAAACTAATTGCAAATGGTATAATTTAGATAGGACCAAATGTGCAACCTTAACTTTAACTTCAAGACTTGGTTTAAAAAGTAGCTGTTTGGCCTATAACTATGAATGTCAACGCAAAATTATAACAATATTTACTGAGAAAGATGTCATGTGATAACTAGCAATGTTGTTTGTACCTTTTGTAATGAACTTAATCTCTTGACTTTATTAGGCAAGTCTTCTAAATTTCATCATTTTTACTTGGTTCTTGTACTAAATTAAGAAAGGAGCTAGAAACAAAAGGAAAGTCTTTACCCTTGACTTTTTCTAGGTCTTATAGAATGGAATACATTTCTTTTCAATTAGCATTCACTCACTAACAGAATATATATATATATATATATATATATATATATATATATATACATACATACAGAGAGAGAGAGAGAGAGAGGCAAACAAATAAATATAACTACATTTGTACATGTCATAATTAGCTTCTTGTTCTGCAATGTCTTATGTGTTATATAGTCCACAAATTTCCAGCTCAAAGTAACAATAGCAAGGGATAAAACCTCTACACAAAGGGGTTGTTCACATCAAAAAGTAAATGGAAAAAAGTACTTCACTTTATTAACTTAAACTTTCAGTATCTGATTAAGTAGTTAATAATAGAGCTGGCACCATGACTTTGCCAGATCAATACAACTAAAATATGTCACTGTCGAAGATGAAAGATATAAACATATACTCCACCGAGTAATTAATTGAAAAATACAAAAAGACATCTTTTTTTTGATAATTAAGTTTGGCCCAAAGTATGGGGGTTGGAGAAAAATACAAAAGCCATCATGGAAGTAATATTTATAACATAACTGATAACATGGATTTCATGTGACTTTGTCAAGGTTGAAGGAGCTGTAACCACCAATTAACAGTTCATCTCACCTTATGATTTGCCATTGCAGAGAAGAAAATTGCCAGTCTCTAACAGTTGTGACAGCGAAGTATCTTGATAGAAATACACCAACCACCTGAATCTGTTTGGCCACACTAATCTTGATCATATCATGAGAAATGGTACTACCAGTATCCTTGGTGGTGGAGGCCATCCGAGAATAAGGGTTTTCACTTTACAATCCCCTCAACTGAGCTGTAAAGGCTGGAAAGATTGAAGAAAATGACAATTACAGTTGAAATGAAAGATCAAATCATGTGAAATATGTTTCTGGTAATAGTGCTAACTAAACTGCACAGCTCAATAAATAGATAGATAACTAAGATAAGAAAAGATAGTGTCTATCAGAATCAAGCATGAAAGATTCGGAAAATATGGACACGTGAACTTCAAACCAAACATTTGATCAGGTTTTTGCGGAACTTAGCTCAGGTTTTCAATCATTTTATATATTAACACTGGATAATATGTCAAATTGAGTTCTTGGTGAGGTTGCACCACACATTTATGTCAGTAGAATTTACTAGGATACGTAGTTTCAGTAACTTGCAGAAGCATCCCATGAAAGTTTTATATAGCTTACATTGTGGAAAATTGGCAAAAACAGTTTTGTCAAGGTTAAACTTCGTAAAGGAGGACAAACCTATCGGGGCTTTGCTACTACGTAACTAATTTTGAAATAGTTAGTGCCCACTCAAGGCCATCTGTATATTGGGGTAGGGTAGCATCTCAGAGAATGAATCACTTTTTTTCTTCATACTAATAAAACAATGGGAACTATGTCAACTTTAGTTTGCAACTTGAAGTATATTGCTCTTGAGGAACAAATTTTGATTAATTAGATCCTAATCAAGAATTTCAATAATCTACTTGCTGCCATTTAGTTCCATTTACTTGACCAGAAGAAAAACGTGAGGGAAAAAAAAGCCCTGTACTAGTCTAGAATAGGACTTTAACCATGCTCTAAAAGCATAAGCTCATATTAGCTAACAAATAGTGGGTGAATAATTTATCAATCTTTTTTTTTAATTCACTGTATTAAATTACCAAAGATTGGAAATCAAAGCAGTAGGTGTAACAGACAAGGAATATCCTTTGAACATCAGTCTGCAACAACCACCTATATTTGGGATCCACTCAACCTGTGAATAGAATTGGACCGTTGACTATCGAGCTAAAACCCATGTAACCATGATTACAACCAAAACAGATGCTAGATTTTGTTTCAAGAGTAGTAAAAATGCTAAACGTGTACTTCATTTTATATTGAGGGATGTCAAATACAACATGTATCTCCCTGATTATGTAGCCGATTGAAGACAATTGTACATCTCATTTTTGTTCAAGAACTTAAAAATACAGGAAAGAAAAGCAGGATTTGTGGGAAAAATTAATAAAATAATCTAAATTTGCGGGCGAAGGATCAGAACCATATCTGTAAACTAACTACTTTACGAGAAGCACGTGTTCCAGCAAAACCTCAGCTTTCTTCCAACTCGGTGACAGTCCTTTTTCCTGTATTGTAAATAACAAAATCAAGTGAGCTTCCAGCCTTCCACCTTACTTCCTGACATTTGCTTATTTATTAGTAGTACCATGTTTTTCTTTGGATGCTTTATCTTGATCACACTCTTCCTTGTTTAATGATTTTAATCCCTCTCAATTTCTAAATTTAATTTAGTATTTTGAAGAAGGGGGAAAAGGTTACTCCAGCCCACTCCCAATAAATGCCTAACAATGGAACCATCTTGGCCTCAAGGTAAATGGCTACAGAAATGTAAAATTCTAGCCAACTGTTAAAAGTGTCCACCCATATTGCCAGTTGAAAATTTAATGTTGGTTTATATCTTTTGTGATTTTAATAATGACAATATATTTGGGTTTGTGTAATGGTCTTATTTGATTTATTTGGGATAAATATTTTTATGCATATTAATTATATAATAGTTTGCATGGGTTATTGCATGGATTAATCACTTTGTTTCCTAGCTCACGAAAGTTACTGCAGTATTGGAGTGAGTAAAACAAATTGGTTATTTTTGTCACATGCTTTAAGTTTTTATATATAGAATATATATATGTTTATATTCAATCCTGATTTGCTTTGAAGACTAATTCAAATATGAATTGGAGTATTTTAAGGAGATTGAGAATCTGTTTAATATTCCTTAAATTTCTCGTATTGAATTGTGGGGTTATATCCTTCCATATATATATATATATATATATATATATATATATATATTATATCCGTTATATATATATTGAGCTACCAATTTATATGTATTTGGGAGATTTTTAGGAATTGGTTTTATTAATGATTCTTATTTAAAGTTGATGGAGCTGTTATTTGTCACATGCTAACAGCAGTTGCTGTTTTTAAGGGATCTTGCTAATTGCTAATAGGAATCTTTCAACTAGTATTTGGTTTTTAATTGACTTCTTCATAGCTGTATTTCCTATTTTTAAAGGATCTTGCTAACTGCTAATAGGACTCTTTCAACTAGTATTTGGTTTTTAATTGACATAGTTGTATTTCCTTATCTACTGTGGTTGTCATTGGTAACGTTGATCTCCAATTTCAATCAAAAAGTAATAGCCGTTGCGGGATGAATTGGATCGTTACATAGCCGTTGCTCTCTTCTTTATATAGATACTGTTTGCTCGGCTTCAAAGACAACACAAGACTACTAACAGAATCTCTTCAAGCTATCCAATATACAAATCATCATATCACTATTTTAGTCTTGGTTTACATTGTTCTAATATTCATTATTTATATCTATTGTAAACATAGTACAAGTCTAGGTTGGCTTAGAGTCTTTATTTTAGTAATATTCAGTCTGTACAACGAAGCTATCAAAGTCTCAGAGGTGAGAGGTGTTGCAGAGGCGCAAAGGGGGCAGAGGTGTCCAAGCGATCGTCGTTGTAACAGGGAGTTATTTACTTTGTAATTGCTGAGTATTATTTTAATAAAGTGAGTCTTCAATCCTAGTTGGGATTGGACGTGGATTAGGCCACTAGAGTAGAGGATAGGGGCTGAACCACGTAAAAATTGATTTACTGTTCTTTTTGTTTCTATTTTAAGCTTTAATATTCTGTAGAATTTAGTTTAAGTCGGAAAAATTTTATACTAATCTGGATGGTATTAGTCAGTCTGCTTATAATGAATAAAGAACATAACTAATACTTGAGATGAGTTAAACCGTCCGATTATAGTCTGCTATAGTAAACTTTAAAAATTGACCACTATAGATCACTTTTGAGTATTTACACCTATTCACCCCCCTCTAGGTGTGCTTATTATAGAATTACATTTAAAAGATAAGTAGATAGGTTAGGCGCAACAAGGATTCATAAACTTACCGAGAAAACTCATAAGATTGTCTTTTGCCCAACCTGCTGCAGCTCAGGTTTTCACATATTCCATGTCATTGTGCTTACGTTTGTTAGTCGTTGAAAAGAAACATATAGAAGCCCAAGATTTCTTCTGCTTGACTGGTTGCGCCTTGACATCCCTCTTTGCAACAAGTTCAGCCATGTACTGAACAACTGCCTGAGGAGCATCAATCCTTTAGTTAGCATCATATCAAAACTACCAATATCATGGTGTTCATACAAAAACAATGAATTACCTGTGCCCCCAGGTCAGTAACACTTCTTGGCGGCACTTCCAGAGGATTTCCTTCCACATTTAAGACACGTAATTTTGACAGCATCCTAAAAGAATCCGGAAGGATTCTTATCTGGTTATTGCTCATATCCAACTCTTCTAGCATCTCAAGGTTCCCTATGGACCTTGGCAGGTATTGTAGATCAACAAAATTGTTGCTTATGTTAATTTTTACAACTGTGGTAGCAAAACATAAGCTCTCAGGCACAGACTCTAGCTCATTGAAACTTAAATCAAGCTCCCTCAAGTTTGCTAGAGACGCCATTGTGGTAGGCAATCTACTGACATTATTATAACGCACAGTCAGGATCTCCAGCGACGCGATTCGTCCTACAGCTTCAGGAAGGGCTTTAAGACGGTTATAGTCTGCACGGAGCTCCTTGAGTGAGGAACAATGAGCAATAGTATGTGGAATTTCTTCAATATTGTTAGTCTCGATATTCAAAATTTGTAGGCTAACAAGCGACCCAATTGACTCAGGAAGCACTTGAAGAAGATTTGAGCTCAAATCAAGCTCCTGAAGCCGAACCAATCTACCAAAGGTAGCAGGCAGAGATGCCAACTGATTCCCCCTCAAATCAAGAAAAACCAAGCTGAGGATATCACCAATAGTCTCTGGGAGTTCACTGATTTTGTTTGAATGCAAATCCAATTTTGTCAATGATGAAAGCCCACCTATCGTGGTCGGTAAGGCCACAATCCTATTTTCAGACAAATCCAAGGTGATCAAACTGGATAACTTCCCAACTGAATCAGGGAGCCATTCTATTTGATCCATCAGTTTACCCCGAAGATTGAGATCCCGAGTCCCTTTTTTCGAAGATACTTCAATTAAACTAGCAAGCTTTATAAGACTCAATTTCTCACCATCTTGACCTTTCAAAAAAAGAGAAAGAATCAGCATCGTCATTTGGAAACATCATTTGTGTCTAAATTCCAATCAAAATTATTCTATATACCAATTTCCAAACGAACCAATTAAGTACAATAACTACATAACAAAAGCTCAAAAAAATAAGAAAAATAAATTAAAAATAAACATAAGCAGCAATATATTAATAATTAGAACTTACCTGAACTAATCACTGGTTTCAAAGTAGAATCTACAATCTGGGGAGTTGCAACATCCCCAGATCGAAGTCCAACTCCAATTCCGTCACCATAAAAAGTAGACTTAGCCTTCTTCACATAACTATCATCTCTAGTAATCAACTCAGTAGAAGCTTTAACACCCTCCTTTTCATAAAACAAACTCGAAGACGACGTGGTAGTCACAGGAGAATTAAAAGAAAAGGAAGCCGCCGAATTCGTCAAAGACAACCGGCCAGACGATGTGGAAGTCCCGGACAGGGAATTCGAGCCCATTGCTGAAGGGAGACATCTAGAAGCTCTCTGAATCAAATCGTCGAACACCGAGTGGGCGTTCTCGAGATCAAACAATTTCACAGCATCTCTCTTCTGTTCATTGCTTCGAAAAAGGACCAAATTCTTCTGCATCTCTTGCAATATCATGAAGAGTTCTTCGGGAACTTCGAGGCTTTTTGTTTGCCTAGCAATGGCGTCGAGTCTTGATTGCTCCTCGTTTTCGACGTTCCGGATTAATATCTTTGCTGCTTCAATTTCTTCAATTCCTGGTCTTGTCGGTAGGGATCTGTGAATTCTCATAATTTCTTCCACCACCTCATCGACTGATTTTGGAGAAGATGACTCCATTTCAGTTGATTTCTTGAAAAACCCAGAATCAAACACAAATTCCCACCAATATTAACTAGTAAAATTCAATTCTTTTGGTTTTCCAAGACAAACCCAGATCACAAAAACGAACACACTGAATCGGCTGCTTCTAAAACCCATAAATAAAATCACTGAGAAAGTAACAAACCATTAAGCCATTTAAAGTAAAACAATTGGAGAAAACAAATACTACTAGTATAGAAATGGACCTTCGTCATTGAAAGGACCAATCAAACAGCTTATATATTGACTAATGAGAGAGAAAGGGCCTGTTTGGTTATCTGAAAATTGAGAGAATTTCAAAAATGAGTATTATATTTCCATTTTATTTATTTATCAGTTAAAAAATTATGAGATGGATAATTTGATCCCAAACACCGTGAACTCGATTACGAATATCATTTTTTGGAATACCTAAATTAGCTTATGATAATTTTAAAATGACGGTGAAGCCACTGCCTTTTCTTGGATGCTTGAATGTATTGGACCCTTGTTTATTTGCTACCAACTCCCACGGTCCACCTTGTTCTACTTTCCTCCCTTACACTGTCTTTGTAAGTTTTTATTTGAGAGAAATAAAAAATAATTAAAATTATGTTTGTGAGTTTTTTTAGGAAGAAAAATGAGAGATTTGAAGGTAAAATTGATTTAATTTTTTTGTTCATAATTTTTCCTTTAAAAGTGGGAGGATTTGGACAGATAAAAAAGGATGCCAAAATGAAATATTTTATATTACCAAAAATAACTTTATAACATAAATAATATGATAATCTTGACTCTAATTATTATAACTCCGAATTTTTAAAAATATAAATTTTTTCTTTTTTCCAACCCCCTGCACGTGTCTCCCTCCCAAAGAAATATAGCTTTCATGCCGAAAGCAGATTTTTTGTTCTTATTTTTCATATCCCTATTGTGTTCTTCCACTTCAATTTTAACGCATGACCTCTTATTTAATTTTAGAGTTAGGTGTTGTTTGTTTATATCTGATTGCCTCTTAATGAACTGTCTCTTATTCGCTAAGAGGCATGATGTTGTTTATTTGTTTTTTTTTATCTCTGAATTCCTCTTAATCAGTAAGACAGAAAATGAAATCTTAATAATTAAGAGTATGATTCTTAATGAAATTTTTTGATATTTTTTTATATAAATATATTCAACAATATTATGCACTCATTTTATTAAATTGAATGTTTAAAATTATTAAATAAAATTTTTACCCTTTAAAATGGTAAAATAGTGTCATTAAGTGATAACTTACTTTTTAGTTATCAAACAATTTTTTAGATTCAAACTTCATAACCATTCAAATACATCATAATCATTCAGATCTTAATTTCCAAATTTATTAAACACAATTTTAATTGGTGTTAAATAAGAAGTTAGGTGTTAAAATTTAAGTAATTGACACAAAAGGACAAGAAAAATAAGAACAAAGGATATGCTCTCTTTCATACGAGTATATGATCAAACCTTTAAACTCCCCGCCACCCCCAAGAATATAACAGAACCTTTAAACCACCCCCGGCCACCGCCTGCCGTCCCTTCCTAGGAACATAACAAGAGAAAAAAGACTGAACATGAGATTGGAAAATATAACATGAGCTGAGTCAGATATATTGAAAAATAATAATTAATATGCGTACTGTTAATTGTTTAATTACAAACACATTATAACTATTTGATATTTTGTAAATAAACAGTACCCATATCTTAGAAGAATTAATATAACAGAAATTCACAAATAATATAAAAGGTTTGATCATATACTCATAATAATAAATTAGAGTTAATATATATATATAAACATAAAAAAAGACTGAACAAAATAATTCAATAGCTAAATATTGTTAAATCATACATTTATTATATTTATATATAAGGATAATATAGTAATAATGCAATTTAAAAATAAAATTATTTCTCTTCCTTTCCTTTCTCCTAAACTCACAAACAAGTAAAATATAATAAAAATCTAATTCATTCTCTCCTTTTTTAAAACTCATAAACATGAAAAATTATAATTCATTCTCATCCTTTCTCATTCCTTCCCCTCATATACTTTTTCTTTCCATCTCATCCCTCCAAACTCATAAACGCAACATTAGAGCACTCCACAAGTACTAAGAAAATAATTCTATAGTATTAAATATAATATTAGTTGTCTATATTATTATTGTATTAAAAAAAGATAGTGTTATTTATTAAGTAGAAAATAGTGAAAGAATCAAAATTATATTTAATATTTTGGATAATATTGAAAGCTAAGACATTAATGTTTAATTGGAATTCTCAAATAACAAATATTAAGAGAAAAAATCACTTCTCTAAAAACGAGTTATGATAAATGTAAGACCCCAACTTATTATTAATGAAATTTAATTTTCTATTTATTATTTTGAAATAGTAAGGGTTGATTTGATTAATGTAGATAGTTAGGGTAAAATACATAAATATTTCAAAATAAGCAAGTGGTTATAAAATATTCATTGTTGTTTGGGGAATATTCGTTTGGTCGTGGAATATTAAATCTTCGTTCGGAGAATATTAAATTTACACAGCCCTTGATCTTTGTGGGCCCCATAACGAAAGCGATTGGATGAAGAAAACGACAAATATAAGTTGTTTAAAAATAACTACAGTAGTTATTACTCAATTAATCTTGTTAAAATACTCTTTGGTTAAAACACGCAGAAAGATACCAGTATTGCACCAATTATTGATTCTTACGTGAAGAAGGCACTACTCAATAATGGTTATGAATTAATTCGCTCAAAGATTTTATTGATTTAATAATTGTTGCGTTGATATTTTATATTCTTTGTTGTTTCAATAATTGTCATTACACAAGTATTTTTCATTATCGAAGCAATAATTCATATTATCCTAATAATATTATTAGATAACATTATTGGCAATGTCTAGAAAGTTACGTCAAGAAGAGGTTTGGTCACCTAATCGCTTGGCGCCAAGAAGGAGAAATTCTTATTGGAAAGTCCCCTTCCTCGGAAACCGCACGGTTGTCAATATTGTGATTCTCGTAATATTATTTGTGAATAATTAATTATTGATTCATATGATGAGAAAAATATTGATTTTATGTGGATATAGATGGAGAAAATTTTTAATGTGACAATTGTTGAAAATTGAAATTTTATCTTTTTTCTCGATAAAATAATTCATTTAAATATATTATTATATTTTAATAATATAATAATGGTGATATTTTTATAACGAATGTGGGATATATTAGTATACGAGGAGGAAGAGTATTTTTGTTGCAATAAATGTTTAAAACATGTTAAACATGTCGGTGGACCCCATTTATTGACTGAAATTTGATTATAGCTTTGTAAAATCGTCTGTTTGTGGATTTTGATTCAATTTCGCATTTGGAATTAGGAAAAACTTTCTTCCGCAAAGTTGTAGAGAATTGAATTTCCAGGTGTTTCAAATTTAGAAGTCTCGATCTTTCGAGGTAAGGGATATTATTATTTTTCAGTAATGATATTATTTCTTCAATATCATTATCTTTGAAATATTGATCCAAGTTTTATCAAATTTGGAACTTTTGGTTTTGAGTTACTATTCACGATATCAAGACTATTCACGATACTTGGTACTTATTCACGAATACTGGCATTATTCATCGGAAAATGAAAATTTTCTTTTCGTCTAAAATATCTATTCGGATACTAGCTTTGATTGTATCCATGTTTTGATCATTCTTGAATTTTACACCACTATGATTATTTTTGAGGTATTTTTGGACGTGGATAAAACAAAGTACTAATCCTTAATCCTTGTCATTTTGTTTGTTTCAATTCAATTTCTTTTAAAATATTTTTCATCATCCTCGCCTTAAATGATGATATTATTGAATATCTTTGGCCCGTAGTGCAAAGATGAATGATTTCGATGAATATCTTTGGCCCGTAGTGCAAAGATGAGCAGTGTTTAGATGAACATAATTAATCGATGAATATCTTTGGCTCAGAAGTAAAAGATGAATATTTGATTCCGGATGTATATTGATTGATGTTACGGGGATAAAAGATAGCGATGAACTTTTAAATTCATACATGAAGATAGTAGTTTGCATTCTCTACTTAACTCTTCTAATGAATTATTATTTCAGCCGCGAATATTGATTTAAAAACTTGTTGTCTATTGTATTCTATTAGATTTTTCCTTGTTGAAGACTAATGATAATTTGTTGTATATTATCTTAGTCATAATATTCTTCTTGGGCTAGTTGAGCTCACCCTTTTCCTTTTATTCCATTTTTTTCTTCTCGGGAGGCGAGAATATAGCGAAAGTACGCAGTCTGGGGGGTATGGAATGAAGGTTCTAGAGAGAGAGTTGTTTAGTAGTCCTCACCATTTTTGTAAAATAATGTATCAATAAATGTGATGAGGATTTATTTGAGTATAGATATTGTCTGAAGATAATATTTGTATTCAAACTCATAGTTTTCTTGTTGTAATAATAAAGTTGTAGTTATTTCGCACCATGTATTGACAACTCGGAATGGGTGATGTATACCTATTTTGGGGCGCCCGCGGTTGGTATCGAGCTTAGGATATGATCTCTGGCGGAGATCGGGGAATAGAACTAGAGGGGAGAGACGAGTAAATCCCTTCGCTAAAGGTGTCCTACCTAAGCTTATTTGTTAGTTTGGTCACTATATAGGGATATTATGTGATATATTGATTTCCTTAATTAACCCTTGTTTTATGACAAGATTTGAGAATGTCAATCGAGAATATTAACAATGGAAATGAGACCGTGGAGACGCTCAGACTCATCAACGAGGAGAACGTGCAACAGGATGGCAATGTTCCTCTTGTGAACAACACCACCGAAAGCAGATGATGAACGAGGGATGTTTAGAAGCTTTTTGTAGTTCATGCAAAATCGCACGAGGAGACTCGTGTTCAAAATTTAGGAGGAAATGATAGCAATTCACGGGTTGTCACAAATGCAAGCGATTCAAAGAGTTGGGACCACTGAATTTAAGGGAAAGCCGATCCGATCACGGCGGAAACATGGGTCAAGCAAATTACCAAGATATTCGATGTCTTGGGATGCACGGAGGAATGAAGGTTCCATTCGCCACCTTTATGTTTTCGTGGCGAAGCAGATCATCTTGGTGAGAGTCGTGAAGCGCACTCCATCCACCCGCACTCAACATGTCTTGGGAGACGTTTCAGAAACTATTTAATGACAAATACTTTCCGAAAGTGTTAAATTCGTATGAAGGAAGTGGAGTTCATCGACAGAAAAAACAACACGACGCGGTTGTCTCAAAGACGAGGCAAAGTTTGCAGAGTTATCCGTGTTTGCACCTCATTTGGTGGAGAATGAGGAACGTATGACGCGGATGTTTCTTAGAGGTTTGAAACCCCAGATACGTCAAGATCTCATTTCTCATAAACTTTCTCTTTATTCATATGTTGTAAAACAGGCTCAATTATTAGAAAGCGAGATAACGCAGTATGTTTAACCGAGGACCATAAACCAGGATCGTACGTAGTAGATAGCAATCAATGTAATAATGATAACCGGCGGAGAAAGAAACAGATTTGACAAAATGGTAACCACTCGGTGGTAATCATGGCCATGAAAATAGAAGAAGCGAGTGAGGAGAGATTTTAAAAAGAGGAGATTTAACAACGATTATGTGAAGACGACAGCGGTCTTGCAAGAAAGAATCGGGTTCTAAGTGGAGGAGAACGACCACCCATTATATGCTATAAATGCGGGAAAGAGGGATATATCACCAAACCGCCCACAACAGTTCAAGGTATGCTATAATTGTGGAAAGGAAGGACATATCGCCGAGATCAGACGCAGAGCGAAACCTAGTTCAATGGGGACGGTGACTCAAAAGATCGTCCGTAAAAGTCAAAGTCAATTGCCCGGAAGAAAGCGTTTGTTGTGACTAGTCAAAATGCGAGAACCCAAACGAGGTGATCACGGTAAGTTTATTTATAAATTCTTTATAAGTTTATACCTTACTTGATATCGGTCTACCCATTCATTTATCTCTCTGCATGTGCTCAACGTGAAAGTAGTATGCACACAAGCCAATCATGTTTGATGATAAAGCATATACTTTGTAACAATCTTATTCATTTATTAATAAAAAGTATTAATTTATTAAAGGCTTTTAATTATCTACATGATGTTTGTTTTTATAATATGTGATAAACCCATAGTTTTAAGCAATGCTTTTAGAATAATGATGATGATCATTCTAATGAGATCTAAATTCTTAGAAAGCTTAAAACTAAAATAGTTCCCAATCGTTGGATTACTAAATTGGGGATTAGTGAATCCGGATAGATTGACATACATCGTTGCTTGCTTCATTGGATGAAGATGATTGATCTCATGATCATTTGTGTGGAGACACTAAAAGCAAGTATGTAGGTTCTTATTAGAGAATAAGTTCATCGAACGTGGCTCGCTAAGGAATACCTAATGGAGTTTTATTTGCTCGTCAATAGGAATTCTGTAGTGATAGTAAAGACAAGTGATCCTTGGACTTGAGATCATCATAAGAGTATCTTGTGTATGATGAGTTATACTTTGACTTATTCCTTAAGACCCTTAGGGTATATCAAATGGTATGCTTGGGTATAATAAGTTGTACATGGAGATAATGTATGATCAATAAAGAATCTACCACTTCTAATAAAAGAAGAGAAATATCCTATGTGATTCGATAAATGACAAACCCGGTAGTCCTTGGTTAAAGCAGTAATGAAATTAGAAAGGAGTTTCTAATTTGCATTATTTGGAGTTGTGCATTTAAGAGTCGAAATACATATAATTAAATAAAATAAGACTTGACAAAGAATTCCATGTCTTATATTTAATTGGGACATTGTATGGTGGAAGGATTGAATTGACGTTAACTATTTACTCAAAGGTTCTTTAATGATTAATGTTGAAATCTATATTATCCGGAAAGTCGTTAATCGCTAGGGAGGCTTATCCCTATTGTAGAATAAATATTATTTAAATAAATTAATTATTTAATTTATTTATTTAAATAAGATTAGAATTGTTCTAATTGATTTATTCACAATGGGTTTAATATGGAGAACCCAAAGGGTCACACCATAAAAGGAAGAATAATTATTTAAGAAGTTAATGGCATAATCGTAATAATATGTTATGTATATTTAATTTAATCTATGGTGATAGAATAAATTAAATAGCTTAATACTTATTATTTAATATTTTAGAAATATTAAATATAAATTAATAAGAGAGTCTTATTAATATTATTACAATTATTATTATTTTAATTTCTAAAAGAGTTTAGGAATTAATTTAATATAAGTACTCTCATTTATTCCTAATAAGATTAGGAGGTTAAATTAATTAAAGGAGTTTAATTAATTATCCCTAATAAGATTAGTGGAGCCTAATTAATTAAAAGAATTTAATTAATTAAATAAAACCCAATTTCTTAATTGTTAAGGAGGGTTGCCCACATCAATAAATAAGAGGAGTCTTATTATGGGTGGTGGGGATTGTTGATTTTTTCAACATACGACATAATTCCAATTGTTGGGAGAAAGACACCTTTCTATAGAGATAGAAAAACTAGGGTTTGTAACCACCCTTTTCTTGAATCATTATTATTCCTTGGTGGATCACCCAGAGGCCAAACATATGGGTGACTAACGTTGATCAAAGGAAGGAACAAAACCCTTGTAGATTCAAGTTGAACGCGAAAGGATTTGGAGGTGAACTTGCACACGAGGAAGCTCGATCTTCAAGGGTATGATTTTATTCTTTATCTTTTCGTTTAATTAATAATTGTGCATAAAGGGTGATCCGTATATGGTTTGTAAATTTTTTAAACTCTGATTTTACACGCTTCCGCATTATTTGTGCAATTTAATTGCGCTCATGAATATTACAAACCTAACAGTGGCATCAGAGCCAAACCTTTATGCAAATTATTAATTATTATATTTGATTTGTATATTGATATGTGTTTAGAACAATTTAATTGGGCATAATTTTATTGTATAAAATTTATTAAAAATTAAAAAAAAAAAAAAAAAAACGCGAAAACCGTGAATCACGTGAATTTTTTTTTTGCCAAGGAACGGTTTATATATATATTAGTTACAAAAGGAACGGTTTATATATATATTAGTTACAACAGGATATATATGATATGTATACCTTTATATATATATTAGTTACAACGGGATATATATGATATGTATACTCAGAATTCAATAATATATATATATATATATATATATATATTATTATATATACTGTAACTAATATATATATATATTATTATATATACTGTTAATATATATATATATATATATTATTCTCAATAATTTTATAATTAAAATAAAAGATTTATTTTAATTTTAAATAAAAGTTTATTTTAATTTTAAAATAATAGTTTTATTTTAATTTTAAAATTAAATTTCATGCTAACTAATTAGAGTTGGAATTGGATTCCATGATAACTAATTGGAGTTGAAATTGGATTCTATTTTTCCTTAAATAAAGGAGTTTGTTTAGATATGAAATAAGATTTCATATTATTCAAAATAAAAGAGTTTATTTGTGAATAGGAAAGAGAATCCTAATTTCCTTAAATAAAGGAGTTTATTTAAATATGAAATAAGATTTCATATTATTCAAAATAAAAGAGTTTATTTGTGAATAGGAAAGAATATCCGTGTTTCCTTAATAAAAGATTTTTTTTTACATGGAATTGGATTCCATAATTAATTAAAATAAAAGAGTTTATTTTAATTAAAGATTTTTATATATATGGAATTGGATTCCATAATTAATTAAAATAAAGGAGTTTATTTTAATTAAAGATTTTGATTAAAATAAAATAGTTTATTTTATTCAAAATTGGATAAATTAAAATAAAATAGTTTTATTTTGATTTAAATTTGGATTAAAATAAAGGAGTTTATTTTGATTCAAAAATAGATTTTATACTAAATAAATTTGCCCATTAAATGATATCAATATATATATTAAATGTTTATTATTCATAAGATGAATGTTATTTATTGATGCATATGGTGATGTGTATGATAATAAATGGGATTGATTATGGAATATTGACCAACTGATTGGATTTTATTTTAGTTGGATGCATGAATGTATGGGTTTTATTAAATGGGGTCTGCACAGACTCGCCTTCTCTAATTTTCTTAATGTAAATTCTATCTTCCTCCTATGTACTTCCCTCGATCACGATCAAGGTTTTATTTATTTTAAATAGTTTTGTAATAGGAATAGTTAGAATTAATTTTAAAGAATTAGAGATCAAGGATCAAGGAGGCCAAGACCTTAGTTTGTAATGGAGCCCGTTTAAATGTAATAGTTATATTTAAATATTAATTTTGCACCCCTAAGTTTGACCTTTTGGTTCACTTGGTGGCTCTAAAGTGAACCAAACTAGAATAAAGTCCATAATCAATCCGGGTAGAATATAGTATTCTATATGCATGTTATACTATATATATTATATATTATGCAAACATGCTTCGCATGTTCATTAATACGACGCGTATTTTATATATATATATGTAAATGCGCTAAACAAGATGAGACAAATTAATAACAAACCCTCAATTTTTTATATTAAGTCCTAAGCGTTCAAAGATATTTGGAATATCGAACGTCGCCTTTCTAGCATGATAAAATTAATAGAGTATTAAATATTTAATATGAGTTTGTTGTGTCACCACAAGGCAAGTATTAAGTATTTAAGATGTAAATTTATCACATTTGATGCTTATAAAGAAAATTGAACAATATTGTTTTGTTGTGTCAACACAAGGATGATATTTTCTTTTTGAATATATGGAGTGTTAGGTCGGACTTAACTTGGATAATTTTGATTCGGATGTGCCACCACTTGATCAAAATAATCTAAGAGGCAAAAGAAAAGGAGTTGATAGTTGATGTAATTGACAAAAGTTGTCTACCTATTTATTTATATATAGTTTGTTGTGTCACCACAAGGCTATATACATTTGAAATGGGATCCTTATTCTCACTAAAGCAAATCTTTAATTAGATTTCTTAGAACTATATAAGTGAGGGTAATATAGTTTGAAAAGAAAATAGTGGGAGATACCAATTTAAAACAAGACCTAATTTATTTTGGTAATTAATAATAGAATGTATGTTAAAATGTTGTTAATTACAAATTCATTTACTGTAATTTTACAATGTCTAAAATTACTATCATCGCGAAGCATATTAGATGCTAAATTAACTGCATCAATTAAACGGATTGGTTAAGGAATTTGAGAATAGTTCTCATAAAGTGAAAAGCTATCTTATGTCTTAATACGCCTATCCTCGCAATGGTTACGCATAATGCCTCCGAGGAAGAGATTGCTACTTTTAGAAAGTGGCAAGATGATGCTGATGATGCTCTAATGCATCATGCTCAGATCCATGAGTAACAAGCTTCATGTCGACTGAAACTATGGATACTTCTACTATACTCCCCGCACGCCAAGTAGTTGATGGTAAAGAAAGTAGGATCGATAGATATCGGATATCTAAGGAGCTCTTCCGATCTAGAATGGCCGAAAAGGCACTATAAGATGCAGAAAAAGTTCTTAACATAATCAATTTGATTGATCAATTAGACAACGGGTTTTGTCATGGATGGAGAGTTAAGCAAGATTTGATCTTGCCCTTACTCCGGACTCCTTTCATTAATTGTTGTGAATTTTTCATATGAATAAGCTAGATATCACCTCACGATTTGCTTAATATATTGAAAAATGTTGAGAGTCACTTTCAACCAAGAAAGATAAAGTCTTACTTGGTAGGGGCCAAAGGATCTTCAAAAGAAGAACGATTCAAAGAAGGTATATGTAAAGGCATAAACAAAGGATAATAAGAATAAAATCGACGTCACGGATAAAGAAAGGGTTTTGCTTCCACCGCAATAAGCCCGGACACTTTGGAAAGAAATCATGAGAAGCATCTTCGCAGAGGCTAACCAAAGAAGCTTAGTGAAGTTTTGATTCATAATACGCTTTTTGTTCATGATTGAAATAAATTTTCTTTAAGTCAAGGTTTTACTTGGGTATTGGATACCGACTTTGGTTTTCATAAATATAGATTTATGAAGGGACCAAGGTAAGTATAGAAAGCTAAACAAATATAAGTAATCCTATGTCTTTGAAAATGTAGCAAAGGTTGCCATATTAGCCATAGAAACTTATAGTTTAGCAATGCCTACTGAAGCAAATCTATTAAGTCAATAAGTTGTTATTGTATTCCAGTTCTTGTTAAAAATATTATTTCCATTTTATTGTTGGACAATGAAATCTTTGGTATTATAATTATGAACAATTGTTGTTCTATTTATAATAATAATGTTTTGTATAGAACTGAAATATTACTTAATGGATTTTGTATACTTGACTTACGTGGAAAATTATTTTATAAATTGAACAAACTAATATAAGAAGAGGAGATGATCATTCAAAGAGTTGAATGTATGTATTTGTTGAAATACAAGTGTGAATTATTTGAAGGTTCAGAGAATTCTTAAGTGAAACAAATTGACAAAGTATTAAGATTCTTTGATTAGATCAAGGAATAAATACTTGTGCAATAAGTTTTAGATCATCTCAAATGGTTTTCTCATAATGGACACATCCCGACACGTAATAATTGATTGATGTATCCGAATGGAAAAATCGTACCTTGTTGGACATGGTGCGGTCCATAATGATTTTACCGACATTCCAAAGATCCTTCAGGTCATGTCCTAGAAATGACCCGTGACATATCTACGAAAATGGTAACCTCAAAATCCGCCCCAAGACTCCATAAAAGTTATGGATGAGGGAGGATTCCTAATCTTAAGTATGTTAAGATAAGGGTTGTCCAACTTATGTGAAAAGGTTTCAAGGATAAGCTTGGGACAAGATTTGACATGTACAAATTTATGGGACATCCTAAAGTAAGTTTAGGGTATATGCTCTATAATCCTACTAAGCAAAAGGTGTTTGTTATGAAACACACTACCTTACGAGATAAAGGTGTTTATCATTCAAGGGCTAGTGGGAGGATAATAGATCTTGAAGAGTTTAAGAACCACAAAACACTATAAGTCAAATAAGAGGAACTCAGAGAATGACCTATTGTACCACAAACAGAATCATAAACGGAATAGCACCAAGATACCTAGGAGGTATGGATTCATCATGGATGATGATGATGAGGTACGATCATCATGAAGATGATGATCCAGAGTTACATATGATGAGGTAAGAGTTCTAGAATGTGTACAAAAGGGTCGATTAGGAGCGCCGTGAAATTTCTAGTATTATATGTTGATATACTACGGATAAGGAATGACATACCAATGCTACAATCAAGAAAGATAAAGTTGTCTCAAACATTCCTCCACGAATGATTTGGGAAGAGTATCTTAATTGGGGATAAAATCTATAAAGATAGATACAACAGGATGCTCGACTTAACCCAAGGAACGATATTCATTTGATGCTAAAGTCGTTTAGCATGGCAAACTCAAGAGATGTCTCATGTCGATGAGCTATGGAGTGTATCTCTCTAATAGTCCCCACAGACTCCAAAAGAAAGATCATATGAGTAAATTATCATGCATGCAATGAAATGTACGAGACCGATGTTGATCACCATATTCGGAGAAGTTCACTATGAGTCGATGAAAAACATCTTAAAGTTCTTAAGCAAGCACTAAGGATGTGATCATATTCATGATGGGTCTAAATTAAAACCAGAGGGCTTAATGCACTCAAGTTTTTCAGATGCATCAAGACGACGAAAAATCCACTTTAAGGTAATGGGTTACCTTGAAGCGATTGGTGCGATGAATTGGAAAGATTCCAAACAAAGAAAGAGTCTTTGGTTTAGTGATAAAGACAAAGTATATAGCTATAAATGAAGTCGCAAGTTGATTGTTTGGATTAAAAGTTCATTACGTAACTAGGAATAGTTCCTAAGTCTCATCTTGGATCTAAACATGTGTTGTGGCACTTTCATTTGATTAATAGAATCAACGAAAGATGGGAAATCACTATAGATATAGTGGACTCTCATGAACAACATTACATATCCATTAACTAAAGCTTATCCAACAAAGCAGGATAATCGCCACCAGAGAAGAAGAGTATGAGTTACCGTGACGATTGGCTTTAGTGCAAGTGGGAGATTGAAAGTAGTATGCATACAAGCCAATCATGTTTGATGATAAAGCATATACTTTGTAACAATCTTATTCATTTATTAATAAAAAGTATTAATTTATTAAAGGCTTTTAATTATCTACATGATCTTTGTTTTTATAATATGTGATAAACCCATAGTTTTAAGCAATGCTTTTAGAATAATGATGATGATCATTCTAATGAGATCTAAATTCTTAGAAAGCTTAAAACTAAAATAGTTCCCAATCGTTGGATTACTAAATTGGGGATTAGTGAATCCGGATAGATTGGTACATACGTGCTTGCTTTCGTTTGGATGAGGATGATTGATCTCATGATCATTTGTGTGGAGACACTAAAAGCAAGTATGTAGGTGCTTATTAGAGAATAAGTTCATCGAACGCGGCTCGCTAAGGAATACCTAATGGAGTTTTATTTGCTGTCAATAGGAATTCTCAGTAGTGATAGTAAGACAAGTGATCCTTGGACTTGAGATCATCATAAGTATCTTGTGTATGATGAGATATACTTTGACTTATTCCTTAAGACCCTTAGGGTATATCAAAGGGTATGCTTGGGTATAATAAGTTGTATATGGAGATAATGTATGATCAATAAAGAATCTACCACTTCTAATAAAAAGAAGAGAAATGTCCTATGTGATTCGATAAATGACAACCCAAAGAGTCCTTGGTTAAAGCAGAATGAAATTAGAAAGGAGTTTCTAATTTGCATTATTTGAGTCATGCATTTAAGAGTCGAAATACATATAATTAAATAAAATAAGACTTGACAAGAATTCCATGTCTTATATTTAATTGGGACATTGTATGATGGAAGGATTGAATCAGACGTTAACTATTTACTCAAAGGTTCTTTAATGATTAATGTTGAAATCTATATTATCCGGAAAGTCGTTAATCGCTAGGGAGGCTTATCCCTATGTAGAATAAATATTATTTAAATAAATTAATTGTTTAATTTATTTATTTAAATAAGATTAGAATTGTTCTAATTGATTTATTCACAATAGGTTTAATATGGAGAACCTAAAGGGTCACACCATAAAAGGAAGAATAATTATTTAAGAAGTTAATGGCATAATCGTAATAATATAGTTATGTATATTTAATTTAATCTATGGTGATAGAATAAATTAAATAGCTTAATACTTATTATTTAATATTTTAGAAATATTAAATATAAATTAATAAGAGGAGTCTTATTAATATTATTACAATTATTATTCTTCAAGGGTATGATTTTATTCTTTATCATTTCGTTTAATTAATAATTGTGCATAAAGGGTGATCAGGGTATATGGTTTGTAAATTTTTTAAACTCTGATTTTACACGCTTCCGCATTATTTGTGCAATTTGATTGCGCTCATGAATATTACAAACCTAACACAACGTTTAAACTTGACTCCGGAGAAATTAGAATTTGACCTATCTGTGGAAACTCCGTTAGGAGAAACTTTCATCACATCCATCGCTTATAAATCTTGTTTGATTCAAGTTGGCACAATCACCTTTACGTTGACCTTATCTCTTTAAAGATACTTGCTTTTGATGTGATTTTAGGGATTGATTGGTTAACTACTCATCATGCCAAAATTGATTGTTTTCGTAAGGTTGTTAGTTTTCATATTCCTAACCAACTGTTGCATTAATTCAAGCAACTAAATCATTAAAATCAATCAACCGTCATATCTAATCATAAAGCTATTCGTTTATTGAAAAACGGATGTCAAGCTTTCTTAGCCCATGTTATGGATTTGAATAAAGACACGTCAAATTTGAATAATATTCTGTTGTTATTGACTTTCCCGACGATTTCAAGAACTTCCCGCCTACCCCGTAACGTGAAGTTGAATTTTTTATTGATCTTGAACTCCGTACAAAGCCCATTTCTAAAACCCCATATCGAATGGCTCCTATTGAACTTCGTGGAGTTAAAGGTCCAACTACAGAATTGTTAGACATCGGTTTCATTGGCCCCAAGTATATCTCCTTGGGGTGCTCTGCTTTATTCAGAAAGAAGAAAGACAGAGTATGCAACTTGTATTGACTATCGGGAATTGAACCATGTCACCATCAAGAATAGGTATCCTCTACCTCGTATTGATGACTTGTTTGACCCGCCAGTAAGAAGCACAATTCTTTTCAAAAATCGATTTTCGATTCTAGATATCATCATTTCAAGATTTAGGCGAGGATATTCCAAAGCGCCTCGTAACTCCCCAGATGGGCATTATGAATTCTTAGTCATGTCTTTCGGACTAACTAATGCTCCTACGGCTTTCATGGATATGATGAACCGAGTATTCAAGGAATATTTGGATGGGATTCGTTGTTGTTTTTATTGATGACATCCTCATATATTCCAAAAGTCGTGAAAATCATGAGCACCATTTCAAGTCGGTACTCAAAGGCTTCGTGAAAACAAACTATATGCCAAATTGAAGAAATGCGAGTTCGACTTTTGGAAGTAGCATTCCTTGGGCATGTGGTGTCAAAACATGGAGTATCCGTGGACCCGCCAAGATTGAAGCAATACAAAGTTGGGAGCAACCAAGTCGGTGGATCAAGCACGTAGCTTTATTGGTCTAATTGGTTATTATCGGAGATTCGTAGAAGGGTTTTCTCGAATCGCTACTCCATTAACTCGCCTAATTAACTCGGAAGGATACAAAATTCGTTTGGAGCAAGAATGCAAGAAAAGTTTCCAAGAGCTTAAGAGGAGACTTATTTGAAACTTTCTAACAATACCATCCGTTCGGATGGATTTGTTATCTCTGATGATGCTTCGTGCAAAGGGTTAGGATATGTTCTCATGCAACGTGGGAAAGTCATAGCCTATGCCTCATGATAACTTAAAGAGTATGAGAGGAATTATCCTACCATGATCTAGAGTTAGCAGCGATCATATTTTCGCTTAAAGATATGGAGGCACTATCTATATGGGGAGAAAGTGGAGATATATTGCACCATAAAAGCCTTAAATATTTCTTCACTCAAAAAGAACTCAACACGCGGGCAAATGACGTTGGCTCGAGCTATTGAAAGACTACGACCACACTATTCAATACCATCCCGGTAAAGCGAACGTGGTAGCCGACGCGTTGAGTAGAAGATCATATCTTGCGGGGAATGAGTGCGATGATGTCAAGTATACGATGTAGAGCCAACTTTAATAGAAAAGTTAAGGTTGCTCAAGCCACCCAGGCCGGAAATGATGCGTATGAAGAAGAAAGTACAAGAAGGAGCTATTCCTTAAGCTTAGAATTGATGAAGAAGGAATACTTGAGTCCACTCTGCACTTTGTGTCCCTAACGACTCTGATTTGAAGTACAAGATTATGATGGAGGCACAAAATACACCATTTGCAATACATCCTGGAAGTACTAAAATGTATCGTGATCTTCGACATACATTTTGGTGGAACAATATGAAGATAGAGATTGCAAAGTTTATCTCATTGTGTTTAACTTGTCAACGTGTAAAGGCGAGCATCTAGTACCTAAGGGTCCATCAGTAACCACTTGAGATTCGAAATGGAAGTGGGAACACATTACCATGGATTTCACACGGGTCTTCCTACGGTTTCTCAAGGCATCAATGCTATTTGGGTTATTGTTGATAGATTAACCAAGTCCGCTCATTTCTTGCCGACACGGAGACTTATTCCTTGAACGTCTTGCTAGTATATGACGTGAATGAGATTGTGAGGTTGCATGGCATGCCTGTATACATAGTTTCGGATCGTGACCCAAGATTCACTTCAAGATTTTGGGTTAGCTTGCAAAAAGCTATGGGCACGGATTTACGATTCAGTTAGGCATACCATCCTCAAACGGACGGACAATTAGAAAGGACTATTCAAACTCTTGAAGATTTATTAAGACTCTGTGTCCTAGACTTCAAGGGCAGTTGGGATAAGTATTTACCATTGGTGGAATTCTCCTACAACAACAACAGCTTATCGTGCAAGTATAGGTGTGGCTCCATTCAAGCATTATATGGATCGAAAATGTCGTTCTCCAATATGTTGGGATGAGGTGGGTAAAGCAACATTGTTGGGACCCGAGAAGAAGACGTATGACTCACCGAAAAGATCCAAATGATTCGACAACGATACAAAACGGCACAAGATCGACAAAAGAGTTATGCGGATCTTCATCGAAAGGAGGTGAAATTTAGTATAGGGGATCATGTATTGTTGCGAGTTGCTCCATGGAAGGGAGTTACAAGATTTGGGAAAGAGGAAAGCTCAATCCACGATTTATTGGTCCATTTCAAATTCTTGACCGAGTAGGAAATGTAGCCTATAGACTCAAGTTACCTCCGAGTATGTCTCGTGTTCATAATGTGTTTCACATATCCATGCTTCAGTAAATATGTGAAAGACCCGAACCACGCTATATAGAGTTAGAACGGACGAGATAGCCAGAAGACTTAACGTATGAGGAGGTACTGTCAAGATCTTGGATAGGAAGGAGCATGTCCTACGCAAGAAAGGTCATACCACAAGTTAAAGTTTTGTGGAGGAATCATGCTATAGAGGAAATGACACTGGTAATTGGAAATGGAAATGAAAGCGAGGTATCCTCACCTTTTCAAACACAGTACGTACGCCAATTTCGAGGACTAAATTTCATAAGGAGGAGGTTGTAAAACCCCAACTTATTATTAATGAAATTTAATTTTCTATTTATTATTTTGAAATAGTAAGGGTTGATTTGATTAATGTGGATAGTTAGGGGTAAAATACGCAAATATTTCAAAATAAGCAAGTGGTTATAAAATATTCATTGTTGTTTGGGAATATTCGGTTTGGTCGTGGAATATTCTTGCTGTCTGGGAATATTCGTACGACGGCGCAGTATTTTGTGGGCCCCATAACGGAAAGCGATTGGATGAAGAAAACGACAAATATAAGTTGTTTAAAAATAACAGCAGTAGTTGTTACCAATTAATCTTTGTTAAAATACTCTTGTGGTTAAAACACAAGAAGACACCAGTATTGCACCAATTATCGATTCTTACGTGAAAGGCACTACTCAATAATAATGGTTCTGATAATTCTTATTCGATATTTTATTGATTTAATAATTGTTGCGTTGATATTTTATATTCTTCGTTGTTTCAATAATTGTCATTACACAAAGATTTTTTATTATCAAAGCAATAATTCATATTATCCGAATAATATTATTAGATAACATTATTGGCAATGTAAAGACCCGAAATTTTTAAATAAAAGGAATTTCCTTTATTTATTATTTTGAAATAGTAAGGGTTGATTTGATTAATGTGGATAGTTAAGGGTTAAATACGCAAATATTTCAAAATAAAGAAGTGGTTATAAAATATTCATTATCGTCAGGGAATATTCGTTTGGTCGTGGAATATTCAATACTTATCGGGAATATTAAACGACGACCCAATGACCATGTGTGGGACCCATAACTGAAAGCGATTGGATGAAGAAAACGACAAATATAAGTTGTTTTTAAATAACAGGCAGTAGTTGTTACTGTTAATATCGTTGGAATACCTTTGGTTAAAAACACACTATCTGGCGTTGTTGAACAATAGCTACGGTATTGCACCAATTATTGATTCTTACGTAAGAAGGCACTACTCAATAATGGTTATGTAATTACCGCTTAGTATTTTATTGAGTTAATAATTGTGCGTTGATATTTTATATCATTCATTGTTTCAATAATTGTCATTACACAAAGATTTTCATTATCGGAAGCAATAATTCATATTATCCGAATAATATTATTAGATAACATTATTGGCAATGTCTAGAAAGTTACATTCTAAGGAGAGGTTTGGTCACCTAATTGCGCTACCAAGAAGAAGAAATTCTTATGGAAAGCCCCTCTTTCCGGAACCGCCTGGTTCACAATATTGTGATTCTGTAATATTATTTGTGAATAATTAATTATTGATTTATATGATGAGGAAAATATTGATTTTATATGGATATAGATGGAGAAAATTTTTAAAATGACAATTGTTGAAAATTAATATTTTATCTTTTTCTGATAAAATAATTCATTTAAATATATTATTTTAATAATATATTAACTAGTGATATTTTTTACAACGAATGTGGGATATATGAGTATACGAGGAGGAAGAGTATTTTTGTTGCCATAAATGTTTAAAACATGTTAAACATGTCGGTGGACCCCATTTATTGACTGAAATTTGATTATAGCTTGTAAAATCGCCCGTTTGTGGATTTCGGTCAATTTCTATTTGGAATTTGGAAAAACTTTCTTCTGCAAAGTTGTAGAGAATTGAAATTCCTATAAAAATACGCGAGATTCGAATTTTCTGATGAAAGGGCTATTTATTATGAATTATTGAAGTTCCGAATTAATTGATTATCATTTTTTTTGGAGTTTTAAGTAACTTTTGCATGAAAAACGTTTTTGTCACTTATGGGACATGTGTTAGTGGTTGATTTTAGCTGATGGTGTGCGTAGGAAGATGTGGAAAAATAATATTATTAATATATTAAATTTTCTGCTTTGGTGTTCTAAGCAATTTCCTATAAATAAGGTGCTTAGTCGAATTGAAAATCACACCGTAAAATCAAGTTTTCTCTCTATATTATCGAGCGTATTCTTGTGAGTATTTTGAGTATACTTTGAGTATTGCTAGACGATGCAAGTCCCTTCAAAGACTATACCCGTAGATTCTAGCTAGAAGTCTTCGATCTTTTCGAGGTAAGGGATATTATTTTTTTCAGTAATGATATTATTTCTTCAATATCATTATCTTTGAAATGTTGATCTGAAGTTTTATCAAATTTAGAACTTTTTCATGTCATGGGGGGTTACTATTCATGGGTTACTATTCATGAGTTACTATTCATGAGTTACTTATTCACGAAAGTCTTATTCACGAGTACTATTCATGAAGCGTGAAGATGTTTTTGTAGAATTTCTATCTTTTTGGTGTCGGAGTTACTTATTCACGATATCAAGACTATTCACGATACTCAAGACTATTCACGATATCTGGATTATTCACCGAAAAATAAAATTTCTTCTTTTCGTCCAAAACATCTATTCTGGATACTAACTCTGATTGTATCCATGTTTTGATCATTCTTGAATTTTACACCACTATGATTATTTTTGAGGTATTTTTGGACGTGGATAAAACCAAGTACGAATCCTTAATCCTTAATCCTTGTCATTTTGTTTCACTGGATTCGTTTCTTTAAAAAATATTTTTCATCATCCTCAGTCTTAAATGATGATATTATGGAATATCTTTGGCCTGTAGTGCAAAGATGAATGATTTCTTAAGAATATCTTTGGCCTGTAGTGCAAAGATGAATGATTTCTGAAGAATATCTTTCATTCAGAAAGTGCAAAGATGAGCAGTGTTTAAATGAACATGACCAACTGATGAATATCTTTGGCTGTAGTGCAAAGATGAATATTTGATTCCAGATGTATATTGATTGATGTTACAGGGATAAAAGATAGAACGATGAACTTTTAAATTCATACATAGAAGATAGTAGTTTGCATTCTCTACTTAACTCTTCTAATGAATTATTATTTTCATTAATAATATTGATTTAAAATTTGTTGTCTATCAGATTCTATTAGATTTTTCCTGTTGAAGACTAACGATAATTTGTTGTATATTATCTTAGTCATAATATTCTTTCTTGAGCTAGTTGAGCTCACCCTTTTCCTTTTGTTCCATTTTTCTCGTGGAGGCGAGAATATAAGCGAGTATTTAGCCTGGGGTATGGAATGAAGGTTTTAGAAAGGATTGTTTAGTAGTCCTCACCATTTTTTGTAAAATAATGTATCAATAAATGTGATGAGGATTTATTTGAGTATAGATATTATTCAGAAGATAATATTTGTATTCAAACTCACGCAGTTTTACTATTGTAATAATAAAGTTGTAGTTGTTTCGCATGCCTATGTATTGACAACTCTCGAATAGGTGATGTATACCTATTTTGGGGCGCCACAGTTGGTATAAAGAGCTATAAGTGAAGAGCCCCGAGCCTCTCATTTGGTGACTTCTGTTGATGGGGGATGCAAAGCCGACTCTCCGTAGGGGGACCTTGGATTCTGCGGTGGCAAACCTGATAGGTATCAATGTGAGGTCTTGACACAAGTTGGTGTCCAAGAGTTACAGTTGGTATCGAGCTTAGGGATATGATCTCTGGCGGAGATCGGGGAATAGAACTAGGAGGGAGACGAGTAAATCCTTCGCTAAAGTGTGTCCTACCTAAGCTTATTTGTTAGTTAGGGTCAAGATATATAGGGATATTATGTGATATATTGATTTTCTTAATTAACCCTTATTTTATGACAAGATTTGAGAATGTCGATCGAGAATATTAATAATGGAAATGAGACCAGTGGAGATGCCTGTACTCACCAACGAGGAGAGAACGTAAGCAACAGTCGGGCAATGTTCCTCCCGTGAACAACACCATTGAAAGCGAGATGATGAACGAGGGATGTTTAGAAGTTTTGCGAGTTCATATACAAAATCGCACGAGGAGACTCGTGTTCAAAATACAGGAGGAAATGATAGCAATTCACGGGTTGTCACAAATG
Organism: Panax quinquefolius; assembly: GCA_020205615.1. Taxonomy (NCBI): domain Eukaryota; kingdom Viridiplantae; phylum Streptophyta; class Magnoliopsida; order Apiales; family Araliaceae; genus Panax; species Panax quinquefolius. The sequence goes on along the minus strand of CM035153.1, from coordinate 144,793,859 downwards.
CAGCAGATTCAAAGAGTTGGGACCACCGAATTTAAGGGAAAGCCAGATCCGATCATGGCGGAAACATGGGTCAAACAAATTACCAAGATATTCGATGTCTTGGGATGCACGGAGAATGAAGGTTCCATTCGCCACCTTTATGTTCCGTGGCGAAAGAGATCATCTGGTGGAAGTCTCGTGAAGCGCACTCCATCCAAACCGACTTCAAAGTATGTCTTGGGAGACGTTTGAAGCTATTTAATGACAAATACTTTCCCGAAAGTGTTCATCGAGGAAGTGGAGTTCATCGATTGGAACAAAACAACATGACGGTGTCTCAAAGACGAGGCAAAGTTGCAGAATTATCCGTGTTCAGACCTCATTTGGTGGAGAATGAGGAACGTATGACGCGGATGTTTCTTAGAGGTTTGAAACAAGATACGCCAAGATATCATTTCTCATAAATTTTCTCTTTATTAGGATGTTGTAAAACAGGCTCAATTATTAGAGCGAGATAACGAAAGTACGGCCAACCGAGGACCACAACTGGGATCGATCGAGAGATAGCAGTCAATGTAATAATGATAACTCATGCGAGAAAAAAATGAGACGGACAGAAATGGTAACCACTCTGGTGGTAATCATGGCCATGAAAATAGAAAAGCGAGTGGGAGGAGATTTTAAAAGAGGAGATTTAACAACGACCATGTGAAGACAGCGGTCAAAGAAGAAAGAATCGGTTCTAAGGGAGGAGAACGACCACCGGTCATATATGCTACAAATACTCGGAAAAGAGGGACATATCGGTCAAAGCGCCCAACGATTCAAGGTACGCTATAATTGTGGAAAGGAAGGACATATCGCTTCGAGATTCAGACAAAGATGAAACCTAGTTCAATGGGACGGTGACTCAAAAGATCATCCCGTAAAAGTCAAAGTCAACGATTCCGGGAAGAGCGTTTGTTGTGGATCGGTCATAATGCGAGAACCCAAACGAGGTGATCGGGTAAGCTATTTATAAATTCTTGCGAAGTTTATACCTTACTTGATACGGTCTTTACCCATTCATTTATCTCTCTCGCATGTGCTCAACGCTTAAACTTCGACTGGAGAAATTAGACTTTGACCTATCTGTGGAAACTCCGCTAGAGAAACTTTCATCACATCCATCGTTTATAAATCTTGTTTGATTCAAGTTGGCACCATTACCTTACCGTTGACCTTTATCTCTTTAAAGATACTTGCTTTTGATGTGATTTTAGGATTGATTGGTTAACTACTCATCATGCCCAAATTGATTGTTTTCGTAAGGTTGTTAGTTTTCATATTCCTAACCAACCCGTTGTATTTAATTCAAGCAACTAAACCATTAAAATCGATCACCGTCATATCTAATCATAAAGCTATTCGTTTATTAAAAAACGGATGTCAAGCTTTCTTAGCCCATGTTATGGATTTGAATAAAGACACGTCAAATTTGAATAATATTCTGTTGTTATTGACTTTCCGACGATTTTCCGAAGAACTCCCGGCCTACCCCCGTAACGTGAAGTTGAATTCTTTATTGATCTTGAACTTGGTACAAAGCCCATTTCTAAAACCCCATATCGAATGGCTCCTATTGAACTTCAGGAGTTAAAGGTCCAACTACTGTGAATTGTTGGACATCGGTTTCATCTGGCCCCAAGTACATCTCCTCGGGGTGTGCCCTGCTTTATTTGTAAGAAAGAAGAAAGACGGAGTATGCGATTTTTGTATTGACTATCTGAATTGAACCATGTCACCATCAAGAATAGGTATCCTCTACCTCGTATTGATGACTTGTTTGACCAGTTGTAAGGGGCACAATTCTTTTCAAAATTGATCTTCGTTCGGATATCATCAAATGAAGATTAGAATCGAGGATATTCCAAAGACCGCCTTCGTAACTCCCGGTATGGGCATTATGAATTCTTAGTCATGTCTTTCGGACTAACTAATGCTCCTACGGCTTTCATGGATATGATGAACCGAGTATTCAAGGAATATTTGGATCAATTCGTTGTTGTCTTTATTGATGACATCCTCATATATTCCAAAAGCCGTGAAGATCATGAGCACCATTTGAAGTTTCGGTACTCCAAAGGCTTCGTGAAAACCAACTATATGCCAAATTGAAGAAATGCGAAGTTCGGGCGAGAGAAGTAGCCTTCCTTGGGCACGTGGTGTCGAAACATGGAGTATCTCATTGATCCGCCAAGATTGAAGCAATACAAAGTTAGAGCAACCAAGTCGGTGATCAAGCACGTAGCTTTTTGGGCTTAATTTGGTTATTATCGGAGATTCGTGGAAGGGTTTTCTCGAATCGCTACTCCATTAACTCAAATTTAACTCGGAAGGATACAAAATTCGTTTGGAGTGAAGAATGCGAGAAAAGTTTCCAAGAGCTTAAGAGGAGACTTATTTTAAGACTGTTTCTAACAATACCATCCGGTTTGGATGGATTTGTTATCTACAAACGATGCTTCGTGCAAAGGGTTAGGATGTGTTCTCATGCAACGTGGGAAAGTCATAGCCTATGCCTCGCGACAACTTAAAGAGTATGAGAGGAATTATCCTACTCATGATCTAGAGTCAGCAAAGCAAATAAGCTGCGCTTAAAAATATGGAGGCACTATCTATATGGGGAGAAAGTGGAGATATATTCGCACCATAAAAGCCTTAAATATTTCTTCACTCAAAAGAACTCAACACGCGGCAATGACGTTGGCTCGAGCTATTGAAAGACTACGACCACACTATTCAATACCATCCCGGTAAAGCGAACGTGGTAAATGACGCATCGAGTAGAAGATCATATGCGGAACGAAGTGCGATGATGTCAAGTATACGCGATAGAGCCAACTTTAATAGAAAAAGTTAAGGTTGCTTCAAGCCACCGACCCGGAAATGATGCGTATGAAGAAGAAAGTACAAGAAGGAGCTATTCCTAAGCGAGAATTGATGAAGAAGGAATACTTTGAGTCCACTCTAGACTTTGTGTTCCTAACGACTCGATTTGAAGTACAAGATTATGATGGAGGCACACAATACACCATTTTCAATCCATCCGGAAGTATTAAAATGTATCGTGATCTTGACCTACATTTGGTGGAACAATATGAATGAAGAGAGATTGCAAAGTTTATCTCGATGTGTTTAACTTGCTAACGTGTAAAGGCGGAGCATCTTGTACCTAAGGGTCCGTTTAACCACTTGAGATTCGGAATGGAAGTGGGAACACATTACTATGGATTTCACACGGGTCTTCCTACGGTTTTTCAAGGCATCAATGCTATTTGGGTTATTGTTGATAGATTAACCAAGTCGCTTCATTTCTTGCCGATACGGAGACTTATTCCCTTGAACGTCTTGCTAGTATGTGACGTGAATGAGATTGTGAGGTTGCATGGCATGCCTCAGTATCCATAGTTTCGGATCGTGACCCAAGATTCACTTCAAGATTTTGGGTTAGCTTGCAAAAAGCTATGGGCACGGATTTGCGATTTAGTTTAAGCATACCATCCCCAAACCGGACGAGACAATCGAGAGGACTATTCAAACTCAAGATCTATTAAGACTCGTGTCCTAGACTTCAAGGGTAGTTGGGATAAGTATTTACCATGGTGGAATTCTCCTACAACAACAGCAGTTATCGTGCAAGTATAGGTGTGGCTCCATTCAAGCATTATATGGACGAAAATGTCGTTCTCCTATATGTTGAGATGAGGTGGGTGAAGCAACATTATTGGGACCCGAAGTTAAGACGTATATGACTCACCGAAAAGATCCAAATGATTCGACAACGATACAAACAAGACAAGATCGACAAAAGAGTTATGCGGATCTTCATCGAAAGGACGTGGAATTTAATGTAGGGATCATGTATTGTTGCGAGTTGCTCCATGGAAGGGAGTTACAAGATTTGGGAAGAGATGAAAGCTCAATCCACGATTTATTGGTCCATTTCAAATTCTTGACCGAGTAGGAAATGTAGCCTATAGACTTGCGTTACCTCGAGTATGTCTCGTGTTCATAATGTGTTTCACATATCTCGTACTTCATAAATATGTGAAAGACCGAACCACGTTATTGAAGTTAGAACAGACGAGATAAACCAAGACTTAACGTATGAGGAGGTAACTGTCAAGATCTTGGATAGGAAGGAGCATGTCCTACGCAAGAAAGGTCATACCACAAGTTAAAGTTTTGTGGAGGAATCATGCTATAGAGGAAATGACCAGGAATTGGAAACGGAAATGAAAGCGAGGTATCCTCACACTTTTCGAAACACTGTGTACGTACGCCAATTTCGAGGACTTAAATTTTATAAGGATGGGAGGTTGAAGACCTCAAATTTTTAAATAAAAGGAATTTCCTTTATTTATTATTTTGAAATAGTAAGGGTTGATTTGATTAATGTGGATAGTTAAGGGTTAAATACGCAAATATTTCAAAATAAGTAAAGTGGTTATAAAATATTCATTATCGTCGGGGAATATTCGTTTGGTCGTGGAATATTGCATCTTTTGGGAATATTATTTATGCTACCAGTAAACCATGTGTGGGCCCCATAACGGAAAGCGATTGGATGAAGAAAACGACAAATATAAGTTGTTTTTTAAATAACTACAGTAGTTGTTATTCATAAGTATCATCTTGTTGGAATACCCCGTGGTTAAAACACACTAATACTGGCGTTGTTGAACAAGAAGAAGACACCAGTATTGCACCAATTATTGATTCTTACGTAAGAAGGCACTACTCAATAATGGTTACTGTAATTATCGCTTAGTATTTTATTGAGTTAATAATTCTTTGCGTTGATATTTTTATATTGTTGTTGTTTCAATAATTGTCATTACACAAGATTTTCATTATTGAAACAATAATTCATATTATCTGAATAATATTATTAGATAACATTATTGGCAATGTCTAGAAATTTCGCTCAAGGAGAGGTTTGGTCACCTAATTGCGGCCGCCAAGAAGAAGAAATTCTTATTCGAAAGCCCCTTTCCTGGGAACCGCCTCGGTTGTCAATATTGTGATTCGTAATATTATTTGTGAATAATTAATTATTGATTTATATGATGAGGAAAATATTGATTTTATGTGGATATAGATGGAGAAAATTTTTAAAATGACAATTGTTGAAAATTAATATTTTATCTTTTCTCGATAAAATAATTCATTTAAATATATTATTTTAATAATATATTAATCGGTGATATTTTTACAACTAATGTGGGATATATGAGTATACGAGGAGGAAGAGTATTTTGTTGCAATAAATGTTTAAAACATGTTAAACATGTCAATTGGACCCCATTTATCGATTGAAATTTGATTATAAACAGTAAAATCGCCTGGTTTGTGGATTTCGATCAATTTCTATTTGGAATTTGGAAAACTTTCTTCTGCAAAGTTGTAGAGAATTGAAATTCCTATAAAAACTCGCGAGATTGGAATTTTCTGATGAAAGGGCTATTTATTATGAATTATTGAAGTTCCGGATTAATTGATTATCATTTTTTGGAGTTTTAAGTAACTTTTGCATGAAAAACGTTTTTGTCACTTATGGGACATGTGTTAGTGGTTGATTTCAGCTGATGGTGTGCGAGGAAGATGTGGAAAAATAATATTATTAATATATTAAATTTTTCGCTTTGGTGTTCTAACCAATTTTCTATAAATAGGTGCTTGGGTTAGAATTGAAAATCACACCGTAAATCAAGTTTTCTCTCTATATTATCGAGCGTATTATTCTTGTGAGTATTTTGAGTATACTTTGAGTATTGCTAGATTGCAAGTTCCTTCAAAGACTATACCTTTTAGATTCTAGCTGTAAGCATCGATCTTTCGAGGTAAGGGATATTATTTTTTCCAGTAATGATATTATTTCTTCAATATCATTATCTTTGAAATGTTGATCTGAAGTTTTATCAAATTTGGAACTTTTTCATGTCGGGGTTACTATTCATGGGTTCTTATTCATGAGTTACTATTCACGAAGTTACTATTCAGCGAGTTCTTATTCACGAGTTACTATTCACGAGTACTATTCATGTAAGCGTGAAGATGTTTTTGTGGAATTTCTATCTTTTGGTGTCTGAGTTACTATTCACGATACGGCAAGACTATTCACGATACTCAAGACTATTCAAGTATACTGGTGATTATTCAATCGAAAAATAAAATTTCTTCTTTTCGTCCAAAACATCTATTCGGATACTAACTCGATTGTATCCATGTTTTGATCATTCTTGAATTTTACACCACTATGATTATTTTTGAGGTATTTTTGGACGTGGATAAAACCAAGTACGAATCCTTAATCCTTAATCCTTAATCCTTGTCATTTTGTTTCTTTGGATTCGTTTTTTAAAAAAATATTTTCATCATCCTCGGTACCTTAAATGATGATATTATGGAATATCTTTGGCTCAGTAGTGCAAAAGATGAATGATTTCTTAAGAATATCTTTGGCCCTGTAGTGCAAAGATGAATGATTTTGAAGAATATCTTTTTGGCCCAGTAGTGCAAAAGATGAACAGTGTTTAAATGAACATGATTAATCGATGAATATCTTTGGCTCAGTAGTGCAAAGATGAATATTTGATTCCAGATGTATATTGATTGATGTTCTGAGGATAAAAGATAGACGATGAACTTTTAAATTCATACATGTAGAAGATAGTAGTTTGCATTCTCTACTTAACTCTTCTAATGAATTATTATTTCCATGTAATATTGATTTAAAATTTGTTGTCTATTGTATTCTATTAGATTTTTCCTCGCTGAAGACTAACGATAATTTGTTGTATATTATCTTAGTCATAATATTCTTTTCTTGAGCTAGTTGAGCTCACCCTTTTCCTTTTTGTTCCATTTTTCTCAAATTGGCGAGAATATAAAAGTACGAGTCGGGGTATGGAATGAAGGTTTTAGAAAGGATTGTTTAGTAGTCCTCACCATTTTTGTAAAATAATGTATCAATAAATGTGATGAGGATTTATTTGAGTATAGATATTGTCAGAAGATAATATTTGTATTCAAACTCACAGCTTTTCTTGTTGTAATAATAAAGTCAGTAGTTGTTTACATACCATGTATTGACAACTCGTCGAATAGGTGATGTATACCTATTTTGGGGGCGCCATGTGCAATGTCTAGAAAGTTCATCAAGGAGAGGTTTGGTTACCTAATTGCGGCAAGAAGTGAGAAATTCTTATTCGAAAGCCCCCTCTCTTCCGGAAACCGCCTGGTTGTCATAATATTGTGATTACGTAATATTATTTGTGAATAATTAATTATTGATTCATATGATGAGAAAATATTGATTTTATGTGGATATAGATGGAGAAAATTTTAATGTGACAATTGTTGAAAATTGAAATTTTATCTTTTTCGATAAAATAATTCATTTAAATATATTATTATATTTTAATAATATAATAATGGTGATATTTTTACAACGAATGTGGGATATATGAGTATATCTGAGGAGAAAGAGTATTTTTGTTGCAATAAATGTTTAAAACATGTTAAACATGCTAAATTGGACCCCATTTATCGATGAAATTTGATTATACCGTAAAATCGCCTTCGTTTGTGGATTTTAGTTAATTTACATTTGGAATTCGGAAAAACTTTCTTACGCAAAGTTGTAGAGAATTGAATTTCCTATAAAAAGACGTGAGTTGAAATTTTCCGACAAAAGGGCTATTTATTGTGAATTATGAAGTTTCAAGTTCAAATAATTGATTTTGGAAGTATAAAATATTTAAAATGACAAAAAATTTTTTTTGTCATTATTGTGGGTCTTGCATGTGTTAGAAGTGGCTGAATTCAGATCTCTAAATGTGGGCGTAGGAATAAAAATTAATAAATTAATATTTTAATAAATTTTCGCTTTGGTGTTCTAAGCATTTTCCTATAAATAGGTGCTTAGGTTAGAATTGAAAATCACACCGTAAATGAAGTTTTCTCTCTATATTATCGAGCGTATTCTTGTGAGTATTTTGAGTATATTTAATAATGGTTATGATAATTCGCTCAAAGATTTTAATGATTTAATAATTGTTGCGTTGATATTTTTATATCATTGTTGTTTCAATAATTGTCATTACACAGTATTTTTCATTATCGATGCAATAATTCATATTATCTGAATAATATTATTAGATAACATTATTGGCAATGTCTAGAAAGTTTTGTCAAATGAGAGGTTTGGTCACCTAATCAAGGCTACCAAGAAGGAGAAATTCTTATCGAAAGCCCCTCTTTCCGAGAACCGCACGGTTGTCAATATTGTGATTCTCGTAATATTATTTGTGAATAATTAATTATTGATTCATATGATGAGGAAAATATTGATTTTATGTGGATATAGATGGAGAAAAATTTTAATGTGACAATTGTTGAAAATTGAAATTTTATCTTTTTACGATAAGATAATTCATTTAAATGTATTATTATATTTTAATAATATAATAATGGTGATATTTTTACAACGAATGTGGGATATATGAGTATACGAGGAGGAAGAGTATTTTTGTTGCAATAAATGTTTAAAACATGTTAAACATGTCGATTGGACCACATTTATCGATCGAAATTTGATTATACCGTAAAATCGTCAGTTTGTTGATTTTTGGTCAATTTACATTTGGAATTTGGAAAAACTTTCTTCTGTACAAAGTTGTAGAGAATTGAATTTCCTATAAAAACTAGCGAGATTCGAATTTTTTCCGATAAAAGGGCTATTTATTATGAATTATTGAAGTTCAAGTTCAAATAATTAATTTTGGAAGTTTAAAATATTTTAATTACAAAAACGTTTTTTTTACATTATTGGGACTCATTTAACATGTGTTAAGATTGCTGATTTCAGATGCTAAGTGTGCGTAGAGAATTTGTAATATATATAATATTATTATATTAAATTTTCTGCTTTGGTGTTCTAAGTAATTTCCTACAAATAGGGTGCTTAGGTTAGAATTGAAAATCACACCAGAAACTGAAGTTTTCTCTCTCTATATTATCGAGCGTATTCTTGTGAGTATTTTGAGTATAATTTGAGTATTGCTATACGGTGCAAGTTCTAGTCATAACTTATATCCGGTGTTTCAACTAGAAGTACTGTCTTTCGAGGTAAGAGATATTATTTTTTTCGTAATGATATTATTTCTTCAATATCATTATGTTAAAATATTGATCTGAAGTTTTTATCAAATTTGGAACTTTTGGTGTCTGAGTTACTTATTCACGATACTAACTATTCACGATACGACATTATTCACGAATACTAAGACTATTCATCAAAAAATGAAAAATTTCTTTTTCGTCAAAATATCTATTCGGATACTAGCTTTGATTGTATCCATGTTTTGATCATTCTTGAATTTTACACCACCGTGATTATTTTCGTGTATTTTGGACGTGGATAAAACAAAGTACTAATCATTAATCCTTAATCCTTGTCATTTTGTTTTCATTGGATTCGTTTTTTTAAAATATTTTTCATCATCTTGGTCTTAAATGATGATATTATGGAATATCTTTGGCCTGTAGTGCAAAAGATGAATGATTTTGAAGAATATCTTTGGCCCGTAGAAGTGCAAAGATGAGCAGTGTTTAGATGAATATGACTAATCGATGAATATCTTTGGCTGTAGTGCAAAGATGAATATTTGATTTCAGATATATATTGATTGATGTTACGGGGATAAAAGATAGCGATGAACTTTTAAATTCATACATAGAAGATAGTAGTTTGCATTCTCTACTTAACTCTTCTAATGAATTATTATTTCATTGCGAATATTGATTTAAAATTTGTTGTCTATTGTATTCTATTAGATTTTTCCTCGTTGAAGACTAACGATAATTTGTTGTATATTATCTTAGTCATAATATTCTTTTATTGGGCTAGTTGAGCTCACCCTTTTCCTTTTTGTTCCATTTTTCTTCTCGTGGAGGCGAGAATATAAGCGAGTGCGAGTGTGGGTATGGAATGAAAGTTCTAGAGAGAGTTGTTTAGTAGTCCTCACCATTTTGTAAAATAATGTATCAATAAATGTGATGAGGATTTATTTGAGTATAGATATTGTCTAGAAGATAATATTTGTATTCAAACTCACGATTTCTTGTTGAAATAATAAAGTTGTAGTTGTTTCTGTACCATGTATTGACAACTCAGAATGGGTGATGTATACCTATTTTGGGGGCGTCACATTATCTGTCCAAACTTCAAGAATAGAAGTTGTAGATCAACGTCTCCTCTTTCAGGATCATCTTGAATCGCCTCAATCAGAGTTTGGATACGAGAGTTATGGCCATTTTTCCAACGGGTGTCAAATCTGGAAACTACCAATTGCTATTTGAATAGCAGTCACTTCAAGGCCAATTTGAGCATTGCTCTAGCCATTATTTCGAAGAACTCAAAGAATGAAAGTTGTAGATATACTTCTCCTCTTTTCGGATCATCTTGAATCGTCTCAATCGGAGTTTGTATGAAGAAGTTATGGCCATTTTCCCAACAGATGTCCAAGTAGAAAATGGCGGCGTTGTGAAGACGACTTGTTAGTGTATTATGCAAAAAGCAAATACCACTTAGCAGCAGAATGACAAGCCTTTTAGCGCCACTGCTACGCCCGTTCAAGCCAAATCATGGCGTCGCAGATGCGCATACTTAATTTTGGATGATTTCAAATTTATTAAATGCTCAACCTAATGACCCAAAACAACAATCTTTCATTTCTACTTGCAACCTAGTGGAGAAAAAAAGAGAGTGGTGGCTTGGAGAAGAGGGAGGCCATGGCTCTTGGCCATGGTTCTTCAAGAGCTTCAAGGAGCATCAATGGTGGGAGCTTCAACAACATCAATGGAGGAGCTTCAACCAACAACTAAGGAAGCCATCCTTTCTTTCTTCCTTTTCCTCAGTGGCTAGAACTCATTCTTGGGGATCTAGTGCAAACATTTGTAACACCTATGGAGGCAAGGAATTGAATTAAACTTCTAGCTTTTCTTTGATACTTGTATGATCCATTGGATGATTACCTAATATTTGGAATAGTTTGATTTATTTGTTATGAATTAAACTTCTAATTTGTTTTCTTTTTGATTGGTGTCATGCGAATTGGTTCTTTATGTGATTATGTATATGCATAATTTATGTATTGCCAATTCATAGTGGCCGCCATGATCATAAAGAGAGTTAAGATTTGAACAAAGTGATGCACGCCGAGTGTTTGACAAAATGCTTGTGTGTGGATATTGTGTTCTTAGCTCTTTATCTATCTATCTATCTATGTTGTGTTTTTCTGTTATTTTGATTAATTATAATCATAATTTATCATTTCAATTAAATGTTTAAATAAGACTGAGGCGATATAAAGTTAGTACTTGGTTAATCATTAGTGATAATTCCTCGTGGGTTTGACAACTCTCTTATCATTATATTACTTGTTGACCGCGTATACTTGCGCGTGTTTATCGGTTGCAAAATCGAGCAACAATGTGAGACAAGAACTAGGAGGGGAGAGACGGGGAATTCCTTCACTAGTATGACCTATCTAAGTTTATTTGGTATTTAATTGGTCGGTTAGAGTATAGGGATAATATGTGATATGTTAATTAACCCTTATTTTGTGGCAGTATTTGAAAATGACATCCGAGAATGTTGTCAATGGAGCACAGGAGACCGTTGAGTCTCCACAGATCAATAATCAGGATAATGTGCATCAGGAAGGCGACATTCCTCAGGCAAACAATAACACTGACCAAATGATGAACGATGGAATGTTCAAAGGCTTTATGCAATTCATGCAACATCGTGAGAAAGAGCGGCTCCTGTCCAAAATGCGTGTGGAATATCGGCAACTCTCTGACGGCCACCGCCAAGCGATTTAAGGAACTGGGACCACCGGAGTTTTTGGAGAGCCAAAACCACTTAAGGCGTAAGACGTGGATAAAGCAGATCTGCAACATATTTGATGTCTTGGGATGCTCCGAGGAGCAAAAGGTTTTTTGCCACCTTTATGTATTTGCGTGTAGAGGCGATGACATTGGTGGGAATCAAAACGACTCAACTCGCCGCTTTGAAGATGACTTGGGAGAAGTTCAAGAATTGTTCAACGACAAGTACTTTCCCGAAAGTATTCGTCAAATGAAAGAGGTAGAGTTCATCAAGCTGGAGCAAAACAACATGACCGTGTCACATTACGAAACCAAGTTTGTCGAGTTGTCCCGGTTTGCGTCCCATTTGGTTGATAATGAGGAGAGAATGATGTGAATGTTTCTAAGAGGTTTGAAACCCGAGATACGTCAATATCTTATCTCTCATAAACTGTGTTTGTATTCAGATGTTGTTAATAGGGCTCAGTTATTGGAGCGCGATAATGAGTCAACCAAACCAAAAGAGAGCAGCCGACAAAATGATAATACTAGTGATAGCAGTCATCGAAGCGGTGACAATAAGCGTGGAGGGAATCAACATGCTAGAAATTGTAACCACTTCGGTGGTAATTATGGCCAAAACAATAAGATTGGACATTTCAAGAAGAGGAGATTCAACAATGATGGAAAGACGTCAGCACCAGCATCTGTTGTTAAGGAAGGAGAATGACCACCTATCATATGCTTCAAATGCGGAGGGTAGGGACACATCGATCAAACAACAGTGATGCCGTCAAAGCGTGTTATAATTTTGGAGAGAAGGTCACCTAGCCCAATTTTGTCGCTCACCAAAGAAAAGTTCAACTAGGATGGAGGCACCAAAGGGACGCCTAGAAAAGTCAAAGCCCGATGAGTGCTGAGGAGAAGCGTTTGTCGTGACCTCCCAGAAAGCAAGGAATCCGAATGAGGTCATCACGGGTAAGCTTGTCATAAACTCTAGCGAAGTATATACCTTATTTGATACCGGTTCTACCCACTCTTTCATTTCTCCTACTTGCGCTCAACGTTTGAATTTGACTCCGGAGAGATTAGACTTTGACTTATCTGTTGAAACTCCGTTGGGAGAAACCTTCATTACATCCACGGTTTATAAGTCTTGTTTAGTTCAAATAGGCACCCGCACGTTACCTGTCGATCTTATTTCATTGAAAATACTTGCATTTGATGTAATCCTAGGGATTGATTGGTTAACTACACATCATGCAAAAATTAATTATTTTCGTAGGGTTGTTAGCTTTCATATTCCTAACCAACCTATTATGCGAATTCAAGCAACCAAACCATTAAAATCAATCACTGTCATCTCAAGCCATAAAGCTATTCGTTTATTGAAAAACGGATGTCAAGCTTTCTTAGCTCATGTCACGGATCTAAACAAAAATACGTTAGTTTTGAATGATATATCTATTGTTAATGAATTTTCTGACGTATTCCCTGAAAAACTTCCTGGCCTACTCCCAGAGCGAGAAATTGAATTTTGTATCGACCTTGAACCCGGTACAAAACCCATTTCCAAAGCCCCATATCGAATGGCTCCTATTGAACTTCAGGAGTTAAAGACCCAACTGCGGGAATTATTAGACATTGGCTTTATTCGTCCTAGTACTTCTCCTTGGGGTGCTCCTATTCTATTCGTGAAGAAGAAAGATGGGAGTATGCGACTTTGTATTGATTATCGGGAGTTGAATCATGTCACCATCAAAAATAGGTACCCATTGCCACGTATTGATGACATGTTTGACCAGTTGCAAGAAGCCAAATTCTTTTCAAAGATTGATCTTCGTTCCGGATATCACCAATTGAAGATTAGAACCGATGACATTCCAAAGACGGGCCGAGAACTCCCAGATGACGGCCATTATGAATTCCTAGTCATGTCTTTTGGATTGACTAATGCTCCTGTTTCCTTCATGGATATGATGAACCGAGTATTCAAGGAATATTTGGATCACTTTGTGGTCGTCTTTATTGATGACATCCTCATATATTCCAAAACTCGTGAAGATCATGAGCAACACTTGAGGCTGATACTCCAAAAGCTTCGTGAATATAAGTTTTATGCCAAGTTGAAGAAATATTAGTTCTGGCTTGAGGAAGTAGCATTCCTTGGGCACGTGGTATCAAGTCATGGAATATCTGTTGACCCAGCAAAGATTGAAGCTATTCAAAGCTGGGAGCAATCTAAATCAATGACCAAAGTACGTAGCTTTCTCGGCTTAGCTGGTTATTATCGGAGATTCGTAGAAGGGTTTTCTCGAATTGCTACTCCCTTAACTCAGCTGACTCGGAAAGATCCAAAATTTGGTTGGAACGAGGAATGTAAGAAGAGTTTTCAAGAACTCAAGAGGAGACTCATTCCAGCACCTGTTCTAACAATACCATCTCGGAGGGATTTGTCATCTACAGGGATGCTTCAGGCAAAGGGTTAGGATGTGTTCTTATTCAACATGGGAAAGTCATAGCCTATGCCTCACGACAACTCAAAGAATATGAGAGGAATTATCCTACTCATGATCTTGAGTTGGCAGCAGTCGTTTTCGCACTTAAGATTTAGAGGCATTACTTGTATGGGGAGAAAGTGGAGATCTTTACGGATCATAAAAGCCTCAAATATTTCTTCACTCAAAAGGAACTCAACATGCAACAACGACGTTGGCTTGAACTGTTGAAAGATTATGATCATACCATCCAATACCATCCCGGAAAAGTTTAACGTGGTAGGCGACGATTGAGTAGAAGATCATATGCGGGTACGAGTGCAATATTGTCAACGCAAAGACCCATTTTGTGTGACTTGCAAAGGATGGAGATAGAGTTAAAGACTCCAGGGACCCATGTGATGATGGCGAATATACGAATAGAACCGACTTTAATTGATAAAGTTAAAGCTGCTCAAGCTACAGACCTGGAGCTGATGCGTATGAGGAAGAAGGTGTAAGAAGGTGCTATGCCGAAAGCAAGAATCGATGAAGAAGGAATACTTCAAGTCAACTCCAGACTTTGTGTTCCTAACGACCTTGATTTAAAGTATAAAATCATAATGGAGGCGCACAACACACCGTTTGCAATCCATCCTGGGAGTACCAAAATGTATCATGATCTTCGACATACATTTTGGTGGGGAAATATGAAGAGGGAGATAGCGTTCTTTATCTCAAGGTGTTTAACTTGTCAACGAGTCAAGGCAGAGCATCAAGTACCAAAAGGTCCATTGTAACCACTTGAAATTCCAAAATAGAAGTGGGAGCACATTACCATGGATTTCGTTACTGGTCTTCCCAAGGTTTCTCAAGGCATAGATGCAATATGGGTCATTGTTGATAGATTGACCAAGTCTGCTCATTTCTTACCTATACGAGAAACTTATACATTTGAACGTCTTGCTCATATGTATATAAACGAGATTGTAAGACTGCATGGTATGCCAGTATCCATAGTTTCTGATCGAGACCCAAGATTCACTTCACGATTTTGGGTTAGTTTACAAAAAGCTATGAGCACAGACTTACGATTTAGTTCGGCATATCATCCTCAGACGGACGGACAATCAGAGAGGACTATTCAAACTCTTGAAGATTTATTAAGACTCTGTGTCCTTGACTTCAAGGGAAGTTGGGACAAGTTCTTACCATTGGTGGAGTTTTCCTACAACAAAAGTTATCAAGCAAGTGTTGGCATGGCTCCATTTGAGGCGTTGTATGGAAGAAAGTATCATTCTCCAGTATACTGGGATGAGGTGGGTGAAGCAGCGTTGTTGGGACCGGAGTTGGTACGTATGACTACGGAAAACATTCAAACGATCCGACAACGTATAAAAACCTCACAAGATCGACAAAAGAGTTATGCTGATGTTCATCGAAAGGATGTGGAATTCGATATTGGAGATCATGTGTTGTTACGTGTTGCTCCATGGAAAAGAGTTACGAGATTTGGAAAGAGAGGAAAGCTTAATCCTCGATTCATTGGTCCATTTCTAATCCTCGATCGAGTAGAAATTGTGGCCTATAGACTCGCTTTACCGCCAAGTATGTCTCGTGTTCATAACGTTTTTCACATATCCATGTTACATAAATATGTGGAAGACCCGAACCACATTATTGAGTTAGAACCGGACGAAATAGCGAAAGATTTAACGTATGAAGAGGTTCCTGTTCAAATCTTAGATAAGGAGGAACATATTCTACGCTCAAAGGTTATACCTCAAGTCAAAGTTTTGTGGAGAACACACGATGTTGAGGAAATGACCTGGGAGTTAGAATCTGAAATGAAATCAAGGTATCCTTACCTCTTTGACATACCAGGTATGTACCCTAATTTCGAGGGCGAAATTTCTTAAGAAAGGGAGGTTGTAAGACCTCGGCTTTTATGAATACAAATGAATTTTCTATAAATGTCATTTTTGAATATTATGGAATAAATTTGATATAATGTTATAGTTATGGGTAATATTTATAAATTTTGCAATGTACGCAAGTTGTTATATAATATTCGATTGGTCGGGGAATATTCGTTTTAACGGGGAATATTAAATGCGATCAAGACAATCATTAGTGGACCCTACAAATGTAATTATCATCGGATTGAGAAAATGACAAAAGTATTTTATTAAAAATAACGGCGGAAGTTTTACTAATTAATCTTGTTGAACTACCGGTAGTAAAAGTACGAAGAATGGCGTGGTTGCATAATAGCACACGGTATTGATTATTGATGCTTACGTGAGGAGTCATTCAGTTTTATTCAATTATTGTCAATATTTTATATATTATTAAATCAATAATTGAGACGACAAAATTATTAATATTATTATTTGCAATATTAACGATGTCTAGAAGTTCGGTCAATGAGAGGTTTGGTCACCTAATTGCGCGCCAATAGGGAGAAATCCTTATTGGAAAGCCCCCTCTTTCCTGGGAACGACCTGATCGATTAATATTGTGAATTATAATAATGATGATAACTGTTGTTAAAAATATTGAGGAGATTTTTATGAAGTATTTGTGTAAATGTTGATTATTTTATGGACCCCCATTTATCCATTTTTCAAAATAATCGGTAGAAAGTTATTCAGTATATATTTATATATATAAGTATTATAATATATATATATATATATATATATATATATAGTAAGTGGTGGGCAAGGTATCACGGAATTCATTCTGTGAATTCAAAAATTGACATATGTTATATATATAAATAATATATATAATATATATTATATTTTATTTAAAAGTTTTTGTTTTATTAGAATATTTTATTAAATCAATATGGACCGTCCGATTAAAAGTAAATCAATCTGGACCGTTCATGAATTAATTACTATGCAGTCCATTCTTCTATAAATAGAAGCTCATTCCTTCATTATTTCTTACTTAATTCAATTGAAACTCTAGAGAGAAACTATAGAGAGAAGAAGAAAAGTGTTACATTACTTCACTACTCCTATATCCAAAGACTCTTCTTTCTAAGGTAAGGGGTATTATTTCTTTTGTATTCATGAAGAGAACTTCTATTATTCCATTCTTTATTATTCGTTGGAATATCCTCGTCTTGCATGCGTTTTACGCTTTGACACCTGGTTAAAATCTTTATTATTCATTGGAATATCTCGTCATGCGTTTTCACGGGACTGGTTAAAATCTTTATTATTCTCATTGGAATAACTCGTCTGCGCCAAATACCGCATGCAAGGTGATTTCATTGTTATTTCATTCTTTATTATTCATTTGGAATATCCGCTTGGTATCTTAATTTTGCCCGACTTTGGTTCCGTTATTTATTATTCATTGGAATAACTCGCATACATCCAATCACCGCATTGCATGGTGATTTCTTTTGTTATTCCATTCTTTATTATACTCGGTTGGTTAAAAGTTTTGACTTTATACTCCATGAAATTAGTGGAATATCCTTGATATTTCAAGCTTCATCCGATATCTTTTCATAGAAATATTCTTCCGAGCATTCTTGAATTTTACTCTACAAAGAAGTATTATGTTGACAATTTGGACGTTATTAGTTCTGAATAAATTAATTCTTGAACTTGTTTTATTGAATTCTTATATCATTGTCATCATCCTCATGTTTATATTTTTTGAAAGTCATCTCATGGGTTTGTAGTGCATAGATGGACTTGGTATGATTATGACCGAGGGATTATTTGGTGTAATGGCTTAATCGTAATGTTACAAATGATGTGGTAAAATTTCTCATTGGCCCGTAGTGCATTGATGGACAGTTGTTGGCATGATCATGACCATTAATGAATACACGAATATCCTTGGCCCGTAGTGCATGGATAATCTGTGGTTGTGATACTAATGAATATCCTTGGCCGTAGTGCAGGGATGATGTGGATTATTTATTAAGTTGAGTCCCAGCGATAAAAGTGATGAAAAACCTTTTAAATCATAAAAGATAGTAGATTTCATTCTCTACTTGACTCTTTTAATGGATTGCTTATTCCGCTGCAGTTAAACTTGACGTCTATTGTATTTTATCAGTTTAACATTGTTGAAGACTAATGATAATTTATTTTGCATTATCTTAGTCATAATATTTTCTTCTTTGGGCTAGTTGAGCTCACCCTTTTTTCTTTCTTTCATTCTCTTCAGAAATGAAACGTGGTCGGGACTAATCGGGGAGCGAGTGACGGTCCAGATGATAGTATTAGTAGTCCTCACTATTCTGTTAAATAGTATGACAATAAATGTAATGAGGACTTATTCTGAGAGTGGATATTGTCTAGAATCCAATATTTGTATTAATACTCACAGCTCTTGTGACGCCCCCAAAATAGGTATAAATCACCCATTTTAGGTCGTCAATAACATGGTACAGAAACAACTACAACTTTATTAATACATCATAAAAACTGTGTGTTTAAATACAAATATTGTCTTCTAGACAATATCCATACCCAAATAAATCCTCATCACAATTATTGATACATTATTTTACAAAAATGGTGTGGACTACTAAACAATTTCTAGAATCATCATTCCATACCCCGACTAGTACTCGCTACATTATCGCCTCCTGAGAAGAAAAATGGAACAAAAAGGAAAAAGGTGAGCTCAACTAGCCCAGTAAAGAATATTATGACTAAGATAATATAGAACAAATTAACGTTAGTATTCAACAGGGAAAAATTTGATAGAACATAATAGACAACAAGTTTCAGATCAATATTCGCAGCGGAAATAATAATTCATAGAAGAGTTACGTAGAGAATGAAATCTACTATTATCTATGAATTTAACAGTTCATCATCAACATTTTATCCCTGTAACATCAATCAATATTCTTCTTGAATCAAATTTTCATCTTTGCACTACAGGCCAAAGATATTCATCAGTTGTTCATGTTCATCTCAACACCTGTTCATCTTTGCACTACGGGCCAAAGATATTCATAAGAAATTCATTCATCTTTGCACTCTGTGCCAAAGATATTCAATAATATCATCATTTAGGGGTGAGGATGATGAAAAATATTTTAAAGAAGATTTAATCCGATTGAAAACAAAAGAATAAATATTAAGGATTTGTATTTGACTATTTCATGTCCAAAATACCTCATAAATAATCATAGTAAAGTAAAATTCAAGAATGATCAAAACATGGATACAATCAAAGCTAGTATCCATAATAGATATTTTGACGAAAAAGGAAAAATTTCATTTTTCGATGAATAGTCTCAGATTCGTGAGTGAATAGGCCCAGATATCGTGAATAAGTAACCCAGACAAAAAAATTCCAAATTTGATTAAAAGTTCAGATCAATACTTGGCAAGATAATGATATTGAAAGAAATAATATCATATATAAAAAAAATAACATCTCTTACCTCGAAAAGACTTCAAGATTCTCGATTGGAATACTAGATATAGTATAATTGAAGGAACTTTCATAGTAGCAAAGAACACTCAAGGTATCAAAATACTCACAAGAATACGCTCAATATATCAAGAGAGAAATAGAGAAAACTTGGGTTTACGGTGTGATTTTCAATTCTAACCTAAGCACCTATTTATAGGAAAATGCTTAGAATACTAAAGCAGTAAAATTTAATATAATATTAATATATTTATCAAATTTTACTTAGCCCACCTCTAGACATCTGATTTCAGCACTTTGCACATGTTAATGATGTCCACAAAATACAAAAAAAAATGTTTTTTATCAAAAAAATAAATAAAACTTCTAAAAATCAATTATTTCGGAACTTCGGAACTTCAATAATTCATAATAAATAGCTCTTTTATCAGAAAAATTTGAACCACATGTCCTTTTCATAGAAAATTTCATTCTCTACAACTTTGCAAGAAAGTTTTTCCAAATTCCAAACAGAAATTGACCGAAATCCACAAACAGACAATTTTACAGGCTATAATCAAATTTCAGTCAAGAATTGGGGTCTACCGACACACAAAACATGTGTTAATAATTTAATGCAACAAAAATAATCTTCCTCCTCATATACTCATATATCCCACATTTATTATAAAAATATCACCATTATTATATTATTAAAATAATATATTTAAATGAATTATTTTATCAGAAAAAGATAAAATATTAATTTTCAACAATTGTCACATTAAAAATTTTCTCCATCTATATCCATAAAATAAATATTTTCCTCATCATATAAATCAATAATTAATTATTCACAAATAACATTACTGTAATCACAATCATCGACAACCAAGTTTTCAAGAAAAGGGGCTTTCCAATAAGGATCTCTCCTCTTACTTGGCCAAGTAATTAGATGACATCAAACCTCTCCTGTAGATGTAACTTTCTAGACATTGCCAATAATGTTATCTAATAATATTATTGAGGATAATATGAATTATTGCTCTAGATAATGAAAAATGTTGTGTAGTGACAATTATAAAATATCAACGCAAGCAATTATTGAATCAATAAAATAAAATATCGAATAAAGAATTATCGTAACAATTATTGAGTAGTGCCTTGCTTTCACGTAAGAATCAATAATTGGTGTAATACTGAGTAATCTGCTACTATGTTTTAACCACCGAAAGTATTCCAACAAGATAAATGCAGTAATAACTACGCCATTATTTATAATCAACTTATTCTCGTCGTTTTCTTCATCCAATCGCTTTCAAGTTATGGGGCCCAATATTAAGACTACTACCGTGGTCGCACGAATATTCCCCGAAGAAAGTAAAATATATTTCACGACCAAACGAATATTCCCCGTCAACAATGAATATTTTAAAACCACTTCATTGTTTGAAATAATTCAAGATTTTACCCATAACTTACCACATTAATCAAATCAACCCTTACTATTTCAAGATAATAAATAGAGGAAATTTAATTTCATTAAATAATAAGTTGGGGTCTTACAGCTCTCTTATTGTATATTAAAGATTGTATTTGTATTCTGTACCATGTATTTGGCGACTCAGAATAGGTGATGTATACCTATTTTTGGGGGCGTCACAAATGATGTTTTAAAACTAAAACATACGCTATAAAAAATAACGAAGACCATATATTCGATAACAAGTAATAAGGTTTATCTAGTTTTCCAAAAATTAAAAGTATATACTGGAGATAGAATGAAATCCTAATTGTACCTAATTTGAAAAATAATATATTAGACTATTACTACTATAGTATAGACCTTAACCAATGAATTAAGTACTCGAACCAACGAATTTGACCCCTCAACTATAAGCCCCTCCAGTAACGCATTAAACAAATACGAATTTCCAAAACCCGAGTGCTTAATTTTTGACTCTATAATCTCTAACAATCTTCTTTCAATTGGTGAAAAAATGACAATACAAGACTGGAGTTTTCTCTGAGCGTGTTCAAGTTAAAAGTAACTTTAGAATTTACTAGAGATAATACATGCATACACACACTTGGTGCTGGTTTGGTTTTATGCGTACAGTTTTGGCTAGTAACCAAACCGGAACTGTAAATTTAGTTATTCAACCCACCTAAAACCGTCACATGCGCCGGAACCGTTGGTATGATTTTAATTGATGTGGTTGGTGCGATTTCGATTTCAATTTGGTTAGTTGCTCAGCCCTTATAGTAACAAGTGACTTATAAATTAATTTGACCAATTTACAAGTCATTCTCAAACATTTATTGGTAATTGGTGTGCTACATGCCTCCATCCGGTTGCGACAAAGCAAATTAACTATGAGATATGGGGAAGCTTAGGCCTGTTCGAGAACTCCTTATTTTAAATGACTTATAAGTTAAGATATAAGTTTACTAATAAGTTGTGACTTATTAAGTAAAAATGTTCGATATAAATTTGACTTATAAATCAAAAATTAAGTTAAAACATGTTATGAAGGTGTTCGGTTCATAATGACTTATAAGTTAAAGTTATGTAAAGATTACTAAAAATGACATTAATAAAAAGAGGCAAAATAGATATTATATTTGGTCAAACTAACTTATTTTAAAATGTATAAATCATTTTAAAATAAGTCATAAATAGTTACTTTTTAACTTAAGAATCAATTTATAAATTAAAATAAACAACTCCTAAACACTCAAAAATTAGCAAATAAATTATAAATTGATTTAATCAACTTATAAGTCACTACCAAATAACCCTACGTGTGTAGTTGGAGTTGGACAAACCTTAAAAATAATAATAACAGTAGTTTCACAAATCTAATGTTGGTGTTTTAAAACTAATTAAACTATATGATAGTATAAGAAAGAAAAATATGAATCTTTCTTTCTTATCATAACTATACCAGTTAACCTGCATCATTTTGAAATTCCTAAAAGATAAACGTTGCCAATAATACATTGAGACCAAAGAAGTAATTGTTATTCATGAAAATAGCTGGATTTTGTGAACTCCACAAATAACTCCATTAGTATTGTAGTAACACTTTTATGTATAACATCTCATTCCAGATCGAAATATATAAATAAAAATTATCTGTAAAAAAAAAATTAAGTTATTAATAATAATATTTTTAGTCACAATTTTTTAGGCGAATTTGTAGTGAACCAAATTAAACTTAATTGACAAAATTTTCGACATATATATAGATGAATTAAGATCGCTTTAACTTAGCATGGCAAATGTTAATGTTATAAAATGAACAAACAGTTCGGGTTCGATTCGTACTCGTTCGACTAAAAGTTCGATTCGAGTTCGACTCAAAATATGAATGAGTCAAATACGAACACATTTTAAAGTTCGATAATTTACTCGAATCTCCTTAAATTGTAATTTTCTATTGATATTCGGATTATATTCGTTCGAAAAATTTAAACTGTTCGAGCTCGATTCGAGAACGTGCTCGGCTCGATAACTAAACGAATTTCAATTAAATTTTATTTTATACTCAATAAATTTTATAAATTAAATCTGAGCAACTCAGTAATCGAGTTAAATCACTTCATTTCCACCCTTAGCAAAGATTATGCAAAGTTTTGGGTTGAAATTCCTTATCCGTTGTGATGGGCTGGCTGGGCCACTGATTGAGTCACTTACGCACACGTGCCCTGCTTCACATCTGTCCCTCATTACATTATGAGATGATCCTATCCTATCAGGCGCTATCATATACTACTAGCTAGCTCATGCTTGGGCTGTCATATTACATTAACAATTTCATTTATCTAAAATAATTTTATTAATAATAATGTAAAACAGCATAATATTTTTTTTAAATATTAGTATAATTCTATTATGTATTATGATCAATTATGTGTGGTTCAAGCAGCTAGCTTTGTTTTGTTTTAGAGAATTTATATTTGAACGAGTAAGATTTGATATTTTTATAAATTTTTATTTATATGAAATGCGGTCCATTTCTTATTCACGTAAGAAAGAATTTATGAAATTATTATTTTTACTTATAAAAATATCAATCGATTTCTTTATTTTATTATGATTTACTGTAGTTACGACATATTAAATAGTTTAATTATAAATTTTATAATATCAATCAATTCCTTTATTCCTTTTTTGTTTGTTTGTTTTGTTATTTTTTAAATGAGACTCTAATTATGAAATCGAGGAGTATTACATTATAATAAAATTTTGAGATGATTGCCCAAACAATGAAACAAAGCCTAAACGTTGTTGATCTTCCTTAATTTGCCGGTTTCTACCGTTAATAATTTTTTCCTTGGGCTGACTTCAGGTTTTTAGATGGGCTGTGGACTATGGTGAAGCACTTAAGCCGAATGACTTATCTTTAACATTTGGGCTTTCTAGTTTTAATGAAATAGTCTATTTTTATAATTAAATATATAACTCATTTATCAAGCATTCAACGGACAAGGGACGGGAGATAACCACACAAACACAATTCTTAAATGGACTTGTGTCATAAATAACTTGGTATTATAAACATCATTACATATAAGCCTTATTGCGGAATTATTTATTTTGTTAATAATAAATTTATACGTATAATTAATAAATTAAAATATAATAAGAAGATGATAGATTGTTGTGCGATTATCAAATTTTGATAGCATATATTACATAGAATTGGATAAAAGTTTTGTATACAAATACATATCTAAATATATAATTAATCTGAGTATTAAATCCCAATACATTATATAATAGTTGTTGTGTGTGTGTGTGTATATATATATATATAGTAATTTATTGATAAAAATGTTTATAATAGAACCAATAGGGTTAAAAATAGATTCTTCTTTCATTCTAAAGCACTAACAAATATTTAGAAAATGTATTGTACAATGTCATCGAGTTGTTATATTGTTATGATTGGTAGTGACATATTTGAAGTCTGTTACACATTACTCAAACTTCACCAAGCCTCAAATATATAACACAGGTACTTGATGCAGTTTGAAGAGTTCATGTCTCATATACGCTTACTTGCACCAGAATTTTAACATCCAAACGAAAAGAGAAACAACGAAAGAATATCTCAATTTCGGTCCTCAAACCTGAAGGAAAATCAATTGTTACATGCGAAAACTAAAAGCACGAGCATTAATAATTATGTTGGATCTTCATATCAAACAAACACATTGTCCAAAAACATATTAGTATAGCACCGTGTCATACATAACACAATGTTATAGTTAAAGAACGAATACGTTGTCTCATTAGTTTTTATATATTTATGGCAATTGTATAGACACTCACAATATTATCATAATGCCAAAAAAAATATTAATGATGATGAAAATAATTTACCGGATGGTAGTACTTAATAAATCATGTAAAGCCACAATCCATATAATATAATGCAATAGACGAAGAAGCCATAAATATAAACTGTGTTTAGATTTAAAAAGTAGAAATTTAGGGGATTATAAAATCACAATAGTAAGTTATGATTGATATTATTTGTTATTTTAATTTTGTTTTAAATGTTTAAAATTGTATAATATTATGTTGTAATATAATTATAAATGGTATAATTAATATTATGTTGTAATGTAATTAAATTAGTAATGATAATATCCGCTTTAATTTAGATAGGTAGTGATTTTGTTATATACGTATTATTATAATATTATATCATATATGTATGATATAATGTATCTATAATTATGAATGGTATAATATTAAAAAGTTATGAGTTTAGGATATAATAATTATATTTTAACATAATTAAATTAGTAAAAGTTTAGAAAAGTAGTGAATTTTGGGGATTATAAAATAAACATATTAGTGTGGGGATTATATATATATATATATATATATATATATATGTATGATATAATGTATGGTATAAGATTATAAATGGTATATAATCTCGTAAAATTCTAAAAATTGAATTTATTGGGTTGTCACGGCTAAATGTTGGAACTTATATATATGTATGATATAATATTATAAAATGGATAATATTATAAAATTCAAAAATTGGTGTAATTATGTAGGACAGATGAAAACCAGAATTATAGATGAGCACATTAATTATGTAGGACATATGTTGCAATATGGAAATGACATATGTCATGCAATGGTGTTATGTACTGCAATTTTTAGTATATTTAATAAATCTTGTATATATGTTGAGTAGCTCTGAAAGAACCATCGTTCTGACTCACAACAAAATTGGTGATTATAAAACCTTTTTGTTCCTTGACTATTATTTGAAATTTAGTAAAAAGTGACCTTTTAATTAATACTCGCTTATATTGTGTCGTCCTATAAAAGTATAATATGCATATGGTAAGATGTCGTAATTTAAGATGATGTAATGTAAGATACTCGCTTATATTGTGTGTGTTTGTGTGTGTGTGTATATATATATATATATATATATATATACCCTTTCATCCAACAATACCATCTCGATGTTGTTTATGTAATTTGCTTTGTTGAAGCTTGACATATTCTAGAGTCGAGTTATCCTGACTTTAATCTTTCACGTCTCTTTGACAGGTCTGATGTCATCAACAAAATCGTATTTAGTCGTTATATAAATAATGGGATATGTATAATATAAGATAAATGTTTAGCATAAAATAATAAGAAGGAGATAATTGTTTGTAGCATAAGTTGTTGCGTAATAGTTGATATGTATTTATAAAGAAAAAATTAGGTTAAAGAAGGGAGAGTACTGATAATATCATAAAGTAGTGCTTTTAGGATATAATAATTAACTAAAAGAATAATATCGAGAATAGTTGACATTACCAAAACAGTTTAGATTTGTAGTAATTTAGGAGATTATAAATTCAAAATATTAATTTAAGATTAAAAAGTAATAATTTTAGAAGATAATAATTAAATTAGTAATGATAATATTAGAACATTTAATATTATCATTACAGCTTTAGATTTATAGTGATTTATGAGATTATAAAATCAAAATATTAATTTGGGATTAAAAAGTAGTGATTTTAGGAGATAATAATTAAATTAGTAATAATAATATTAGAGCAGTTAGCATTATCGAATAAATTAGAATTGTAGTGATTTAGGAGATTATAAAATCAAAATATTAATGTGGGATTAAAAAATAGTGATTTTAGGAGATAATATTTAAGTAACGATAATATAAAACCATTTATATTAAAAAAAAAGCGTTGGTTTAGTTGATTATAAAATCAACACGATGAAGTTATGATTAATATTATTTGTTATTTTAATTTTGTTTTAAATTGTATAATATTATGTTGTAATATAAATATAAATGGTATAATATTTTGTTTGTAATATAATTAAATTAGTAATGATAATATCCGCACAATTTAGATAGATAGTGATTTTGTTATATATCGTATTATATTATAATATTATATCATATATGTATGGTATAATAATATTAGATAGTAGTGATTTTAGGATATAATAATTATGTTTTAACATAATTAAATTAGTAATGACTTAGAAAAGTAATGAATTTTGGGATTATAAAATAAACATATTAGTGTGGGATTATATATATGTATGATATAATAGTATATAATACTGTAAAATTCTAAAAAATAGATTTATTGGGTTGTTACGGTTAGTAATGTTGTAACTTATATATATGTATGGTATAATATTATAAAATTCAAAAATCGATGTAATTATGTAGGACATGTGAAAATGGGAGTAATGGATGAGCACATTAATTATGTAGGACAAGTGTTGCAATATGGGAATGACAAATGTCATGTAATGGTGTTATGTACTGCAATTTAGTATCTTTGGCCAGATACCGTGCCTCCCAAGAAGAAGAATGGAAGAAAAAAAGCGAGCTTCAGCGGGAGGGAAAAACGGAGGAGGATCTTAGAGTGAGAGAGAACAATTTTTTATCCTTTGAAGTGAAAGAGAATATAATGGACGGTGAGATTTATCCTAAATTTTGGACGGTTCTGATCGTTTATTAAGGTGAGTGAGAAATTCAAAATCAATTGTGTTTTGTTAATTAAATTTAATAGATAATAGATTTTAAACATAAATCAATTTTCGATACGAATACAATTTATAAATGGATTTATGTCATAAGCTCATATCATACACGAGTTTCAACACGTCACCGATTCATTCGCCTAACATAATACGATTGTCACTCCTATTTAACATGAGGTCATCATTTAATATGACTATCCATTCAGATTTTGTTAAAGCAAATTATTCATTTTAACTTAATTCTTCAATTTCTTTATATTTGATTTCAAAGCTCGATTTCTATAAAAGTATTTGTGTATATAAAAGGTGAATTTAGTCACTTTATGTCATAGGTATATGTTGAAAATTGTACACGTCCATCTATGACTATAATTTTTAAGAGGAATTCCGTTATAATTAAGTGCTTGTTTGACGGAACCATATTGTTTAATTAAGATATTTTAATTTTTTGTATTTATTGATATATTGATTAATAAGAAAGGTAGCTCAATAACTCTCAAATATCGAATTTTCAAGCAAGTCAAAATGATAGTAAAAATTGTTTGTTTAACACAGGATAATTTTTTTTTGTATTACGTCCTCTTAATAAAATCAACATAATCCGCTATTATTAATATTGATATTTTTTTTATTAACGTTATGCTATGTTTTTTGGAGGGTGGTGGTGGATATATACTCACTGAATATTATTTTTTTGGGGAGGAGGGTGAGTGTGTCGCCCCCAAAACAGGTATATATCACCCATCTTGAGTCGCCAGATACATGGTACATAAATTCAAATACAAACTTAATTATACAACTGTCGTGTAAAAAAAATACGACAAAACATAACTGAGAGTTTAAACAAGAATATTGTCATCTAGACAATATCCACACTCAATGGTGTCCTCATTATAATTATTATCATATTATTTCGTAGAATAGTGAGGACTACTAAAGCCATTTATCCTGGACCATCACTCCATTCTCCTACTCATCCCAGCTATATTCTCATTTTCTTGAAGAAAACGATGAAAGAAAGGTGAAATTTCAACTAACCCAATAAAAATATTATGACTAAGATAATGCATAATAAATTATCCTTAGCCTTCAACAAGATAATGTTGATAGAATACAATAAACAACAAGTTTTAGATCAACAATTGCAGTTGAAAAATAAGCAATCCATTTAGAAGAGTCAAGTAGAAAGATAAAATCTACTATCTTCTATGATTTAAAAAAAAATTCATCAACTTTATCGGCCGAGACTCGATTTTTAATAAATAAAATCGAATCATCCCCGCGCACTGGCGGCCGAGGATATTTATGTAATCATCAATGGTCATGATTATACCAAATAATAATCCTCGGTCATAATCATACTAACAACTCGTCCATCAATGAACTGTGCCAATGAGCACTTTCACCACATCATTCGTTACATTACATTACGGTCGTGATTATCTTAGAATAAATCCACGGTCATAATCATACCAAGCTCATATACGCACGTAAAGCCCAAATATGACTTTAATCACAATATATAAGCGTGAGGATGATGACAATGACATAATAATTCAATAAAACAAGATCAAGGATAAATTTTAAAGATTTATAATTTAATTTATCCGAAATCAATAACGCCCAAATTGTCGACGACATCTTTGTTTTGTAAAGTAAAATTCAAGAATAATATTCATGTACCAAAAATAATTTGGACGGAAAAAAATATATTTTTTGGTGAATAAGACTTCGTGAATAAACTACTCTTGAATAGTACCCCAACATCGAAAAGTATCCCGAATCAGCCGAGTGAATGATACCAGAGTGAATAGTAATCGGGTGAATAGTGTCCAAGTGAATAAGACTCAAACACGAAAAGTATCCCAAAAATATAAGAGTGAATAATATCAGAGTGAATAGTAATTGGGTGAATAGTAACCTGTGAATAGTAACTCGTAAAAAAAATCAAAAAAAATGATATTCCATGACGAGTACAAAAGAAATGATATCTCAGACGAGTATAATAGAATATAGAAAACTGCAAATGGATTTTCACCCGCCATACGGTAATCCATGTAGACAGATCATTTCCACAATTTAATAAGGAATGAATACGCATGATCTTTCACCACGTAAATGCGGTAGTCCACAGACGCATGTGTTATTCGATAGAATAATAAAGAATGAAATAACAAAAGAATTCACCGTGCACGCGATAGGCCATAGCATGCATGAGTTATTCCAATGAGAATAATAAAGAATGGAACCAAGTCGCGAGTAATCCGCATGCATGCATGGGATATTCTAACGAGAATAATAAAGAATGGAATCAGTAAATGCGTAATCCGCACGCATGTGATATTCCAACACAATAATAAAGAAGCGAAAGAAAGTCATGCGTAATTCACATGAGGCGAGGATATTCCAATGAATAATAAAGAATGGAATAACAATGTAATTCACCGGGCATGTGATAGATCCATGCAGACGCATAAAAGTTATTCCAACAAAATAATAAAAATGGAATAATGAAGAATTTCCCCATGTATGCGGTACTTAGATGATGATAAAGTTATTCAACATAATAATAAAGAATGGAATAACAACCCTTACGAGTATTGAAAAAAAATAACTCTCTTCATGAATATGAAAGAATAATACCCCTTACCTCGTAAGAAAGCGGATTCTTTGGAATAGTGGAGGTAAAGAGATTTCTTCTTCTTTTCTCTATAATAATTGCTCTATAGTTTTAGTGAATTTTTGAAAATAATGAAGGAATGAGTTTCTATTTATAGAAAAATATAGTTTCGATAATTGCACGTTTTGGAACTCGAAATATTACAGTATAATACCTTTTTCTTTTCCTTTATTTTTAATTTAGTCCTGCAAGTATTATCAAATTTGCACCATTTCCCCTAATAGTAAATCGTGTGAATCAATAGTAAATCATGTGAATCAATAGTTCTGTATATGTGAAAAATCTAATTACAATATAAGTACCTCCATCTATACCTCCATTTTTAACTTAGTCACGCAAGTATTATCAATCTTGCACCAACTCCCCTAATAAAGAAATGAATGTGAATCAATAGTACACACATGTGAATAAATAGTTATAATCATATGAATCAATAGCAATTAATTGCTCATTTATCCGGTTAATTACCCGATTGGTCAATATAACCTCCAGACATCAATTATTATCGAAATATATGTCGATTTTCACTAACATTAATAATTCTAACACAATGAAACTATCAATTTTATCTTTAATCAACATGAACTTATTCATCATTAATATTATAACTCACAATATTTAACAACTAGACCGTTTCCAGGAAAAAGGGGGCTTTCCAATAAGGATTTTTCCTTATTGGCGTGCAATTAGGTGACCAAACCTCTCATTGACAGAACTTCTAGACATTGTCAATATTGTAAATAATAATAAGAATAACTTTTCGCCTCGATTATTGATTTAATAATATAACATATTATATGAGATGATCTTGTGACAATAATTGAATCAATAGTATGAGAGAGATATGCAAAGAATTCTTGTAGTAATAATTGAGTATAACCGAGTTGATTTTTGTAAGACCCCAAATTATTAATAAATGAAATTTATTTTCCTCTATTTATTATTTTAAAATAGTAAGGGTTGATTTGATTAATGTAGATAATTATGGGTAAAATATGCAAATATTTGAATAAGCAAGTGGTTATAAAATATTCATTATTGTCGGGGAATATTCGTTTGGTCGTGGAATACTTGATCGCTTTGTCGGGGAATATTCGTATGACCTGTATGATCTTTTATGGGCCCCATAATGTAGAAAAACGATTGGATGAAGAAAACGACAAATATAAGTTGTTTATAAATAATTGGCGTAGTTATTCATCAAGAATTATCATTGTTGGAATACCCGGTGGTTAAAACACACTAATACACGTTGTTGAACAAGAAGACACGGTATTGCACCAATTATTGATTCTTACGTGAAAGGCACTACTCAATAATTGTTACAAGAATTACTATTCAATATTTTATTGATTCAATAATTCTTTGCATTGATATTTTATATTACCGTTGTTTCAATAAATTGTCATTACACAAAGATTTTTCATTATCAGAGCAATAATTCATATTATCCGAATAATATTATTGGATAACATTATTGGCAATGTCTAGAAAGTTACATACAGGAGAGGTTTGGTCACCTAATAATTGCCGCCAAGAAGAGAAATCCTTATTGAAAAGCCCCCTCTTTTTTACGAGGACTACTGGTCACAAGATCTTGTGATTCTGTAATATTATTTGTGAATAATTAATTATTAATTTATATGTTGAGAAAAATATTAATTTTATGTGGATATATATGGATAAATTTTTAAAATGACAATTGTTGAAAATTAATATTTTATCATTTTCTGATAAAATAATTCATTTAAATATATTATTAACGGTGATATTTTTATAATGAATATGGGATATATGAGTATATGAGGAGGAAGAGTATTTTTGTGGCATTAAATGTTTAACACATATTTTGTGTGTTGGTGGACACAATTATCGATAGAAATTTGATTATAGCCGTAAAATCGCCACATTTGTGGATTTGGATCAATTTTCATTTGGAATTTGGAAAAACTTTCTTCCGAAAAGTTGTAGAGAATTGAATTTCCTATAAAAAGTCGCGTGATTCGAATTTTTTACGACAAAAGGGCTATTTATTATGAATTATTGAAGTTTGAGTTCAAATAATTGATTTTGGAGTTTTAATTAATTATTTTGAGAAAAACGTTTTGGTGAGTTTTGTGAACCTCATTTAATATGTGTTATGGCTGAAATCAGATTTTAAAGGTGGGCTAAGGAATTTTGTTTATAAATAATATTATTGTATTCAATTTTCTACTTTGGTGGTGTTAAAGATTTTCCTATAAATAAGGAGCTTAGGTTAGAATTGAAAATTACACCTTAAACCGAAGTTTTTCTCTATTTCTCTCTCGATATTTTGAGCGTATTCTTGTGAGTATTTTGAGTATACTTTGAGTATAGCTATACTACGGTGCAAGTTCAAGTCATAGCTTTATATCAGGTGTTTCATTTAGTAAGATCTTGTCTTCAAGTAAGGGATGTTATTTTCTTCTCGAGATGATATTATTTCTTCAATATCATTATCTTTGAAATATTAGTTGGAACTTTTTATCAAATTTGGAACTTTTTCATGTCGGGAGTTCTTATTCATGAGTTCTTATTCACGAGTTACTATTCATGAGTTACTTATTCATTTAATTACTTATTCATGAGTACTATTCATGAAGGCGTGAAGATGTTTTTGGAAAATTTCTATCTTTTGGTGTTTGAGTTACTATTCACGATACTGGCATTATTCATCGAAAAATAAAATTTCTTCTTTTGTCCAAAATATCTATTCGGATACTAGCTTTGATTGTATCCATGTTTTGATCATTCTTCAATTTTACACCACTATGATTATTTTTGAGGTATTTTTGAACATGGATAAAACAAAGTACGAATCCTTAATCCTTAATCCTTGTCATCTTGTTTCTTTGGATTCGTTTCTTTAAAAAATTTTTCATCATCCTCGTCTTAAATGATGATATTATTGAATATCTTTGGCCCGTAGTGCAAAGATGAATGATTTCTGAAGAATATCTTTGGCCGTAGTGTAAAAGATGAACAAGTGTTTAGATGAACATGATTAATGATGAATATCTTTGGCTCGTAGTGCAAAGATGAATATTTGATTCGGATGTATATTGATTGATGTTCTGAGGGGATAAAAGATGAGCGATAAACTTTTAAATTCATACATAGAAGATAGTAGTTTGCATTATCTACTTAACTCTTCTAATGAATTATTATTTCAGCTGCGAATATTGATTTAAAATTTGTTGTCTATTGTAT
Organism: Panax quinquefolius; assembly: GCA_020205615.1. Lineage (NCBI taxonomy): Eukaryota > Viridiplantae > Streptophyta > Magnoliopsida > Apiales > Araliaceae > Panax > Panax quinquefolius. Next base: position 144,760,117 of record CM035153.1, on the reverse strand, counting down.
TCTATTAGATTTTTCCCCTCTGTTGAAGACTAACGATAATTTGTTGTATATTATCTTAGTCATAATATTCTTTTTTCGGGCTAGTTGAGCTCACCCTTTTCCTTTTTGTTCCATTTTTCTTCTCGGAGGCGAGAAATATAAGCGAAGACTGAGTCGGGGTATGGAATGAAGGTTTTAGAAAGAATTGTTTAGTAGTCCTCACCATTTTGTAAATTAATGTATCAATAAATGTGATGAGGATTTATTTGAGTATAGATATTATGCAGAAGATAATATTTGTATTCAACCTCACAGCTTTCTTGTTGTAATAATAAAGTTGTAGTTGTTTACATACCATGTATTGACAACTCAGAATGGGTGATGTATACCTATTTTTGGGGGCGTCACGGTTGGTATCGGAGCTTAGGATATGATCTCTGGCGGAGATCGGGGAATAGAACTAGGAGGGAGAGACGAGTAAATCCTTCGCTAGTGTGTGTCCTACCTGCAAAGCTTATTTGTTAGTTGGTCAAGATATATAGGGATATTATGTGATATATTGATTTTCTTAATTAACCCTTGTTTTATGACAAGATTGAGAATGTCAATCGAGAATATTAATGATTGGAGTAAATGAGATCGTGGAGATGTCTCAGACTTTACCAACGAGGAGAACGGCAACAGTTGCAATGTACCTCCTGTGAACAACACCACCGAAGTAGATGATGAACGAGGGATGTTTAGAAGCTTTTTATAGTTCATGCAAAAATCGGATTTGAGGAGACTTCGTGTTCAAAATACTGAGGAGGAAATGATAGCAATTCACGGGTTGTCACAAATGCAAGATTCAAAGAGTTGGGACCACCGAATTTAAGGGAAAGTCGATCCGATCACGGCGGAAATATGGGTCAAGCAAATTACCAAGATATTCGATTTCTTGGGATGCACGGAGAACGAAGGTTCCATTCGCCACCTTTATGTTCCGTGGCGAAGCGGTCTTGGTGGGAATCGTGAAGCGTACCCATCCAAATTACCGCACTCAAAGATGTCATGGGAGACGTTCAAAGCAGATTCAATGACAAGTACTTCCACGAAAGTATTCGTCATATGAAGGAAGTGGAGTTTATTAGATGGAGCGAGAATAAATGGCGCGGTGTCCCAAAGACGAAGGCGAAGTTCATGAGTTATCCAGTTTGCACCTCATTTGGTGGAGAATGAGAGAACGATGACGCGGATGTTTCGAGAGGTTTGAAACCCGTGATACGCGTCGTATCTCATTTCTCATAAATTTTTCTCTATTCGGGATGTTGTCAACAGGGCTCAGTTGTTAGAGCGAGATAACGAGTACGTTCAACCGAGGGACCATAACCAGGATCATATCGAAGATAGCAGTCATCAGAATAACGATAACCAGCGGAGAAAGAAGAATACGGACAAAGGCGGTTACCACTCTGGTGGTAATCGTGGCCATGAAAATAGAAGAAGCGAGTCGGGAGGAGATTTTAAAAAGAGGAGATTTAACAACGACGTATGAAGACGACAGCGGTCTTGCAAGAAGAATCCGGTTCTAAGGAGGAGAACGACCACCGACTATATCTGCTATAAATGCGGGAAAAAGGGACATATCACCAAACTATCCACAACAGTTCAATGTATGCTATAATTGTGGAAAAAGAAGGACATATCGCTCGAGATTAGACAGTATCGAAACCCGATCCGTGCGGAATGGTGACTCAAAAGGATGTCCTGTAAAGGTCAAAGTCAGCGGTTCTCGGAAGAGCGTTTGTCGTGATCAAATTAAAATGCGAGGAACCCGAATGAAGTTAGCACGGGTTAGTTAATTATAAATTCTTGCGAAGTTTATACCTTACTAGACAATCTGGGTTCTACCCATTCTTTTATCTCTTTCTTCTTGCGCTCAACGTTTGAACTTGACTACGGAGAAATTAGACTTTGACCTATTTATGGAGACTCAGTTAGAGAAACTTTCATTACATCCGTTGTTTAGAAATCTTGCTTGATTCAAAGTTGGCACTATCACATTATCTCGTTAACCTTATTTCTATAGAGATATTTGCTTTTGATGTGATTTTAAGGTTAACTACTCATCACGTCGAAATTGATTACTTTCGTAAGGTTGTTAGTTTTCATATTCCTAAGCAACCCGTTATTCAATTCAAGCAATCAAACCATTGTAATCAAACATTTTCATATCAAGCCATGAAGTCATTCGTTTATTACGGATGTCAAGTTTTCTTAGTCCATGTTATGGATTTGAATAAAGACACGTCGATTTGAATAATATTCCTGTTGTTATTAATTTTTCCGACGTATTTCGAAGAATTTTTTCGCTTACTCCCAAAGCTCGATATTAAATTTTGTATCGACTTTGAACCCGATACAAAACTCATTTCTAAAATCTCATATCGAATGGCTCTATTGAACTTGAGTTAAAAATTCAACTATAGAATTTGGTACCGAGCCTTTATCTGGTGACTTCATTTGTGGAATGCACCGCAAAGCCGGACTCTCCGTAGGGGACACCATATTAAATGCGATAGTAAACCGATAGGTGTCATTGTAACGTCTTATCCAAGGTTGGGATATGAGTCACGATTGAGAATAACCTAAGTCGAAGAATCGAAATACATAGCTTTTTAAGCTTAGTTGGTTATTATCGGAGATTCGTCAAGGATATATTCTCGAATCGCTATTCCATTAACGCAATTTGACTCGTAGAGATACAAAATTCGAATGGAGCAAGGAATGTGGGAAGAGCTTGAAGAACTCGATAGGAGACTCATTTCAAAGACATGTTCGACAATGCCATCCTAGAAAAGTTTAACGTGGTAATGACGTGTTGAGTAGAAGATCGATACAAGTATGAAAGTCACGATATTGTCAAAGACTCATTTCAGTATAATTTACAAATAATAGAGATGGAGATGAAAACTCTAGGTACCCACGTGATGATATACGAGTATTATCGACTTTAATCGATAAAGTTAAAGTTATTCAAGCTACACGCCTGATGATGAATTTGAAGAAGGAGGTGCAAGAAGTTGTTATTTCAAAAGCGAGAATCGGTGAGGTGAGGAAAGCTCAAACCTTCGATTTATTAATCCATTTGAAATTCTCGATCGAATAGAAGCGTGGCCTATAGACTCATTTCACCGCCAAGTATGACGCGATGTTCATAACGTTTTCACGTATCAATGTTATGTAAATATGTGGACTTAACCCGAACCACGCTATTGAAGTTTAACCCGGACGAGATACCAAGACTTAACATACGAGGAGGTACTGCACAAGATCTTGGATAGGAAAGAACATGTCCTATGTCATCGAGGTTATACCACAAGTTAAAGTTTTGTGGAGAAACCATGCTATCGAGGAAATGACACGGAGTTGGAAACGAAATGAAAGCGATGTATTCTCATCTTTTGAAAACACAGAATCGTCACGTCAATTCGAGGACGAAATTTCATAAGGAGGGGAGTTGTAAGACCCCAAATTATTAATAAATGAAATTTATTTTCCTCTATTTATTATTTTAAAATAGTAAGGGTTGATTTGATTAATGTAGATAGTTATGGGTAAAATACGCAAATATTTGAATAAGCAAGTGGTTATAAAATATTCATTATTATCGTGGAATATTCGTTTGGTCGTGGAATACTCGTACTTATCGGGAATATTCGTATATATTGCCTTGCAGTCTTTTGTGGGCCCCATGTAAAGCGATTGGATGAAGAAAGCGACAAATATAAGTTGTTTATAAATAATTGGCGTAGTTATATCTTTATTATCTTGTTGGAATACCCGGTGGTTAAAAACACACTAATCTGGCGTTGAACAAGAAGTAGCACGCAGATTGCACCAATTATTGATTCTTACGTAAGAAGACACTACTCAATAATTGTTACGAAGAATTACTATTCAATATTTTATTGATTCAATAATTCTTTGCATTGATATTTTATATTACTTTGTTGTTTCAATAAATTGTCATTACGGTATTTTCCATATCGAGACAATAATTCATATTATCTGAATAATATTATTGGATAACATTATTGGCAATGTCTAAAAAATTCATACAAGGAGAGGTTTGGTCACCTAATAAAGGCCAAGAAGTGAGAAATCTTTATTTGAAAGCCCCTCTGTCTCCAGGAGCTACTGGTCAGCCAAGATCTTGTGATTCTAATATTATTTGTTAATAATTAATTATTGATTTATATGATGAGGAAAATATTAATTTTATGTGGATATAGATGGAGAAAATTTTAAAATGACAATTGTTGAAAATTAATATTTTATCATTTTCGATAAAATAATTCATTTAAATATATTATTAACGGTGATATTTTTTATAATGAATGTGGGATATATGAGTATATGAGGAGGAAGAGTATTTTGTGACATTAAATGTTTAACACATATTTTGTGTGTTGGTGGACACAATTATTGAGAAATTTGATTATAGCTTTGTAAAATCGTCTGCATTTGTGGATTTCGGTCAAATTTCATTTGGAATTTGGAAAAACTTTCTTCCGCAAAGTTGTAGAGAATTGAATTTTCTATAAAAAGACGCGAGATTGAATTTTTCGACAAAAGGGCTATTTATTATGAATTATTGAAGTTTGAGTTCAAATAATTGATTTTGGGAGTTTTAATTAATTATTTTGAGAAAAACGTTTTTTGGTGAGTTTGTGAACCTCATTTAACATGTGCTATGGCTGAAATCAGATTTCAAAGGTGGGCTAAGGAATTTTGTTTATAAATAATATTATTATATTCAATTTTCTACTTTTAGTGTTTCAAAGATTTTCCTATAAATAAGGAGCTTAGGTTAGAATTGAAAATTACACCGTAAACCTGAAGTTTTCTCTCTATTTCTCTCGATATTTTGAGCGTATTCTTGTGAGTATTTTGAGTATACTTTGAATATAGCTATACTGCAAGTTCAAGTCATAGCTTTATATCCTGTTTCAATTTAAGAATCTTTTTTTTTCGAGGTAAGGGATGTTATTTTCTTCTCGGATGATATTATTTCTTCAATATCATTATCTTTGAAATATTGGTTGGAACTTTTATCAAATTTGGAACTTTTTCATGTCGGGGTTACTTATTCATGAGTTACTTATTCATGAGTTCTATTTACGAGTTACTATTCATTAAAGTACTATTTAAGTAAGCGTGAAGATGTTTTTTGGGAAATTTCTATCTTTTGGTGTCTGAGTTACTTATTCACGATACAAGACTATTCAATAGAAAAATAAAATTTCTTCTTTTGTCCAAAATATCTATTCGGATAATCGGCTTTGATTGTATCCATGTTTTGATCATTCTTGAATTTTACACCACTATGATTATTTTTGAGGTATTTTGAACATTGATAAAACAAAGTACTAATCCTTAATCTTTAATCCTTGTCATTTTGTTTCTTTGGATTCGTTTTTTTAAAAATATTTTTCATCATCCTCGATCTTAAATGATGATATTATTGAATATCTTTTTGGCTGTCAGAAGTGCAAAGATGAATGATTTGAAGAATATCTTTGGTAGTAGTGCAAAGATGAACATGTGTTTAGATTAATACATAATTAATGATGAATATCTTTGGCTGTAGTGCAAAGATGAATATTTGATTCTAGATGTATATTGATTGATGTTACGAGGGATAAAAGATAGACGATAAACTTTTAAATTCATACATGTAGAAGATAGTAGTTTGCATTATCTACTTAACTCTTCTAATGAATTATTATTTCCATTATGAATATTGATTTAAAATTTGTTATCATTGTATTCTATTAGATTTTTCCATTCAAGACTAATGATAATTTGTTGTATATTATCTTAGTCATAATATTCTTTACTTGGGCTAGTTGAGCTCACCCTTTTCCTTTTTGTTCCATTTTTCTTCAGGGGCGAGAATATAAGCGAGTGCAGTCGGGGTATGGAATGAAGGTTTTAGAAAGAATTGTTTAGTAGTCCTCACCATTTTGTAAAATAATGTATCAATAAATGTAATGAGGATTTATTTGAGTATAGATATTGTCAGAAGATAATATTTGTATTCAAACTCACGCTTTTCTTGTTGTAATAATAAAGTTGTAGTTGTTTACATCCGTGGATTGACAACTCGGAATGGGTGATGTGATACCTATTTTGGGGGCGTCGCCATGGACTTCTTACGTAAGCATCAATAATCAATCTAGTGCGCTTCTTACGCAAACACGCGTAGACATTGTACTTTTATTACCGGGTAGTTCAACGGTTTTTAACAGTAACACTTTCGTCGTTATTTTTATAAAAGATAATTGCATGCTTTTTAACTACGACAATACTTACCGTAGGGGTCCACCAATGATTGTCTTGTCGTCGCGGATATTCTTCTCCAACAAAAAGAATATTCTCTCACCAATCGATAAGAATATTATATAACAACTTACATACTTTGCAAAATTTATAAATATTAACCACAATTTATAATATTATATCAAATCCACACCATAATATTCAAAAAAATATTTCTAGAAAATTAAAATCTTTATTCACAAAATTCGGGGTTTTAAAGTGAGGGTGGGGTTGGGGTTGGGGTTGGGATTGGGATTGGGATTGGGTGGTGGGTGGGGGTGGGGAGTAAGGGTTAGGAGGGAGGGAGGGAGGGAGGGTGGGGGTGTGGGTGGGGTGTATACATAATCAGTAAATATTATTTTTTTGAGAGTGGGGAGTGGGGAGTGGGGGTGGGGGTAGGTGAAGTGGGAGTGTATACATAATCAGTAAATATTATTTTTGGAGTTGAATTTGAGGGTGAGGTGGGTGGGGGGGGGGGTGAGCGGGGTGGGAGTGTATAATCAGTAAATATTTTTTTTTTTTGGGGGGGGGGGGGTGGGGACAATGTTGGAGTGTATACATAATCAGAAAATATAGTTTTTTTGAGGTGAGGATGGGGATGAGGATGGGGATGGGGATGGGGTGTATATATAATCAATAAATATTATTTTTTTGATGTATAAATAAGTTTAAAATATGTTATTATTAATAAGGGTATAATATTCCAAACGATATTTTTAATCCAATACTTAATTAATCTTGAAAAAACAAATATAACATGAGATTATTTTAAGTTATCTCATGCATAATCATATAAAAAATAAATACGTGACTATGACTATTTAATCTTAAGATTAATAATCTTGGGATTATAATTTCATGTATTATAATTAGAAATTATAATTTTTTACAAACAAACATGGCCTTAGTTTTTTCATTTTATTTTTTATTGAGATTTATAATTATGTTTTTTCTTTTTTATTGTTAAGTTTTTGATTACCAAAAATTCATTTTATTTATATAATTTGACTATTATGCCCACTAAAATTGAATATATTAATTAAATGACGAAAGTGTTTATATGAGTAGATTTAAATGACGTTTTGATAGGATTACTCATGTCATGATAGAGCTCTCACGTTTTATTATTAACTATAAAAATAATAAAGAAAATTAAATAAGTAAAAAAAATATTGTTTGTGCCAAATATGATGACTGAAGTATATTTTTTTTTATAACACAAACTATTAGATTTAATTTTTTTTTGTCTTTTCTCTGATTTTATTGGCTTATTTTAAAAAGAAAATAAAATACTGATTCATAAGGGATCTGGTTAGCATGAAGTTATTTTTTGGGTAAGTTGGTCAATTGGTCACTAGAATATTGACACACATACAACCTCGCTTGCGTGTCAGTATTCTATTGATCAATTGATCAACTTACCCTAAAATAAACTTCATACTAACCACTTCCATCCATAAGATATAAGGATAAATTATAAATGGCAAAACAACCTATTTGGTACCTAGACTTATGGTTTAGTTTCAACATATCTCAAAATTTGCAGTAGTCTTATGTTTCTTAAATATTTCAATTTTAATATTGGAGTTTGGTAAATCTGAAAGAAGAAGAATAATTTGTTGAGTTATTTTTATCATTCATATATAATCATGGAGTAAACATTACTAACAGAATCATTACTCTTTACAATCCCTCAAAAACGAAAAGAAAAGGGTGAAGAAAATTATAAATTAATGAGTAATTGGTTTTGTTTACTATTCGTGATAAAATTCATAAAATAAGAGGTCGAAGTAAGAGACGACAATCTTTACAAAAGAAGTGAAGGATTGTGCAGAGGCACTACGACCTGTGCGATAGTCTCTACCGTCACACATGAATGTTGTTGTATAATTTTTTTTCTGGCCTTGTGCATTAGGATTTATATTGCGTTTGGATTGAAGAAATGGAATAGAAATTGAAATGATTCATTTTATTTTAGTTTGAATGAGTTATTCTATGCTCTCCCTCCCCCAAGACTCATGACTCAATGATAAAAAAAATTACTCATAAGGTTTTGGGCATGAAATTTTGGACAAGAATGTCAAATTTCAGTCGAAAATATTAAAAAAAAACAATGGTTCAATTCATTCCAATCGCAACCACATTCCATTCCTACTTTTATTACTTCAATCCTAACGTAACATTAGGGTTGCTATTTGGGTCCATTGAAGCCATTTAAGGAGGAGGATTACTCTTAAATTACGCAATTGACACTTTAAAATATACATATAAATATTTTTATTATTTTTTAAAGTATTATGTCAGATTATTTAATGAGGTAGCTTCGTTTGGGGACCGTAATAGTATTCTAAAAATTGTACAGGGAGTTTTCTGAAAAACAAAATCGTATAGGGGCTAAAATCAAATTAAACCATGAGTATAGGGACAAATGAGTTGTTTTGCTGATTATAAAGGTTATAAAATTCTAAACTAAACCATGGTTATAATCCGGGTTGGTTATCCGGTTAGGGTTTAGTAGTGAAGCTTAAACCTAGTTAGCTTTCATCTGGGTTCGTTGGTCTGGCGGCAACACAGGAGAGAAAAAAAGAGAGACCAAATCGCCGACCCTCGCAATTCCTGTGGGTTTAGGGTTTATAGCTGCAGATTATCTCGTCTTCTAACGAATCCACTAATAAGTAAGTTCTGTTAGCATAGATATATGTTTGTGTATTGTACTTCATATCCTAGAGCAAGTTCCTTTTGATCTTTTGAACAGTTAAAACCTGCTTTCACATATTGTAGTTGTAGCAGTTTATTATAATATCTAGGTTAATTTCTGTATGTTTTTAAATAACAATACTATAATTCGTGAATTAATTGGTTTGATTCTGTTAATCTGATAATTATTAGAATATACCCTCAGTTTTACAAAAGATTCCCACTTGTATATTTACAAACTTTAAGGATAAATTTTTGGAGTTCCATGTTTACCCCCAAAAAATTTGGCGTTTAATTTTTGGCGTGATAATGAAAATTTGGTGGTAAGCTATGTATGTCATTTTATGCTACTATCTGAAGAAATGTGACAATTTTCTTGAAACTTAAAAATTTGGCATATGACACTCATTTTGTGGAATTGAGGGAGTATATTAATTCAACATGTTTTGATTTGTTCATATTATGCTATGTTTGATGTGTTCTCACACTTGTCTCTTTTTGTACTTTTAATTCATTTGATTGGTTTCTTCCAGACCCAGGCTGAACCTTTTGCTCATTGTTTGTGTAAGAAACAATGGGTGTGCAATTAGCAGATGAGCAGCAAGTATTTTCAGATATTGGAGATGTTAATTTCAGTGATTTGGAATTGGCCTATCATGTCAGAGATACCCTTAAATCAGTATGCTCGGTATGCATCCTATGATGTAGTTAAAGATTATCTTTTTACATAAATTGAAGTTATTTTTGTAATCTTAATTATCATGAAATCAAAAGCAAGAGTCACATGAGTTTGTCTTGCTTTTCTACAATGATAGCTAGTCTATTTTTAACTTTCTTGTTGAAGAATTCTTGCTGCACAAGTCAATTATCATTGTTCTTTCTTTTGCATGTTTTTAGTTACAGTGTTATTGCCGCTTTAGTCAGGGGTGGATGCACTCTCTAGCCTAGCTGAGCAATTGTTGCTCAGTGCAGCAGTGCCCACCATTATTTTTGAAGGAAAAGAAAACTAGTAGTGCTTTATTATTTGTTATTTCAGAAATTAAGTTAGAAGTGCAAAAAATGTAACACTTTCATTACCATGATTTTGGAAAAAATAAAATAAAATACTGTCAATAAATATTGACACTTTGTTTTATAGACAGGGGGTTAAATATTTATCTTTCGCCACCTTGACTAAAATTCTGAGAACCACTGTTTTTTGGCCCATATGAAGCATATATTTTAAAATATTGAATGGTAGATAGTGCATTTTATTTTCCTTTTTTCGGTATTATTAGAAATATTGCTTTTATCAATTTAGTAGAATGTATAGCAGGCTGGTTCACAGCTTGATTGTAGAAATTTAGCATATTCTTAGCATTTGTTCATCTTTGGAGGCTTTGATAAGTTATTAACAACCAATTTTCACTGGTTCAGGGTGAATGTGACAGTTATCATGAGCTGATTGGGGTTCTTCACCACACTGAACGCCTTGCACCTGATGAAGTGGCCATGCTTGTGGTATGTTGATTCGTTGAAAAGAAATCAAACCAGACGTTAAGGATGTATATGTTTTCTCTGTACATGGTCCATGGTTCTCCTAATATCATTTTCGTTTGATTGATAGACAAGTTTGAAGGCACTATCTGGAGCAGTTTCGTACATAGATCCTGATCACCATCAATTGCTTCTTTCTTCTGTAAGTTATTAGATTACAAATATATCTGGTGTTTGTTTTTACATATAACTGGGCTTGATTATTTTAAATCTCTTCTCACAAGTGGGTGGTATTCAGATAAGTGGAATGAGCTTGTGGAATTATGGGCCTGATGTGATGGATGTGTTGGTTGAACTAATAGTTTCCTTGGTACATGATCTTACTGACTTGTAGAAGTTCATTATGTCAACAATTTTGGTTATTTTTTAGTGATTATTTCAATCCATCATATTGTAGGCTGCAGTGAATGGAAAATACCTATATTTATGCTTGGATATGCTTGTTAGGAATTTTGTGCCGCCTATATCTTTCCTTGGGTTACTAAAGCAGCCACGGGGTCTTGCAAAAAAGGAGCAAGTTCTTTATCGCGTACACTCAGCATTGAAAGACATCGCTGATTTAGTTCCGCTTGCACCATTGAGACTGGAGCAAATTATTAAGGAGAAAATGCCATATAAAAATTCAAATCAACCTTGGATTGCAAGTCTTCTTTCCTTGGGAAAAATAAAATTGTGCATTACTCATGATTCCAAGTACATTTTTTGTGAGTTTGTCTATGTTTGTTAGTCTGGGAGTCCATAATTAAGATCCTACTTCACCTGTTGAACCTGTTGAACCCAACTTCCTATTAGGACCTTCATTGTGGACTTACCAGGCTCAAGGGGTGTTTGATAAAAATTGAATGAATCTGAATCTAAATTTGAATGAGCTAAATCTGAATCTGAATGAAAAAAATTATTTGATAATTGATATGTCTGAAACATCTGAATGACAAAATTTTATTATTTTACCCCTCTGAAAAAATTTAAAATTATTGTAAATTTATTTAATATTACTTAATATAATAATTAATATTTTTTTTTAATTTTTTAATTTTTTTTAATTTTTTTTATTTCATTCAGCTGCTCATTCACCATTCAATTTAAAAAATCTGACTTAGCCATTCAATTTCAAATCCATCTTACCGATTCAAACCATTCGCATTAAAACAAACCTTGACCTGGATTCGATTCACCATTCAGATTCAGTTCTATTCAGTTCTAAACAAACACCCCCTCAGTAACAATATCTTTACTTTTTGAAAGCATATACGACCTTGATAGTCAGAAAGGCATACAAGCAAAATGAGAAGTTTCTTTGCATTATACTCCCTCCGCCCGAAAATATTAAGATCAATATTGAATTTTTAAAAGTAATTTTAGACATTTTCAAATTCAAAATTGATATGATAAATCATAAATTAACTTTCAAAAACAATAAATCTTATAAATAATAGTACGTTTCGATTGTTCATAATAATCTTAATTATATTGACTAAAATTTAATGTAACCATATATCACTTTTAAAATTGAAAATGTATTACTTTGACTTCTAAAAAGTTAATTTTGATCTTGTATTTTGGAACGGTGGGAGTACTATTGTTGATTTGTTGAGCTGACACCAAATTGTTGGTCATTATTTTGTTCTATCTAGTACAACTTGGAAATAATCAATCTACTTTTTGGCAGATCTGTATTACATGCCATTCTCTAATAAAGCTTTTCACCTTGACATACTAGGCTTTTTTTTTGCGCCTTTCAAAGCTTTCAGATACCCTTGTAATGTAGCTTGTGAACCTAAGAGCCCTTTTTGTGTGCTTATCTAATGAAGGTCCTGGTCCTTTTTGAGGACCATGCGACCATTAGAATTGTTCATATGAGACGCACTGACATTCTCTTGAAGAACCTATAAGATATAGTAAAATGTCACTATGAGTTTCCGATACTTTATTTTTGCGTATCTTTGTTAAGTGACATGTATTTTTTCATTAACATTGTATCTTCTTCAATAACATGGGATTGGGATTGAATGTTTATACCAATTAATCTAGGGCATAATCAAGTTTGTTGCTAAATTGAATGGTCCTACATCGCTTCCATAATAATGAACTTCTCTTTTTGATAGATATATTGATCTGGAGGCTGTACTCACTTCTTATTGCAGTTATCTGTGATATATGTGGAGAACATGTTCAGATTGGAGAGTGGTGCAATGGGAGAACTTGTTGGTAGCTCTATGCTTGTAGAAGTGGTGAATAGGCTTGTCGAATTGGATGTGAGTTGTTTGAATTGCCTTATAAATTTTTCGTTGAAGAGAACCTTTGTGCATATTGATCTTAACATGTTGTATCTGGCCTTATTGTAGGTGGAGATAGGATGGGATGAACTTTTAGTGGATGATTCTAGTAAAGGTATCTTTGATATAGAGCTGGGAGACCAGGAAATGCCTGGACATGATACTGAAATAGTTGGTGAAGAGGTGATTTATTCGCATGTAACTAACTTTTGATTACTATTTCATCTAATATTTTTTTGGGGTCATGAATATGGCAGTTATATATTTATGTTGCATTATGTGTTTTCTACCTTTTCGAATAATTTCTACCAACAACCTCCTATTGAAGAAACACTTATCTTGAAACCAAAAGTAGCAAATCAAATAGGTTAAAAATGAACCCTACTGAATAATTTGTCCTTTGATTCATATGGTTGGCTCTGTGCATGCATTATCTTCCTTGGTAAATTGGAAGGGTATCATTTTTACTTATTTAATAATTTCTCCTTTCTTCTTTTTGTCTTTTTCCAGTTGAGGTTCATTTATGAAACTGTTAATCTTTTGAAGTTTAAGTGAGATTTTAGGGGATTTTCCGGATTGGTCAATAACATATAATCTTGGTGGCATTTGATTTTCCTGAAATACATTCTCTGAAAGCTTGCAATTCAATATTCCGAATTGCTGTCAGTTGTTTTCTCAACCCTTTTCACTATTCTATTGCAAATTTTGTGTCCAGCTCTCAAAGGATTCTTCTAATCAAAAGTTTATTTCGGGGAACGAAGTTGCTGAACACTTGGATCTTTTAATGTTGCTCACTTTTGAACACCTCAACTCTTGTTATGAAAGTGGCCGTTTGGCTCAGGTACTGTCTGGAGGTTACAACATTTCTTTTGGTTGTTGAGAGTTCATCAAATCTGTATGTATGGACATGTATACTAAATGTGATTGTTTTAGGTTTTTGAAATTCTTCTCCAGTCATTCCAGAGTACTGTATTAAATGCATACAAGTCAAAGTTCTCCCAGGTAATGTATATATATGAAAGTTGCCTCATTGATTTCCCTCCTTCCAATTATCTTTTTTTTTTTGTGTGTGGATTTTGATGCTAATGTATTGAGACACCTCTTGACCTAAACTTTGTTTGAATTTGTAGTTTGTAATGTTTTATGCGTGCTCGCTAGATCCTGAAAATTGTGGGGAAAGGTTTGCAAGTAGGCTTGCTGATATTTTTAAAAACAGTGCATTGGCCCTGGAATGGAGGTAAAGCTTAAGGATGTTTTAGGTGTTTTTGCTTAGAAAAGAAACATTTGAAGTTAAAAGCAATTTAAAGAAAAAAGAGTTACAATTTTGTGGATGAGAAAAATCATCGGCTTTGTTTCTCTGAAGGAAATATTTTCCTGATTTTTTTTTTTGCATCTTTTAGTTCTTTTTTGTTTTAACACTCCAAAATGGTCACTGGAAATCCTTGCATTTAAGCTAAGTTTTCCTGAAAACTGTCTTTAAATCCTAAAGAATTCTTCTGCAAAACAAGTCATTTTCCCAAAAAATATTTTCCGGGAGATGTTTTTTGTGAAACAAAAATATTCTTTGTTAAATATTTTTCTTTATGTGTTGATGCCGATGCAGTTTTTGTTCAGCTTCTGGTATTAGTTTTTTAACTTGATTTTCCTAACGGAAAATTGTAACACAAATGATTTGGAAGTTCTGTTATGTATATAGTTAAATGCTTTTTAAGAATAAATATGTACTTATTAATGCTACATTTCTTGAGTCTTTGTAGTTTTAATCCTTTATGATTTACTTGCAGAATGGGCGCTGTTGCTTATCTTGCTAGTTACTTGTCTCGTGCAAAGTTTATATCAGCTTCATATGTTATCACCATGTTGGAAAGGTTGGTATAAGCTCTGGTTAGACCTTGAATATCTCATACTATTTTACCTTAGTAAGTGAAATGCAAGCCCACAAATCTAGGCACAAGACCAACGTTACCTAGATTGTGATTTGATTTTGTACGTGAAACTGAGAATCAAAATCGTCACTTTTTGTGGTACACAGTAGGGGTAGGTTTTTCAAATTGCTTAGCTGGTTTGAATTATGAAATATGTTTATCTAGAACGTGGAAACGTTGGGAATAGGTTTCTAAAAAGCCTTGGTTAAAACCAGGTAAAATATAGTTAAAACTCGTTGAGTTGTTTTTATACTTGGTGTTGCAACAAGTGCATTTTCAACGAGATTACGTCATGTCATTGCTTACTTGACACGTGCAAGGGACTGATTTGGCTACATTAGGTGGCATTCCCTAAAATATTTTTTTTTACATATTAGGGTTTCTAATGGAGTACTCATGCAATTGATATACTTCATAAATATCCTAGATATTGAAGATGACGCCATCCAACCCCCTTTTGACCTCCAGTGTGACCTTTAGACGACTTCTTGTGGCTTGAAATATGGCTCATTTGTAATTGATTCGAAGAGGACTGAAAAAGGTTGGACATATTTATAATGATACTTGTGCATTGGGATGCTAGTTTAGTAGCTGCCTTGACTTCACCGAGGCAAATGCCTTGAAGTCGCATGTAGTTGCAGCATATGCCTTTTATAGAAACTAGACAATAGTTTCTTTCTATATGTTGTCACAAGCTTATGATTTTCAAAGGTATAGATTTTCTAACAAATCACTATCACTTCTATGTTTTATTTCAGTCTGGTGGATTGGTGTAGTACTTATTGCGAAAGTCAAGCTGGTGAAATAAATCCAAAAGCTCATAAAGTCTTTTATTCTGGATTCCAGGTATGTGATGATTTAACTACTGTTTGGACAATATGCCAAAATTACATTGACAACCCATAATTAAACAGGATAATACCTTTTAGAATGGTTGATATATTTGTGTGCAAAATGTTGCATAAATAAGAAATAGTTTCAAATGATGGAGTTTTATTAGAATATGATTTTCTATTACATTCCCTGAACCGGCAGAAAAGTTATAGTCTATGTCTCTAAGGTTGATTTCAAATAACATTGCATGTGATGCCTACCATTCAATGAGGTTTCATTTTGTTCCAGTTTCTAGTTTATATGAAAGTATTCTTATAATTGCAAGTCCTGAAGTCCAATTTTGAATACTAACGTAATGCATAAATAAATGGAACCAAATTTTTTCCCTGCAAACTTGCCTCGAAGTAGTGAAAGAATTCCTCTTCAATCTTGATGCTTTGTTAAACAAAATTAATTATAAACAAATCATGTTAAATACTTACTTTTTCTTAAATAGAGTGTTTCTGTATAATGTCTCTGATATGTGTATATTGTTTCTTGTATGCATTGGTACGGTTGTTAAGACGGGAATGTGATTTATGAAGGACACTCATTTTATTTCTTATGAGGTATGGAGTCTTATGTACCATGAAGTGTGTATAGGACTCCATATTTTTTATGTTGTCTGATATTATGTATTCGTAGTTTGTTGAAGGTCTAATATAATCTAAAGGTTCCAAATGATATTCAAGATACTAGTAGAAGGCACCCGTTGTGGAATAATTTTTGTCGATTGCTATTTTCGTTATTTTTTGTCGCCTTCAACTTTTGTTAAAAGCTATTATGTGGTTTTATGCACATGTACAAAGATCACTGACTGATGTTTCATTTTCTGTTGTTTTTGGCCAATAACGCCCTAGATCAATGCTTGTCACTCTATTTTTGGCTTGTTACAAATATTTTCTTACAAGAAATAAATGGTACTTAGATGTGACTGCCTCCCTTTTTCTTATCAAATCAGAAATATGTGGTCTAATTGTATTTTCCCATTTGATTTAGTTAATTGTTTTTAACTTTTTGTCTATAATATTGGTTGCTTTGTTTTCCTGATGTCATATTTCTCCAGTGCAGGCCATTATGTATATTCTTTGCTTTCATATGAGATCAATGCTGGGCATTCCTCGTCTTAAATCACAGCTCTTTCGTTTGCCTATGGAGGCAATTTTAAAGCATTCATTAAACCCTTTAAAGGTGAAGCAGTCTTGACTCTCCTCGAGAAAAACCTTCCATTCTTTTGCATTTCCATTTATGTAATATGTCGTATAAGTTTTTTTGCTCTGTCCATTTGAAAATTATAAAAATACTAATCTTTCTTTTGGCTTCTCCTTAACAGGTATGCTTGCCATCGATAGTACATGAATTCATGCAGCAGGCAAAAGCAGCCCGGCTATTCAATGTGTCAGATGCTTCTCTCTTTTATGGTATGCTGGATTCAGAACTTTCCAGGGCATTTGGTGGATTAGAAAGACTTGACATGTTCTTCCCATTTGATCCATATTTATTAAAGAATTCTGACAGGTTTGTGTTATTGTCGTGGGATTAAATAGTTTCAAATAGGTAACAATTATTCATTTGTTTATTTGCTCTTTAGGCCTACTCTTCCTAGGGAGTTTTATAAACTTAACTCTATTCTCAACATTCTGAAAGATGTTGGACCCACATATATATTAGAATTTCTTGTCATCCTCTGCTCTGCAGCTTTTTGTGATTTTGTGAATTTAGTAGTCCTAATTTAAATTATAGAGAAATTAAATAGGATGCTACCTTTGTGGTCCTTCTAATTCTTTTTTGTCCCCAGAAGATCATACCTAAACTCCTTGAGCAGGTTACCATGTGAATTTCTTCTTCTGGCTTAATTTTTTTGCTTTCCAAACCAATCTCTCCAACATAAACTTAGAACAATAAAATATTCCTGTGATGTTGCAATTTCTTATGGTTGCTTTTGGATCTGGAACTAAAGCGTTTAAAACTTTCTTTTAAAATTATGAAGATTCATTCATCCAAACTTCGTTTACTGGTCAATGGTGAGAACAACTTATGATGATGACGATGATGAAGATGATGATCACAGTGAAGTTAGCATCGATGAAGATACTGCTGAAGATGGTGAAAATGGGGTCAACACTAGAGATGATGGAATTGCCATGAGTTTTGATGATCTTGCTCTCAACGAGTTTGACAATCCCTTGAACAAGATGTCCATTACCCCCAAAAATTATAGGTTCGGAAGTGAGTTACAAGGACGCATGCGGATGCCCTCGAGAATCAGACCCTCCACAAGTCCAGAGTCTTTGTAATGTGTTTGTGCTATCCTCTTGCTCCAGTGGCGGAAAACAGACTTATCTGTCGAAATTTCTGAACGTACTGCTTTCTTGATCTCAATGATGAGAAGTGGGGGCTGAAGTGGGGATTCTGTTTGGTTATGTGTCCAATATGTTTCTTCTGCTCCAGTATTTGTTGATATGTAATGTCATAATTTGTAGTTTTAGGGAAAATTATTGTACCATTGTCTACTGGTGTCATAACTTATACCTTTTATAAATAGGGTTATTTTCAGACATTATCTGTTCTACAAATGAATTGAAAGTCTTAGTTTTGTTGCAACCTGTATCTAGCAAGTCTATATCAGTGTTCTATTTTTAATAAAATCCTATATGGTTGAATATTTAGTGGGGTTGATATGTTATTCTATTTCATTTTATGAGTAACATAGATTGTTCTCCAAAAGTACACTTGTTTTGGACTAATGATAAACATTATCAGGTATCCCAAAATCTAAAAGTGAACACTGATAGGCCATGCTACAAATAGTAGATGAAAGTCGAGAAACTGACTACAAATGGAACCAAGGATTATAGAGCCATTACAGCACAGCTATTTCAAATAGCACAAGAAGCCTGGCAAAATATCTATAGCCTAAGGTTTTGTTTGTTTGTTTTTATTTATGTTTCGTCATTTGAAATATCATTATCAAATGTATTATAATTCCAAGAGGCACATTGTGGCCCCACCAAAGAATACCATTCAACAATTGGCAAAGCACAAAGACAATTTAGATTTTTATTTTAATTTTCAAATTGTTGAAACGAAGAGAGAGGAATGATTTTGTTACGTGCCTTCAGACACGGACAATTACTAGTAAAAAATATGCCAGTGAATCAGTAACATCGTTTAAGCAGCCAGTTGATTAACATGGTCTTTAAATCAGTTATCAACTAACTACACCCATAATAATCACAATAATAAAACTAGCATTTGAACTAAATTAATTTGGTCACGAAACGTTACACCATAATTAACGCTCATGGTTGGGGGAAATGAAAAAACAAACACTGTTAATAGTCATCAGGGAATATAAAAAAGAGAGAAATAGGGTTAACAAAACTTCAAAATACCAAAACTCAAGATTCATATGAAAATCCAGGTATTAACCAATCATTTCTCCTAACCAGCATGACAAAGAATAATAACACATGCATTGGGACAACCATGGGTTGTTCTATTAACCATTTCCAATACACAAATAGTTTCAAAATTTTAACTCCGGCCACCACTAATAATGGCAGAGAACCAACTCAGCTACCTAAAGAGGACAATCCATCACACTACTGATCTGTAATTGTTGCCATATGTTTTGAGCATGCAATCTTTAGAAACACGGAAAAAAAATACAAAACTTAAACTACACGTAGAAACTTCCTATAACCTTAGAGGGCATACTTGAAACTCCTGCTTAGAACAATCCCTCCAGGATGAGCGAAGCCACTCACTCTGTAAGTCATCACATTAGTTACCCTATCTCCATGTTACGTTCGGAATGGTTTATGAATTGCTATTATTGCATCCACCAGCAATGTGGTTTAAAGGGCTTCCAGGGCCACCTGAGGACTCGCTTAGAGTGGCACAAGATGGGGGGCTTCTGCCCACTGATGCACCTGAGACAAGCTTTGGTTGAGCAGGATAAACTTCATTATGACCTGATTTTGTTGGTTGCTGACCTGCTACATTGAAACTACCAACAATTACCTGTAATATGAATAAAGCAAACCACTATTTCATTAGCAGAGTGAAGGAGTGTCTAACAAGGCACACAACCCAGGCAGCTTATCTTATTCCTTTACATAAGCTGGTAATCAGATTATAGTGTACTGTGTAGAATGTGGTTTCCACAAGTTACTTGAGGGTGATTATTAAATTATAGATTCTGTGGTCATTTAATGAATAACTTCCAAGAATATCCATATACAACTAGCTCAAGGTATATCTTGGGCCTTAAACTACTTATTAATGAAAACCAAGTGCGAGGTGGGAGCCACTCAGTCACCACTCATTTAATGAATATACCAGTGGAAGTTAAAGGCCGGATATTACTTTAAGAGCTTCATGCAACAAAGATGAAATTAATTATATGAATCCTATATAAAACGCCTTGTGAATGAATGTGATTCGTTAGGTCAGAAAATAGTTAACCAATTTTCACTCATCTGTATAAATTGCTAGTGACTACTCTTTCCAGTTATAGAAAACAACCAGCTAGCACTTAGCAGGTAAAAATCTTGGCTAGAATTTACATGGAAACATTTGACAAGGATGATATAAGACCAAATAAAGCTCAACCAGCTAATGAATTAACAGTACACTGATTTATAAAGATCAGTAGCAGGTTAAAACTGGCATTTTATATTCTGTGTTCAAGAATGAGATTCAAACTCAAATTAATCAAGGGAATAACACGTTTTATTATCATAAACAAACATACCTGAACAGGGGATGCCGCAATTAGGAGCCCTGCTACTCCTCCACCTAAAACACGACCATCAGGCCCAGCTAGAGACACACTCAAACCACCTGTTCTGCTGCGCTGGCCACCAGATTCTGAGAACAGAAAAGAACCAGAAAGAGACAAGATCTCAAATCGTCCCTGCATAAGCAGGGTGTATGAGCATCCAGTAAACAATTTAACTCTAGACTTTATGAATGTATGAAATTCGTGGCATGATAATACTTATTGCATGCAGACTTGGGATGTTCTACATATATAAAAATAATTGCCACTAAAATAACTCAGGCAGATATTTCTTTTTGAGGAAATGCTATATGAGTTATTTATTATATTAAAAAATAACAATCTATGTGAGTTGTTTTAAGGCAATAACTTATAGCATTTTATATTCAAAAGCTTCATTTCTAGTATTGAGGTTATTAACGCTCTCCAAACAAAAGCCTCCATTCCATGATTCTGGTAGAGAAATTATTAATACCTGAGACATAAATTTACTTGCATTCTCTAGATGCAAGATGTTAAGAGCCATGATAAATGAATATAGACTTTTCATATCCAATTTACTGCTTATAATGTACAGGAAAAGATTAAGTATCAAGGGCAAGAAGACTGAAATTTCAAAAGATTTGAAACTTCCATGCTATATTTCAAACACGTTAGTTTAATACATTATACATGTCACCTTCATAAGAAAGTATGCATAATTAGTACAGTTTTTTATTTACTTTTTTAAAAAAAGAATAAAACAAGCAAATGTGCTATAGTAGATATCGAAACATAATACGAACCTCATAATTAACAGTTCCACCAGATGATGATGCCTGTCGAAGTGTTACATTAGATATGACACCATTTGCTGATAGAATGCATACAGCTTGTGTCTTGTGTTGAGAAAATGACATTAATTTTGCCAATACATCCTGAGAGTATAAGTTACAAATTACAATATCTGGTTAACTGGTTAGGAATTTTAAAATGAGAAAGCGAAATTAACTCTAATATTATATCAAGGATTGTAAAACATAAATCAGTTTTACCCTCTTTTTGTAACGGTGGGTGGGTTTCAAGATTCGACACTCTAATTTTAAGACTAATAGGCTAATGTAATACAATTACTTTCAACAAATAGTGGTCCCCTAAATGTGTTTCAACAAGTTTTAGCTTGGTTCAAGTAAATGCATTTTCAACAAGTTTTAGCTTGGTTGGTATCACCAGAACATTACATAACAAAGGTCCTTAGTTCAAAACTCCACTGTTTGTTGTAATACAATGAATTAAACACCAAAAAATAAATAAATAGAGAATGGAATTGGCAAGTCACATGAGGCCCTTTTTTTCATCAGAAACTATTGTACAGTGGACAAATGGAAGAACACTGAGGGAAAAATTAGGAAATTAAAGATTCACCTCTCCAGTTTTCACTGCAATAATATATGGTGTAAATCCAACCCCTGCTGTCCCTGCACATTAAATTTTCATTAATATCCGAAATATACTTGGAGTCTTGGACAACCCTAATGTGGAGCCGCAAAACAAGAAAATCAATGTTTAATGTTTATTGTAGGAGTAAGAACAAAAAAAATGCTTTTCAGATTTCCGGATAACTTTTTTTTTTTCTTCCAAACAGCAGCTTAGTAGACTTGCTAAGAAATAAAGACATATCACATGATGATTAGGACTTTTTTTTTACTTCATTTTGCATAAAGAAAAATTTAATATTTTTATTACATGAATTGAATCTTTAGGGGTAGGATGTGATGCAAAATGACTGCAAATAGGAATTATAAAATATTATGAAAATCAGATCAATTCATTTTAGATAATGGACACATACTTTCAGTAGTAATAATTAATAAACTTTAAACAAATAAATAATATTTTTCTAAACATAGAAATCATTTATATAGGAGGGCATAAATGTCATTTAAGCTTCAAATATATCATCATATCCAAAAATATTTCCTTTACCCACCCAACCAATTAAATTGTAATATTATTATAAGATAAAGAATTACATCTTCCATTAACATTAAAATTTTCCAGAAACTTTACTAATAAAAAAATCAAAATGACAACCACCACCAAATAAAATTGTAATTAAATAATAGCAATTTATATAAATAATATACCTGAAGTAACAGAAGGAAATTGTTTTCGGCCATAACCTCGAGGCCTGCCCCTTCCCCTCTTCCCTGAAAACCCTTGCCCCTCCGCCGCCGGTTGCACCGCCGGTGGTATCGAACCAGCGGGAGCGTATTTTTTGGGCCTCCCGCGTTTCCTTTTGATCACCTCTCCGGTACTAACATTGTTATCAACAATTATTGGCTGGAGCACCGGTGTCGCGGAGTCACCGGAAACACCGGTATCCGGCTGATAAGTTTCTATGCTCGGCTGGACCAACGGCGTCGCGTTGGCGAAGTCACCAGAAACCCCAGTATCCGGCCGATAAATTGCCGCAGGTGTAGCAGAATTGGGAGGAGGTGCCATCGCCATAGGTGGCGCGTACATAGCTGCTGTAGCATGAGAGTTGTATGCTAAAGGCATCGAATTTTGCGACGGAGATTCATGGATCTCCGAACCAGCGTATGATTCTGTACCTGACATTTTTCCTTACTCTTAAACCCTGACAAATAAATATCACCTAAACCCTAAGAAATTGTTGAAGACGAAACCTGAAAATAAAAAATCCAATTCAGATAATAATGATGCAAAAATCAAAAATTTCAACTATTTCCCGGTTATTGAATTTTGCTGTAATTTTCTAAGAGTATAATATCGGAGATAATTGAAAATACACGAGAATTCTTTTTGTATTTACCTTTTCAATATTGGAGAAACATAAAATAAAAAAAAGGGTGAAGAAATAGCCTTTTTATAGATAGAGAAACACGAATATACGTAATTATTTTAGGGTTTTTAAGAGCCCGGCTAATCTATGGGTTTGTTTTGAGAGAAAAGTAATTTACAGTCCTAATATTGTAAGATGTCAAATTTTTTATTTTTTTTAACTTCTAAAATTTAGAGAAAACAAAATTATGATTAATTTTTACAAGTAATTTTACCGTATTTCAGAAAAAAAGTAATTTTTTATTCAAAAATTTGAATATTAAGGTATTGTTATGAAACATATGTCATCTTTAAATAATCTCAATTAGGTATTTTTTGTGAATAAAAAGTTATACGTGTACAGTTTAATTATCTATTTTTTTAGATACATGAGCAAATCAAATTCAAATTTGAAAAACAACTAGAGATAATACCGATAAACATGTCCAAGATATTTTATATTTTTCTTGATTCCTCTTTTATATATTTACTTTATTCGTTTCTAAAATTTAGATGTACAATTTAATTTTTAAAAGTCAAACGCATTTGACAAAGATATTAAATTTAAATTAATATGAATTTATTTAATTTTGATTGATACTGAGTTATTATAATTGTATAGTATATATAGCAAAAACTCTATTAATCACAATTTTATTTTTTTTAAAACTTTTATGTTATACTAATTTTGAAGTTTCGTTTTGATCTCAAAAGTTTTAATCAGATCTCTAATTTTGAAAAGGAGGAAGTATTTTATTATTGTTTGATTTAAATTCAATTAGTATCTGTGAAGTTATTTTTTCTATTTATTTTTATTCTAAATCATGTATTAATTCAAAAGATAATGAGAAATTTTTAAATTATGTATGTATAATGTATTAGTTTGAAAAGATGGTGAGAATGAATTATTAAAAGATTATTGATATTCTAATAATAATAATTCTCATAAAACTAAATAATAAAGCACTGCGTTATTTGCAAATTGTCATTGTTATTAGCTCATCTTTTATCTTCTAAACTTTTTTGGGCAGTCAAGGGAGTTTGAAACAAGCAATTTATCTTTTGTCTTTTCAACTTTGTTTAAGTTACACAACTAGATACAAACTCATACGTTGCAGCGGGATTATTTAATTTTTTAATAATAGATATGTATGTACAATTAATAAATTAAAATATACTAAAAAGAGTAAAATTGTTGTGCGATGATCAAATTTGAAAAACAAATAAATATATATTGTAAGAGGTAGTGGTGAGAGTTTATCTATCTGTGCATTACACTATAAGTATGTGACTATTATTTTTAGGCTAGTGGCAAAGTAAGTGACCTCAACTTCTACTCTTTTATTTTTCAATTTTTTTTTAATTTTTCTTGACCAAAGTGTAGACAACCGATTTATTTACCCCGTCCTTTACTACATTTGTAATTTGTTTACGGTAAAGAAAGGGTTGCCTCAACTTAACTTTTTACAATCCATAACAAAAAGAAAATAAAAGGGTATGCCAAGGTTTAAAAAATCTCTTAAAAATACAATTAGAAAGTCAATGCTCAAACTATTCAGTCCAAGCATATAGCAAAATATTTGGGCAAACTACAAGCTTAGAACCTCCATTCAAGAAACAACCTTCAATTGCAATAGCCTGAAAACAAAGTCAGTGTTCAAATTAGCAGTGCCACATTGTGAGGTAATTTTGAATAATGTGTGTATGAAACGCAGTACATGGCACAACAACCAAATTAAAAGACCCAATTTAAAAAAACAACCTAACATTCGTGTGCAAATGTGTGTTTTGTAGGTGGTTGTTTCGTGTGTGTGCACAGAGATATAGAGTGAGAACACAAATTAAACACCCATTGTAAAAAAAACAAATTTAAAACACCCAAAGTTAAACTGAAGTTGTCGTCGACTTTATAAGAAGACTTATGATGAAATAGATAAGAATTTTTAACTGAAGTTATTCGGAAACTTAAGTTAAAGATTTTAAGGTATAACTGATACTAATAGTTGATTCACTTGATAAAAAATTCATGATAAAAATAATTTTAATTTAAACCACAACTCAGTTGATTCGTAAATTTAAACCAATCTACTGAAATTAAAAAATATCAAGATTAAAAATTTTAAAAAAGAAAAAAGAATATATTTACAACTTACATAATATGAGTACCAATTTATCCTAACTCCTAATGAAAGATTTAAAAAAATATCCAAAAAATTCTCATGAAGAACAGCCGAGAAGAAAAATTAAATCCATAATCACGCATTAAATCCCATAAAAGTTGAACAAAAAATCAAACCCATCCAAATTGGAACCTCGATCCACCGAAATAAACAAAACCACCATTTTAATCAATAGTTCAACAAACCCATTCAATAAAAAAGTATTTGCTTCTCACAAAGGTGTTTGCTTCTAAATCTTTTCACAATAACAAATTAAAAAAAATCTAACAGTACCACTCAGTTTAAAATTCAATTTGAATCTTTTACCACAAACTTTTATGTAAAACATTTAAAAATGTAACTTTTATGTAAAACATTCATCAAAAACAGGGGGAATAAAACATGATTTCCAACCACATATGGGTATTGAAGGTACTCATTTTAATAAAGCTTTTAATATTCATTTTTTGCACCTCCCCTACAAAAGGCTATTTTATTGAAGGTACTTTGAAGACTGGTGATATAAAAGGCTATTTAAATTTTCAAATTACCCTTTATAAAACCTCAACCCGAAGTTCTTTTTAAGGTTAGGTATTTATAACAATTTTTCGTTACGTCGTGTCTTACTCTCAAACTATAAAGTATTTTTTCAAAGATATAACCATCCAAAATCTTCCGTTCCCGAGCATCACAAAAATCAAGTCATTTTTTTCTACTTGTTAGTGCTCCAAAGTCAATATAAGTCATCACCAAAATCAAGTCAATAAAATAAATTGCAAATAAGACCAGGACAGTCATTAACACCATGTATCCAGGGCTTCATTTTCAACGCATGGCTTACAGAAGCAGAGTAGTAATATTCAGGCAGTGTAGGAATTCCTTCAAGAATGCCACTAACGTCTAGTTTTAGTCCCTTCTAGAGAAATTAGATTACACAACTTTGATTATTCAGTCATCTACAGGGCATTCAACAGGGCATTTAAAATTAATTTAAGAATTGAGCCAGAACTGTAATGGAGAGTATTGATTATCACTGTTTCTCTCTCTCTCAATCATCCATAAGTTTGTTAGATATTAGAGGTTGAGTGTTTTGTTGAAAGATTAATTTGGTCTGCAAAAGGTAATGAGTGAATTTTAGCAGATTAACTAACGAATAAAACCTATTACCGACCAAGTATGCTCATTGAACTCTTCTTGTAATATACTACTCAAACATCAAACATATAATGGTAATTAGTGAAGAAACAGAATCAAACATCATATATCATTGAAAAATCAATTACTTAGTGAATTCCATGTAATGATATTTCTCTCAACCATTTCATCAAACACACATTATGCATAATCCATTCCACTAAAATTTGCATAAGTCGATGAATTTATTACCTGGGAAGGGGTCAATTTGAATACCAAATTAGGCTAAGAACCCATGGACTAACAAATCATTAGATCTTCAGAAATCTTGGAATGCTCCATGTCTGGCAACTTGGGAACTGAGCAATATTTATCCAAAATGCAAAGTTTGTAAATTCGTAAGGCTTGCCAATAAATACAAATAGCAATCAAAACAAAGAAAAAGGTGTCATCCCTAAATGAGGAAAACTATTTTCCAATAAATTTTTCCTTCGACCAAAATGAAAAAGACAACATGGAAAAGTTACTTCCAGAATCACATTTGTTAATAACAGAATCATAAGCATACAAAGTTGTTTTAGCAATCACAATGATAACACTTTCCTAAGAAAATCAAATTCTCCTCCTTAGCTGGAGTTATAAACATCTAGGGCAAAAATACAAAATTTGCTCAAGTCACTAATTATCTTATTAGCTTAGAAATCTTTTATATACATTCATAAATACATATGTATAAATAATTATATGTACTTCAGCAAGAATTTTTAGCATAATTAGTGTAAAAGAAGTCTCGCGCCATCAGTAAAAGCTCCATTTTTGTCTATACAAGACAAAAGTCTAAAAAACCATAAGCTCCCTTTGTTCAAAGAATATAAGAGAAACTTACTAAAAGTCTAAAAAATTGTAAAAATTAAGGAGATAGCTAATCCTCTTTAGAAATGAGGCACTTACTTTTATATTTATAATTTTAAAAGTCGTTTTACTAATAATTTTGGAACGAAATTAAAAAACATTTTTATCTTGTACTTCCTTCGTTCAAAAATATAAGACCATTATTGACTTTTTTAAGTCAACTTAAGACACTTTCAACCTAAAAATTGACATGATTCATTAAAAATTATGAAACAATAAATCTTACAATGAGTAGTACTTATTAGAAAGTTTATAATGCTTGGAATGTACATACTTGGAATGTCATACTTCAATTCCATATTTGCATCACAACATTTAAGTAAGTTTATTGACATGTTTAGAACATTTCTTTGTTTAAAACTGCACTCTAAATGCTAGAGAATATTTTTGAAAGATTATATTAAGTACTGTTTCTAAATGTGTTCTTTGAAGGACTAAAAATCAGTTTCTGAGACATGGTTTTGAACCATGACATTCAAAGTGGAACTGGGGTAGTATATAAATAAGCAGACAAAAAATTTGCCTAACAAAAGAGAAAATACACAAACCTCTCTTCCAGCTATACCCATAGCAAGTCCAATGTCTGCTTCATGCAAAGCAGGAGCATCATTAGTTCCATCTCCAGTTACCGCTACCACCTCATTATGTATGCTCCTCAAATTCTTAACCAGCATGTGTTTGACTAAAGGCAAGGATCGAGCCATTACCTGCAATGCCATAAATTAGAAATCAAGTGCATCTTCTCAATTTACTGATTTAGCAAGTACTATTAAAATCAACTGTACACCTGAATTCTTGGTATTATTGCTTTCAGTTCATCTAGAGTTTTAGTGCAAAATTCTGGCCAAACCTCCTTCAGTGAGTATTCCACATTCTTTTGCAATGGCCTTGACTGTGTTAATATTGTCACCAGTGACCATGCGCACAATAATATTATCACCAATGAATAAACTCTAGCTGCAACTATATGTTGTCTAAAACTATAAAACAACCATTTATAGTAAAATCTAGTCTCTGAACAGCAAGAACCTATCTTGTCTGTGGTATCTTTGTTGCTAATATGATTTTTTTTTATTCAGTGATGTGTTAGATGAGGTGGATATACTTTGTAGTGATAAATTAAGAGATAACATAAGAACGTATGCACATAAATTTATAATCTTATAAGAACGTATCAGCTTAAATATTACTCTTTCCGTCCCAGGATAAAAGTCTTGGTAGACTTTTCACGCATATTAAGAAGAGGAATGAAATGACAAAATTACCCATAATAATATGCCATTAAGAGAATTAGAATAAGAAAAGTATGAGATATTTAATGTTACGGGTATAATAGGAAAAAAATATGTAAAAGTTTGGTTATTAAAGAAAAGTAGACATTTAACATGGGACTAACCAAAATAGTAATAAAGACTTTTATAATGGGACGGATGGAGTACAAATTATGCAGATAATAATTTAATGAATTCAAGTTAGCAACAGTTCTAGATTATCAAATCATACACATAATTAACATTTTAACACAAACTCAGATTAACAAAATAGAACATAATCCACTAAAATAAAGAGAACAACTACTTACAAGGCAGCAGATACGACATAAACTATAGCAAGAAGTCACTTTCATTATGTGCATAAAAATGAGCATACTAACTTTATCTTTCCTCCCACCAAGTATGTAGGTCTTCAGAACCTTATACATCGGAATGAGCAATTATACAGCTCTGGAGATGCTCCTAGTGGAGGCGTGGCTTTACCTTTCATACTGGTTCAGGTAAATTTGATTGGCAAATTATTTGTTTTGCATTGTGGGGCTATGTTAAAATCCATTAGCATACTTATCCGTTATGGTTAAGGATAGATCACTTCAATTATGCTCCTCCAGCGTGGTTGAAACTCTACCCATCACCAACTTTTGTCATAGGTGGGGCCGTTGGCACCCTTTCAATTTCTTGTTTATTGGCATGAACTTGTTGGGCTATGTTACAAATACCTTGGTTTATTTATCTAACTGGAGGTTCAGGCATTTATAATAGATTTGTAATTATCTACTATTCATGATGCTATAAATATTTTTGGGTTGTGGAAAACCATCCTCCGTTTGTATACATCTAGCTGGAAGAAACTGGTCCCTTAGTCCTCTCTGTCTGATTCGCACTCTGCTAAGTGAATTACCTTCAGGTCTTTTATCTCTAAGTATGTGAGGTCTTTTTCCATGTAACATTACTTCAGGGTTTTAGGAGGAGATTTGATTTAATCAAGGAGCAATGTACACTTGCTTAGAGACCAGTTTTTTAAAATACAACAAAAATACTGAAATATATATATTTTTTGTAATTTGTTACAAGTTGAAAAGATTTCAAGTCATGGTAGACTACTAACAATACAAAAATCAAATAAAAAAGATGGGCTAATTGTGACCAAAAGCTAGTGGACACCGTAATTACTCCTGAGATACACATATTCTTCAATAAAATTTTCAGATATGAACAAATCTTCAAAACAAGAATGCTAGAGAATAAGCCACCACTACCGGTGATCATCTTGCATCAAAATCTGAATAGATCTACCATCACAAATTCTGGAAACATCCTCCATGGTTGTCAGAAATTGATTTATAATTAATAAACCAAAATCTCCTTTTAGGCTTTTACAACTACCACGACAAAAACTACTGTAGATTCTTAAATTATCTTCCTGAATGATTAAAGTTTGCATTTGGCAAATTCTGTCACTTCTCACATGTGAACCTAACGCCCACATGGATAGTTCAATTATTGCAACAAAGAACAACACCTTAAAAGAATGAAATCATTTGCAGGAACCACAAGATTATTTACATGGTGCATGTCATTAAGAACTTTCAATAAAACAAACTACTACTACCTTTTGTTTTCGGACAATTATTTGGAACAACAAAAAATCACAGCTACCATAGGAATTTCCTTTATGTGAGAAATTTAATACGAATTAAATTACAAAAGCTAAGTCCAAGCAAGATTTAGTCAGTGTATCATTTCTGGAAGGCCAACCCACAACCCTTCCTGAGAATGATAACACCCACAATAACAATCTTTAGAGCATACCAAACATTATTTTTATAACATCCACAATAACAATCTTTAAAGCAAACCAAACATTATAACAATCACAAGCAACATTTCACATTGAAACCCAACATCCTATATACACATATCTATGGTGTACACACATAAATACAAAATTATGTAATCACTCATATAATGGAAGCAAAAAATAGTCTTACATTAGGCCGAGCTCTTTTGGGTCTGGACTGCCGTAGCTCCTGCAACTTATCAGCGTTAGCAACTCCCAAAACTGCCAATTCAAATGTCCCAAAATTGCCGATAACATTCTTCTCCGATTCCAAGCTCACATAGGCTTCAACCCGATTAGGTGCCGCCGGCGAAACCCATTGTCTAGAATTAAACATTAAGCCCAATTCAGCCGGAACGAATCAAACCCACAAGCCGAAACCACTAAAGAACCATTTTTTACAGCTCTGTCATGGTACGATGCTTCCATAAATTCCGGTTCACCACATATGTCCAAGTAATCGGTGCCGCACTCCGTGCAGGTGACAACAACTGGCTCTCCGTAGAGGCGAAACGGGGCGACGCAGTTGAGTATGAGCTTGGTTTGGGCGGCGAGGCGGCGGAGGGAAGCTGGATCGGAGGTGTCAGCGGTGAGAATGGGGATGGACGGTGGTGGGTTCGGGTGGGCGGCCCAAGACAGGGCTTGGGATAATTTAGATGGGTTCTGGCCAGCTAAAGCTAGGGTTTTGAGTGGGGAAGATGGGGTGTTGAGGAATTTTAGGGCTTCTCTGATTACATTTGGGGCTATTCTTTCTCGTTTGAACGCCAAAATTGAAGATAGGATTCCAGTTGTTATTTGAACGAATTTGAACGCCAAAATTGAAGATAGAATAGGTTTTCAGTTGTTATTTGAACGCCAAAGAGGATTCCAGTTGTTATTTTAGAGCAGCACTGTTGCGAAGAGTATTTTCGGGAAAGGATATTTAGTAACATTAATTAGAATGGACATTTAAAAGAACAGATGTCAATATATTGTGTTATGTACTGTAATTTAGTATATATAATAGATAATAGATGACAAATTATTATTATTTTTTACAATTATTTAATTTCAAATTTATAGATTTAGAAAATATTCATAATTTTTGGTAAACCGCAATAATCATTCAAAAAAACCCTTAAGAGCATTCACAATAATTTTCTTATATTGTTTAATTTTTAATTTTGGGTTATTGGGTCATTCAGTAAAATAGAAATTTAATTTTTTATTATGTATCAAAACATATTCCTTTATATTGTTTCCTTTAAAAGTTAAAATTTAAAAGTTCCAATAGTCAAAACATTAAATTAATAATAATCTTATAATTTATAAAAGAGAGTATAATTTATTAATTACATTCTACTTTAAAATAATTTTTATTTTATTTTAAATTTTAAGTAATTTATGGAGTAAATATTGAATGGATTGTAATTGCAAATGTATCAATATTAACTTTTAAAAAGTTAATTTATGATATTTTTAAATTTAAATTTAATATGATACATTTAAAATTTAAAAATAATAAATTTTATAATTAATAGTACTTTTATAATATTTATAATTATATTGACATAAATTAAATAAATTTATATCAATTTTAAATTTGAATACGTTTGAAATTAATTTTTTTAAAATAAGTAAATATTAAGTTTATAATTTGAAAATAAAGTAGTAAAAAAATGTAAGATGTGTATGATTGATGAGTTGTCAACTTAAATGAGAGTGTGAATGTCATTTTGTATATATAGAGAACGGTCTTTTGACTCCCTCACACCGAAACTGAAGAGTAAAATCCTACATAAGAATTAAAATAGAGAGTCAAATAAGAATAAGGAAACTGATTTGTTGATGTATTCTTTAAAATTGAGAATAGAGAATTGATTAGGAAAACTGTTATTAATACTCTAAAGAATCTCTCCCTCCCCCACTCCACACCCTCTTCAAAACCAGAAGCTTTCTTTGATAAGAATCGACACAAACTTTCTTTGATAAGAATCGACACGAGCTTTATAATAAAGCTCCTCCTCCGAATGTTCAATGGGATCAAGAGAGAGAAATCATGTCTTCGTCCATAGGATCTCAAGTACCCGAATCGATCAAAATTGAGAAAACTGGCTCTTGTTATGTATACTCCACTCGCTCGTTTTTAGTTTTCTTGCTCGCTAACGCCTTCCTTCAACTGACTTTGGGATCTTTCCTTTCTTCAAACGGGCAAGGCTCTAAAGGACCCTAATGGCGTGCACAACAATACTTGGCGGCTTGTACCCAATCAGAATGTTGTCGGCTGGCTGCAAGTGAATTTTCAGTTAAAAAAGAAGCAGCAAATATCGCCCCCCACGTTCAACAGTCCAAGGAGCCTAGCTCCCAGTTCCCAACCATTGAACCGAATAACCCGTATATCCTCAGTGTTGCATTTACATTAAAAAGTAAATAAATAAATTGATTCTAGCAAATGTACCAAACATGCATACAACAAAGGATCAAGCTGATACCTTATTGCATCCCCACAAAAAAGCTTCCAAAACTTGCAACAAGGATCAATATGATACTTTCTTGAATCTCCATATTGGTGAATCTCTTGCCCCAAAAAGTGAATTTGAATATATATCACATATTTGACAAATATTTATCCATATGATGATCAGATCTTTACTACATTCAATAAGACTCGATAACAACACTAACAATTCAAAACTAGGGAATAATGACAAAACTTGCAAGTTCAGAAAACTTTTGGTGAGAAATATAGAACATCTTAAAGAGCAAACATTCCAACAATGTAATTATTAAACCAAAAGTTTTTTTCACCTCTGTTAATGCAGTTTAACTGCCAAAGAGGTATAAACCATTAAGGAACATAAAAGTTAATTATAATATCCAGAATTGAACTGACTCAGAAAGATGCCACCAAAATACCCAGTCCTTGCTTCTTTTGTTTTTGTTGAAGCAAGACGTATAATATTCAGCTAATACAAATATGCCAAGTACCATTCCACGTCTATATCCAAAGATATAGGGCTTTCCATTCGGGTTTTGTTCTTCTTTCCCAAATCGGTATTTGCTTTCCTTCCTTTTTCCCTACCCATCACATCAGATGAATCAATCAAGATTACTAGCACTTGATCTCAGCCAAATGACCGAAAAATGGTACACATTTGTCAACCGCTTATTTGGTTGACATTCCATAGGATAGGTTAGAATCGGATCCATAGTCACTGAAACCAGTACATTCTTTAAAGGAGCATCACATGCAGAATAGCTAGTTCGCTTCCATTAACTATGACATGCAGTCATAGAATGTTAGGTAATTGGTGTCAATACGCCGTCAGCACACACTAAATGATACCAGTCCCAAATCCTGGGTCTAGACCATTAAGGAATCATACGTTGATTCCTTGTGACAAGATCGCAGGAAACCAGATTCCAGCAATCCACTAAATACACACTCCTCCAGTTTCATGGGGCCCTAGTCAGGTGACACTATTGTTATAAAGACTGGTGAAAGATCAGTCCATGCTCTTTAATGTTCTGCACTCTGGGTTCAGACGAGCAATTCCATGGTTTCCTTCGTGACCATGACTACAGATGACCTGCAAGGCCAATAAGCCGACAAAATTCAGCAGACCCAATCCACAGACCAAAGAAGAAGTGTAACTGTGTAAGAGATTCAGAAAGAAAGGAAAAGAAGAAAAAATGTTTCAAATATCTGTATACTGCAGTGGAAATGTTTTCACATTTATACAGCTGAGGAATTCATATGTACAAACAACAAACCCTGTTAGAAAAAGGAATAACTCTTCCTATTCTTGGGAAACTAAGATCTATGTGCCCCAACCGAGTCCTTGATATTTAAGCTAGATTGCCAAAAAGTAGTTAAACTCCATACAACTGTTAAAGATAATATAGGTATGTTACTATATTTAACTCTTAATAAAGGTACATGAACAAAGTGTCTTCTAGAAAAAGTAGTGCCATCCGCTAGAAAAAGTATTGACATCAACTAGGAAAAATTGTCGTCTGCTAGACTTTCCAGACGAAGATATTAAATTCTTTTTAATCGTTGCTGTCAAAAATCTGGATGGATGGCTTCATACGGGTTGGCTGAAAATAGGGCCATAACGAATGCTGACTATGGATCACTTTTATAAATGTACATATGCTCAAACTGCTCAATACATTATTAAATATTCCAGTCCATTGATACTTAGGGGGTGCTTGTTTAGAACTTAATGAGTCTGAATAAGTCTAGATCTGAACGAATACATCATTTAGAGTGTTTGTTTATAAGTTGTGAAATCTGAATGGGACTGAATAGATCTGACCGATTCTTTTAAAATCGGCTGAATAGAATTGAGAGATATTTTTTAACCCAAATAACCCATCGCTTCTCTGCAGCTTTGATCGTTTGGTTTTCCTCTTGATTATCCATCGTCGCTCTCTCTTCTTCTCTTACCTCCACTGCAACTTCGATTCGTCTCTATCTCCACCGTAACTTCGATCTACGATCTATCCCCATATATGGACAACCTATGCGGTAACGAAGGAGCACCACCGCCTCCATTTCCATCTCCATCTCTGCCGCTGGTCACCGCCATCTTTTCCTACCTCCTTTTTTGGTTGAGTCCCTCCAAGTCCTATTTTTTTTTTTTTTTCATTTTATGGAATTTCGAATTGATTTGGATATTTTTGAAACTATTTTAAGGATCTAATGAGTGAAAAATTGGGGATTGAAATTGTGTTTTGGAAAATTAATTCATCAAAATGTAAATTATATAATATTTTGGAACATCTAATTGATTTGGAGGGTGAGTTTAGTTTTAAATTAAATTGGGTATATATTTTGACTTTGTATAGTTATGGAAGAATATTGGATAGTAGTGTAACAATGTGCATTTCAGCTACACAAATGTCTTCAACCCATGATCCATTTTACATTGTAAAGGAGGATTGAGGAGATTCAAGATTCAGTAAGTTCATTCCAAATTCCTACTATTTTGAACTTTAACTTTTGAATTGAAAGCTTTAATCTATGATTTATATATTATCATGCAATAAATTCTTTTGCCCAATATCTATCCTAGCATTTGATGATTACTTGCCTGGTCAGATTGATAAATTCCAGTCTACTTTTCATCAATGGGAGGGCATGTTGGCGAATAATAAAGAGCAACCTCATCTCACAAAAGAGCTTCTTGCTGGTTCTGAGAACATTCAGTGTGGTAGGTATGCTACTGAATTTGTTAAGTCCACTTAAGTTTCATCAATTTCTTTTTATGCTTAGAGAATGACACCAAAACATACGATATAAGTTTCTTTTTACCAAGTGACAAACCTTGTTTGAAATTGACACCAAATATAACCCTGCCATCTTAGACATGAAAATGTGAATTGAAAGATTTCATGATGCTTAAACATATGTAACTTGATCAATTAATGATCAAAGAAATTATATACCATCATTTGCTCACTGATTTTCAAAAAATTAGTTATACATGTGGCATTTATCTGCCATATTATGAAGTAAATGCTATAGAGTAGAGTGAGGATAAAATAATGAATATCAGTTTGTTACCTCAACCCATGCTTTGTTACTATATTGATAAGCATATCACAGTGTGAGATTATTGCAACGTAGTGGACACTTATAGTCTCGTATATATCATTGGCTATTTAATGTTGTAGTAGCTAGGAACAAAGACTAATTCTAGCTTTGTTGTAAAGCATATGTATAATTTGATTTTGTTAGTTTTCAGAAATAAGATAGAAATAAGATGTGAATGTTGAAACTTCTTGTCATATTCTGGAAATTTTTACTCATGCTTCCTTCTGGTTTTGTTGTGCCAATACCACACCCTTTAACTTTAATAACTAGAATTTCTGATTCATGATTATATTAAGTTCAGAACTAAAATAAATCCTACTTCGATCATTGATCTTAGTTGCTTCATAGTTGTCAAACTCCCTACTATAGATTAGTGGGAAAATCATAACCCTCCATTATAATAGTTTTTGTCTCAAGTTTTCTACTATAATTTTCATTTATTCTTCACATTTTATTTTTCAGCATGAATTAATTTTAAAATATTGAAATGTCTGATGATTTTAAATAGTAATGCTCATGTCTACAATCTAGCATATTAGCATATGAGAGACCATGTTTCTGTGACTAATGAGTGATTTAGATATGTAACATGCAAGAACTATTTAGAGAATAAATGTTGTAGTTTTGAAGTTATTTGTTTGCAAAAGGTTTTTAATGCTCGACATAAACTATGTTTCTTGTGTTTTTCACATTTGCAGTTCGTGTTAGTTTCTTATGTTTTCCTACAGCTCTGCATACATTTTGAACCTCTGGTTTATTTTTTTTGTAATTGTATTCACAGGGCGAGGTTCAACATGATTTAGAGCTCAACTTGACATGATTTGGAGCTCACTTGGACTTTTGTGCGAGACATGCTTTAAGGTATCCGTAAGTAGTAAATGAAAGATATCCCTAAGTAGTAAATGACTTTAGTTATGGAGTTCCTTTCGGACACTTTTACTTTGTATTATATGTAACAAATATTTCATTTTATTATATTATTGTGGATAAACTTTGAACTCAGAATGTTAGATTAATAGAAAATTTGGTGTTTGATAACATATGTATTAATTCAATTGATGTTTCAATACATGATGGGGATGGTGTTTGATATTGAAGTTTGACATTTGATCGTTTTGTTTAATTAAATTATTTTATTTTGAAGATTATGGATTTCCAGGTTTTGTAAGTATTATTATTAAAATAAAAATTAATTAATTATTGTGACGGTTCATAGCGTTGAAAATGCTTGAAGACATATCAATAGAGTTTGTTTGTATAGGTTAAATAAAAATTCAATACCTTGTTTAAATTATTTATTTTTATGTTGTATAATGAATATTGTATTTAATTTTTTTTAGTACGTCAAGACAAAATTATATACTTGTTCAACATAGTTTAGAGGGGTAAAATAGTAAAAGACTGTTATTCAGATGTTTCAGACATCAATTATCAAATAACTTTTTTCATTCAGTATTCAGTTTCATTCAACTCATTCAAATTGCTTAAACATTTAGAACTGTTTTATTCATTTTTATCAAACCACCCCTTAATCCCTATAAATATATTTATTGCAAGTATCTGATAGACTATAGAGAGGGTAATTGTTTATCTCAACCCAGCACTAATTCTCTAAACTGGAGGAGCCATTTTTTCAGATAAGCCAAAGCAACATCATGCGCTTTCCATATGTCAATATATAACTAAGATCGTTAAACTGCACACTTGGAGTTTAAGGAACATAAATTACCTCATAATTGCTAAAGTAATAACTTGCAAGGTCAGGTTTGGAGTCTGTCACTCAAGTAGCAGGTACTCTTAATCCTGCAATTAATGAATGGCTGATATAAAACGCAAACATCTCAAGAAAATTAAGAAAACTAAACCTATATACTTAATACTAAATCACAAGTTGTACCTCCAGAGAAGTAACTTGTTCCGCTTACAATCATCCTGCAGTTTAATCAGACCCACTACTTTGAGGGAACTGAGGAAGAAGAGCAGGAGTTATACTCCGTGGTCGTCCAAAAGATGGGGGCATGCCTGAGGAAATCACTGAATGAATGTAATTGGTTTCAATTAACTTTATAACAAACTCTATTCCAGTGTCATCAATTATTCTTTTGAGGCTCAAATAGCCATCATTACTTTTAAGTGAAGAAAACTGCATAGCATTTTGAAATTAATTCTGAAAATTTCATAAAATATCTTAATCTTTCTCTACATACATATTCACATCTTTAACAACCTAAATAGGGTAATCTCTCTGCTTTTTTATTTTTATTTATTTAACCTTTAATCATTTTATGTGGATTTTCTTTGGATATATAACATCTCTCAAGTGTTAGTTCTGTTTCTTTACACAAATTTATTGTTCTCCCTAAAATGATATTCGTATAACGTAGAAGAAACTAGAGAAGGGTCCACCAAGTGACAGCCAAGGTCCCACGGATATTAAAACTTTTGTTTGGTTGACAGTTCTCAATTGTCTCAATGAATTGTTGCAAAGACAAGGCCATACAAACGTATGAGTCTGTATATGTGTATCATGAGCAAAGTTTGGAATCTCATGAGAATCCCTTTTGCATTGTTGTACAGCGAGAAGTTTATGGATTTTCTATTAGATTTTTTGAGGCTCAGATGTCGCTTAATCTTTGGAGAATTTGCTTTGTGTAATGTTTTGTGAGCCACAAGGATGTCAAGATTCTTTAGAGGTGTTCTTGTTTTGCAATTTTATACAATATATGGACTGAAAGGGATGCTAAAGTTTTCGATGATATCCATCTCTCTTACTCTCCTTTAAGACGGTTTCATTTCTAGCATCACTTTGAGCTTCGGCTATGGCCTATGGGAGCTTTTAGAGAAGTTGCTCTTTCAGATGTTCATAGAGATTGACATGCAATGGTTCATTAATTTTTCTTTATTTTCCTACTTGTATTTCGTTGGAGGACTCCTTGTCCTCTCTTTTTATATTCTCTCTTCTATCTACAAAACTTCTTTTATCTAAAAAAACAGTGAGGGAATCCCCATAATGACAACTTTCTTGGATCACTAAAATAGAACTGTGATCATTAGCTGAAGAACCGGCATTATCAAAATGGTCTAGGTTATGAACAGTGAAGAAAATTATGATGGAGGTCAAGAGCAGTTCATCACAGTACAAAGATGCATAATATGAGCACGTGCATACAGGTGGTGTATGTATTGGACTGTAGTTTTTGTTTGCCTGAACATGGTAGTGAAAAAATAGTTCAAACACGTAGGTATTAATTACCTGTAAGGTATGGTGCTTGAATTGCAGGAATAGTATCTGACATTACGCCACTGACATTCGGTCTGCCATATTGCACTAGATGTGGACCTGGCATCACCAAACCCTGGATGGGCCTGTACCCAAGGCTGCCAGGGTGACCCAATTGACCATATGAATATGCATTTGTGTTTACTGCACCTGGTACATTATACATTTGAGGTTGATGCTGGCCCATATATGAACTGTAGAAACCCTGGAAAAGACAAATAAAAGTCATCACACCCGTAGGAACATTCTTTTTTAATCAAAGGCTCTAGAAATTTTGGTCCCTAATAACATATGCATTTCAAATTGCAGCTGAGAATTGAAATTTAATCTTATTGACCTGTGCGTACATGTACTCGGGCCCATATGCAGAATACCTGTCAAAAGAAGAATGATTGAATCACAAACTCAGAATGTGTAGACGCTGCATAATAAGATAAATTAGCACTTCAAGAAATCTCATATGAGAAACAAGCTTTTACCTTTGTAGATAAGGCAGATATTCAAATCATGATGACTCATAAAATCAACAAGCCATCATATATCATTAGTAATAACAGAATCGTATATCAATAACAATAGGCTGTGGAAAGAATTAAAGAAAATTACACCACAAGGTGGATACAAAACTAATGCATGAGAGAGAGTGAGAGAGAGGTAGGGAGGGTACAAATCTTTTCATACGATAAAGATAATCTAACATACAATTTCATGCCAATCACAAGCCTTTTACTTTTACACCAAAATTTGATGAATTTCTCAAGATTAGGCAATGATATCTCTACAGAATGAAAAACCTACTTAAATTAACCATAGTAAAATAGTAACGCACTTCAATCTAGACGTTTTAAGAATAAAAGCAGGTCTAATCATTCTGACAAGCTAAACAACAATAAAGATTAATTGAGCTTATTGCTAGCATTTAAGAAGTCACCGGACATGTGACCGTCCCCTAATTGCCATGTCCAACATAGGCACACGTTGGAGCATAAGAGACAAATCCACCATTTCAACGATAGTAAGTTGCTATAGTTTGACCTAGGAAAGCTCTCCAGAGATGTTCTTTCCAATCTTGGGATTGGAATGCCTCACTCTTGACTCAAACAAATACAAATAATTGCAAAAGCTACAATTTAACCGATAAACTTTGGATAACAAGTAACAACAGAAACTCCTGTGCTTCAAGACTCATAACTCACCCATATGGAAGATATGGGAATCCGGACTGATAGCTGTAAGAAACTGGTTGATGATAACTAGGGCTTCCAGTGTTCGGCCCCCTAAGTGTTTGCGAACTTCCAAAATGGGGAACTGCTGATCTCATATGCCCTACAATAACCAAAAGGCAACATTGAAGGATGAAATACAAATCAACTAACACTTATATTTCTTTTTTTTTTCTCCTATTTTAAACTCCCTCGGTCACAGTTTCAGTGTCAAGGTTAAAAACCATGTTTGTGGCATAGATTTAACGTGCCTATGACACACACACACATGTATATCTCATTTTTTTTAATCGCACTGAAGATGCTAAAGAAAAATTTAAAATAAAACATAAATAATACATCTTTCTTAACTACAGAAAGTTGCAAAATTATGTAACCTATCTTTGGCAGCTCAATTCCAATCCTTGGAATTGGAATTGAGGGACAAATTTTAACTAAATTTCAACTATATAGAATTGCAAACGTGCTTTCAATTCAAATTCTATAGCTTTAAATTGAGTAACCGTGTTGACTTTAATATACAGAAGCTATCACAAGGCCCACTTGTCAACTAAGTTTCCTCTGCTGGAATTCAAGGTAGTCGTTGGAAAAAAAATGCCTATGACTGATCTACTTCTTTTCCAAATTAAGATCATAATTTGAGGGTCCTTTGTAGCTTATACTCTGGATGGAGCTTATATTCCAATGGGCTCAATTTAGCCAATTATGGAGTAAACTAATTTATTCCACTGATAATATTACTCATAGTCCAGACTTAAGCCTAACAAAGAATAGGAGATAGGATCAACTGAATGCACAAAGGTTAATCTATTTTAAGTACCAAGAGATTGTACCATAAGGCAGTGATGGCGGAGGCCGCCCAAGTGACGCCAAATTACAGTTTGCCTTCCTACCATCTATGACTGGACTTGGATCAGCGCAAGCCCTCTTTGCAGCTTCAGGATCACTAAATGTCACCTAAGTTCATTAAACCATGGATTATTAGAGCTTCAATAAAATAATCATTCACAGAACAAACATGAAAAAGGGAGAGTATACAGCAAAACAAAATATCTCAGGGCAATAAAATTAAATACAACTTCAAAGCCCGTAGAATTATTTCCAAAAGGAAAAAGAAAACAGATGGTATCTCAAAAGACCCTATTATTGATAACTATGTCTAAGAGGAGTTGTCAGGAAAATCATACAACAGATCAAGTAAGCACCAAATATGCCACTTCTTCTTCTACCTTTTTGGTCAGTATAAGAAAATTTTAGTACCTCGAACAGGTCCATAACCCATATATATATATATATATATATATATATATATATATATATATATGTTCTAACATGTCAATGACAAGCACATATTAGGAATGAAGACTTGACCCCAAATTAGCCTTAAGTTGTTGAACAACTATGAAACAAATATGCAATATGAATCATATGATTCATTTTTTCCTCTTCGCAAAACTCGAAGAAATAAACTAAACAAAAATACATCTTGAAATTATGTATCTTGGAGTTAAATTCATTAATATATAAACCTAAGTACGAGTGCCACTACCACATTTGCTGATCTCCCCGCGAAATCGAATAGTGTGTCTGTGACATTATTGATTCATCAAAAACCACGAGGCTGAAGGATTGCAGTTAAGGAAATCTGGAATGAAGGGAGTCATGCCCTTTCATTTTGAAACTTATAGCTTGTATGACTTCATGACGTTTTATTACATAGGTAAAATCAGAAATGACAATGAATATATGACTAGGGCATATGCAGTAAAAACGGCGTCGATGATATTATGATGATTGTGGTGGCAGGTCAAAAGAGAGATGAATGGTGGTGGTAGTCCCAACTCATGACAGTGGCATAGAGGTCTAGAGGATAATAGTCCAAGTGATGGTAGTATGAACATAATTAGCACATTCTATGACAATCACTAATTGTAAGCATATGACTCTATAGCAATGTATAGCTGAAAGATAAATGAACATTTGGATTCAAGATGGTGTTCTGATACCAATACATAATTATGTTTTTTTCATTTTATTTGGTCTTTTGTGTTTCATAGTCTTCCTCCCTAAATTAATGTTATTGAGTAGTTTATTTATTATAATTCATGTACCTAGGGCTGGAGGGATGTTCCATGACAACTATATAAGGGTTAGGATTGTGAAGCTAAAAGCAAATTGAGTTATTTGGAGATTTTTATACAAATCAAGTATTCTTGTTTGCTTTGGCTCTATCTCTTTGGTGGATTTTCATT
Organism: Panax quinquefolius; assembly: GCA_020205615.1. Taxonomy (NCBI): domain Eukaryota; kingdom Viridiplantae; phylum Streptophyta; class Magnoliopsida; order Apiales; family Araliaceae; genus Panax; species Panax quinquefolius. Next base: position 144,717,204 of record CM035153.1, on the reverse strand, counting down.
GTGTGAGTGTTTTATTCTGAGCGTTCTCTTTTGTTTTCTTCTCTTTTTTCATCACCCGGTGTAAGTTTGGTATCATGAGCCAGGTTTTGATGGCCAATCGTCGTCGTCGCGATCCTACCATTGAAGAAACACTGGTACACGAACAAGACCTTCGTGACATTGAAATAGATGATTTGAGAAGACAAGTGCAGCATCTCCAGGAGCGTTTACAACGCTTCGAACCTTCGAAACATGATAATTCGGGTCATGAGTCAGAAGATGATTTATCGAGTGGAGAAGAGTATGTTAACCCCTTTCATCATGCTCGTGCCCAAGGGATGAAGAGGATTCTCTACCCCATCGGCCTCAAAGATATCAAAATTATCAACGTGATGATAACATCAAGGTTGAAATTCTAGAATTTGAAGGAAGAATGCATAGGGATGATTTCATTGATTGGATCAATAATGTGGAGCGTATTTTTGATTACAAAAATGTGACTGATGATTGTAAGGTAAAGCTAGTTGCCATTAAACTGAAATGCATGCCTCAATTTGATGGGAGCATCTCAAAAAGCAGCGTGCACGTGAAGGAAAACAAAAAATCGTCACTCTGCAAAAGATGAAGAAAGAACTTATGAAGAAATTCTTGTCGGATCATTACATGCAAGACGCATTTCTTAAATTCCATAATTTTAAGCAAGGTGAGCTTTCTGTGGAAGAATATACCGCTGAATTTGATCATCTTATGATGCAGTGTGACTTATCCAAACCGGAAGAACAAACTGTTGCTCGCTACCTTGGTGGGCTTAAGCAGGAAATTAGCAATGTTAACGAATTACAACCTTATTGGACTTACAATGATATTTTCAAGTTAGAAATAATAGTGGAGCGACAACTCAAAGGCGGAAGTAAGAATTGATTTTGGAATCGTGGCGGTGTTTCCAACCGGGGAGTGTTTCAACATCCAAATCTTCACCAACATCAAAGGTTAGTAGCTCAAAAGCCCCTACGAAGCAAGATGGAAAGACGAGTTCAACTCGACCAACGTCATCCAACTCAAATTCTCACCAATGTTTCAAATGTCATGGATTTGAGCATATTGCTTCTGAGTGTCCTAATCGCAAAATCGTCTCAATAGTTGAAGAGGAGGCCAATGAGGACGTTGATGAAGAATCACTTTCTAATGAAGGGGACGAAGGTGATATCACTTACGGAGACCAAGGTGAATCTCTAGTCATTTGTCGCAGCTTGAATGCAATCCATTTCGAGGAAGATAGTTGGTTTTGAAACAATATTTTTCACACTCGTTGCACTTCTCATGGCAAGGTGTGTGATGTTATCATTGATGGTGGAAGTTGTGAGAATGTGGTGGCTACAAAAATGGTGGAGAAGCTTCACTTAAAGACAAAGGAGCATCCACAACCTTATAAGCTTTCTTGGCTTTGCTAGGGAAATGAGGTACAAGTAAACAAAAGGTGCTTGGTACAATTTTCTATTGGTAAAAATTATAAAGATGAAATATGGTGTGATGCTGTTCCCATGGATGCTTGTCATTTGCTTCTTTGAAGGCCTTGGCAATATGATCGGAAAGTTATTCATGATGGTTTCAAGAATACACACTTTTCACAAAGATGTTAAAGTAACATTAGGCCCTTCGAAGCTTAAAAGTACCCCTATAGCTTCGAAGGCATAAATCATTTAATCTCAAAAGTTGAAATCGACAAAGCTTTAGTAGAGGAAGATGAGATTTTTGTGCTCGTAGTAATGGAAGAAAATGAAGCAAGACAAGAAGTCCCACCAATAATGGAACCGCTCTTACAAGAATTTCATGATGTTGTCCCCGAAGAAATTCCATTTGGCCTTCCTCCTATAAGGGACATTCAACATTGCATTGATTTTTGTTCCCGATGCTATGCTTCCAAACAAGGCAGCCTATCGCATGAATTCTAAAAAACACAAAGAACTTCAAAGGCAAGTTGATGAGTTATTAGCCAAAGGATTGATAAGGGAAAGTATGAGTTCTTGTGTCGTTCTTGCACTCCTAGTTCTAAAGAAAGATGGCTCTTGGTGCATGTGTGTTGATAGTAGAGTCGTGAATAGATAACCATCAAGTACTGATTTCATATTCCTCGCCTTGACGATTTGCTTGATCAACTCTATGGTGCCTCGATCTTCTCTAAAGTTAATCTCTGAAGTGGTTATCACCAAATTCGCATGAGGGCGGGCAATGAATGGAAAACCGCTTACAAGACAAAGGATGGACTATTTGAATGGATGGTAATGTCGTTTAAACTTTCTAATGCTCCTAGTACTTTTATTTTTATGAGACTCATGAATCACATCTTCAAGCCATTTATTGGTAAATTTGTTGTGGTTTACTTTGATGACATTCTTGTTTATAGCAAAAATCAAAATCAACACTTGGAACATCTTCGGCAAGTTATTAATGTGCTAAGGGAGCAAAAGTTGTTTGACAACTTGAAGAAATGTCATTTCTTAACAAATAGCCTCATCTTTTTGGGCTATGTTGTCTCCAACGAAAGCATAAAAATGGGTCCAAGTAAGGTCGAAACAATTATTAGTTGGCCTATTCTTGCTTCCCTTTATGATAATCGAAGCTTTCATGGGCTTGCCTCTTTCTATCGGCGATTTTTTAAGGGTTTTAGCACTATTATTTCTCCTATCACCGAATGCTTAAAGGGAGGAACTTTCAAGCGGTCTCAAGAGACATAAAAAAGTTTTGAGCTCTTAAAGCAGAAGGTAATGGAGACTCTTATTCTCACATTCCCATATTTTGAAAAAGTTTTTGAAATTGGTTGTGATGCTTTAAATTTGGGTATTGGTGTGTTCCTTAGCAAAGAAGGGAAGCCGATTACCATTCTTTAGTGAAAAGTTGAATAAATACCGCATAAAGTACTCTACTTAGACCTGGCAAACGAGCCGGAATGGCCCAAAAAATAGGTCAGGCCGGGCCAAAACAGACCAAGTTTTGGTGGGCTAAAAAGTGAACTCCAAAGCCCATGGGCTTGGACTGATTTATGACTAAATTTTGACACACTTATGGGTCGAGCCCAAACAGGTCTGGCCATCGCCGGGCCATTGGTGGACCTGGCCAAAACGGCCCAGATTTTGATAGGCTGAAAAAATGAAGCCCAAAGCCCGCGTTTTGCCGGCCAGCCCGCGAGCTTGGGCCGATTTTTGCCAAGTCTAACTCTACTTATGACAAAAAGTTTTATGCCATTGTTAGAGCCTTGGAGCATTGGTAACATTATCTCGTGTCCAAAGAGTTTATTCTCTTTTCGGATCATGAAGCATTAAGGTATATAAATGGACAACACAAGCTCAACATGCGACATGCAAAGTGAGTTGAATTTCTTCAAGCCTTTAATTTTGTTATCAAAGCATAAATCAGGAGAACTCAACAAAGTAACGGATACTTTAAGTCGAAAGCACTCTTTACTAACCACAATGCAAGTAAAAGTCCTAGGCTTTGAAGTCCTTAAAGAACTTTACAAGGATGATCCTTTCTTTGGGAAGATTTGGGAAGAGTTCTTAAAAGGCCCGTATCAAAACTTTTTAATGTAAGATGAGTTTCTCTTCATGAAGAATCGATTATGTATTCCCAAATGTTCTTTAAAAGAAGCCATAATTATTAAAGCTCGTGTAGAGGACTTGCTGGAAACTTTGGGAGAGATAAAACTTTTTCTCTTGTTGAGGAAAAATTCTTTTGGCCTAAACTTGAAAGGGACATTATGCTGCATATTGAAAGTTGTAGAATTTGTCATACTGCTAAAGGACAAGCTCAAAACACCAGTTTATACACACCTTTACCAGTTCCAATAGCTCCTTGGGAAGATGTGAGTCTAAACTTTGTGGTGGGTTTACCCCGAACTCATAAACAAAGACATATCATGGTGGTTGTGGACCGGTTCTCCAAAATGGCGCATTTCGTACCATGTAGCAAGACTTTGGATGCTTCTCATGTGGTTGATTTATATTTCCGACAGATTGTTAAACTTCATGGTGTTCCAAAAACAATAACTTCGAATCGTGATTCGAAGTTTGTGGGACATTTTTAGCGTACTCTTTTGAGAAAGCTTGGGACAAAGTTGCAATTTAGCTCTTCCCATCATCCACAAACGAATGGCCAAATCGAAGTGGTTAATCGGAGCTTGGGAAATCTCTTGAGAAGCTTAGTGGGAAACCTTGTTTTGGCTCAAATCGAGCTTGCTTACAACCGAACATTAAGTCAAACGACCGGAACTAGCCCTTTTGAATTAGTTTACGGGAGAAATTCTATTAGTCCTTTAGACTTGGCTCCCCTTCCTGTTTCTCATCACTTTAGTGGAGATGCAGAAGACAAGTCAGACACATCAAGAAGTTGCATGAGCAAGTCTGTGATTGCATTATCAAGCAAAATGAAAAATACTGAAATCAAGCGAATAAACATCGGAAACCCGCTGCATTCAAGGAAGGTGACTTGTTATGGATTCATCTCCGTAAAGAATGATTCCCTCGAGGGCGTCATGGAAAACTCAAGTCCAAGGTTGATGGTCCTTTCAAAGTTCTTCAATGGATTGGGGAAAATGCGTACAAATTTTCAATGTTGCGGACCTTCCTCCTTATTTTGAAGAAAACAATCTAGATTCGGTGGAGAATCCTTTTCAACCGGGGGAGAATGATACCAATGCATAATTATGTTTTTTTCATTGTATTTGGTCTTTTGTCTCATAGTTTTCCTCCCTAAATTAATGTTATTAAGTAGTTTATTTATTATAATTCATGTACCTAGGGCTGTAGGGATGTTCCATGACAACTATATAAGGATTAGGCTTGTGAAGTTCAACGAAGATTGAGTTATTTGGAGATTTTTATACAAATCAAGTGTTCTTGTTTGCTTTGGCTCTATCTCTTTGGTGGATTTCCATTGAGTGCGAGTGTTTGGCTCTCTTGTGTTTCCTTCTCTTTTTTCATCTCCCGGTGTCATGTTCCATGCGTGATCCCTTCATTTTAGAAAGAGAGGGTTTTGGGTCTGTCTGTCTGTCTTTCTTTCATATCAAATTCAGTTCTAAATCAAAAAAGCTATTAACCATATAGCATAGCTCTTCATTCCTTATAGCAGTGCTCTGTGCACCAATTGCCCTTCGAACTACCTATCAGTATTCTTTGATTAACAATTCTAAAACAAATCACGAAGTAACATAGTTGACATATACTATCATGAAAACTTTCCAACATTCATTCAAATGCATACAAAGTAAATTCCAAGTATTATAAAATGGAACTAAAAATCGTATTTATAGTTTGTTTGTTTCATAGAGATTGATCAATTACCCAAATTACCATGTAACAATATTGTTTGCTACACAAGTATGTCTCAAAGACCCATACTTATCAGTTATCACATATGTCAATTATGATCCAAATTCTACTAAGGAGCACTTAAAGATGCTAATTTCGAGACCAAAAATATATGCTTAATTCAGTACTAGTAACACAGTAAAACAACTGAAGCAAATACTCACAAAGCCATAGCCTTTTGATCGACCGGTATGCTTATCCGTGATAACAACTGCCTCAAGAATCTCCCCAAACTTCTCAAAGTAACTATACAGTGTCTCACTCTTTGTTTCCCATGCTAGCCCTCCCACAAACACCTTCGTATAAGTGGTGTCCCCAAACGGATAATTCAAGAAGTGCAAACCCGACCCAGCTCCCCGAATCGGTTGATATGCCATGAAAAAGCAGCAGAGCTCAGTACAAATTTCTTTACACAGAAGAATATATAGAGACCCAAATCAGAATTAAGACGAGCCAGAAGCTGAAAGGTGTTTTTCATAAGGTGAATTTACAGATCATGAAGAAGGCAGAAAAGAGAAACCCTTGTAGAACCCTAAAAAACAATGAGAGAGAAATAGAGAAGTGGGGACAAAAGGGAATAGGAGGTAGTGAAGTATTGCCGGAACATTCATGATTGACATGCGGGTTGGTTTTGTGAGAGAGAGAAACTGAGCTAACGTGTGTACAGAAGAAACTTCGGTGGTGGAGTTGTAATTAATTAATTAATTAGGGAGTAATCAATAGGTAAAAACAGTAGTAATTTAAATGACAACAACGTAGTACTCTTCTTGTGGGTAAATATCAAGAATTTTTAATTATATTCTTGTCTACTAATGTTACATACATAAATTATTTTATAAATATTATTTTATAAATAAGCGATGTGATATATTTTTTTTTATTAACAAATTATTTCGATATAATCTTCGATCTCAGCATATATAATGAGGTGGAATATGTTATATCAATCGTTTGTAGAAGAATAGTAATACATTCTTGTAGCATTATTCATTCAAACCAGAATTATTGTCTATAATAATTTATTTATTTATTTATTATTTTATGGAAAGAATTAATCTTACAAATGGACAAAATACACTAGCAGTTGGTGAATGCTGTGATTTTAAAATACGTACAAGATTTGTTTATATGGACAGGATAATGATCATCGAGTTGGGTGTAGTGCAAGTATTCTCACTTTCTCAAGAAAGGGACTCCCGCATCGCATAGGACGATGGAGGTGATGACGTGGAAATAAATAATATGCTGCTATTATTGTTTTCTTTCATTTTAACAACATTTACGTTACTTTTTACTTTTAAATTTTATTTATTTCTATTAAATTTGACCCCCTCACTTTTTATATTTTATTTCATAATTATATGTACTCGCGCTCTTAACGCGGGTGAATAGGTATTAATATTTTAAATAGTTTATAATATTATTGACTAGTTAATTCATTTATACTAATTGAAATTTATAATTTTGAAAATTAAAGTAAAATTATTATTTTATGAAACGGAGGTAGTATTAATTTTGGTGTGACAATTTTGCATGTGTATAGTACTAGTATTTAGGAGAAATGCAATTAATTTATTTTTAGTTTTCCTTTTTATTCCTATGGCGTTTCACTTTGCGAAGCAATTTCTATGCTAAAGAAATTAATAGAGGAAATTTCATTAAATAATAATAATACCTTAATTATCAAGGTGCTACGATTTGTCGCTCTACAATCCACATGACATTCAAAGTTACAATCTACGATGGTCCAAGTTTGAGGCATCATATATATTTTTCATTTTTTATATTTGATTAGTAGGAACTCAACTGTTTTTTATTTTATTATTTTAGAGCTAATAGTTTGCAAGTTGTACTATATATATATATATATATATATATATATATATATATATATATATATAGTTTTAATCATGGTGTGGGGTGATATTATTTTTGCATAACTAAGGTTGTAAGTGAACCAAATAATTCAGGCTCGATTCGAGTTCGACTCATAAAAATAAAAGTGAGATTCGAATTCATTAATAGCATCCAAATCTGAGCATACAAAATTGTTCGAATAAAAATATGAGTAGAATTTGAACAAGGTTATACTCGACTCGTTTAAAATTTAAATTACTCGAATTTTTTATTGTGATTTGATACAGATTCGAGTCAGATCGAATTCGAGTAATAAATATTCGAGTCGAGTCGAATATGAGTATAATTTTTTAAATACAACTCGAATTCGAATATAAAATTAATGTTTCAAGTCAAATTCAAACAACTTTATGTTAACTTTGATTAAACTCGTTTACACAATTAAACATAGCAACTTTTTGTAGGTAAAATACGGGGCCAAAGCCCCAAAAAAAAAGTTATATCAAAGCCATGTGCGAGCGGCTAAGCGCAAAACACCTGTCAAATCTCCCTGTAAAAGAAGACGAAAGTCTAGTTAGATTATCATCAAGGAACGTGAAGTTGGTCTGACTATCAATAGCCTCAAGTATTTCCCTAACGAAAAAGACGTTGCATCCGAAGCTCACAAACCGAATTAAATAGAGCATTATCAAATCCACCATGCCTTTTTCTTTTCTTTTTGGAAATGACCCCTCGAACTATATCTGAACCCAACCTTATAATTACCTTTTCATATCCCAAACTCCAAGCCGAACATAATGGCACCCCGTAAGGCACCCCAAACACCATCTAAGAAACTTCATAACCAGACCCCCGCAACCCAACATTCTTGGATTACCCCTCAAAGCATTGTCACTAAAGATCAACTGACCAACTATTTCTTCTTTGCTAAACCTCCGATCCCCTCACCTTAGCTGCTAAATTAAAAGCCTGCTTACAATTCATGTGCCTCAACCACTTAAAAGCGCGTCCAATCTTTGGCGATTCAGCGGTCAATCTTAAAGGCAGTTTCGACTGGGCCAGGTAGTCACGGATAGGCTCCGGGTGAGAGTCAATACATGCATATACAAGAAAAACAATGGAGGATAAGAACTCTAGTGTTTTAATAAGAGAAAAATCAGTTACCTCCAATTGTAATGTATCCGATTCTCATATACTCGTTCTTCGGTTTTGTGTCACCGACTCCCCTGACACCATCCCACTGCAGATAGCTTACCTGCTGATCCTATCACCAGTTTTTCACCGCCGACCGATTCTGTCTAATCCTCATTAATACAATGCAGGATAACAGTCAAAGTTCTATCTTTGTCATTATCACCAGTCAAAGCCCAAATAAAGATATTATTCACCAAATGGTTCGGCCCAATGACCCGGTCCAATATTTTCAAGACCCAGGCCCAACATGTCTAAAGTATTATAGCCCAACAAAGACAATATTTGCTTACAAGTCTATTTTTAAAAACAATTAAACACGAGACTTGTGATTAATAATTCATTGCAAACAAACATAGTCCATCTCTACAATTTTATTATCCGTACACCTGTTATTTCACCACCGCCATAACATCCAACACCCAGTTTCAATCTAAGTTCCCCAAAAGCAGTCTTGCATAACTTTGTTAAAAGTGGGACTAGAATATAGATTTCTTGTTGTAATTTCTATTTTTTCGGTATTAAAGCTAGATATACATTCTTAAAACAAACATTTCTAAGAAGAAAAAAAATTTGTTGATAACCGGGAATTTTTTAACCGCAGTCGAAGTAATCTCCATGAACCCGAGTCAAACTTTTCATACGGGCTTCCCAGGGCGACCTTGAGCCGGTTGGAGTTTAGAGTCCTACTACAAATGCGAAAATTTTCAACAGAATTATGATTGTGTGTATGTGCATACATGAGATAAGTATGAATTAACTTATTTTCAACCATATGATTCTTTTGAGAGTGATTAATATAAAGTTAATTTTAATCAATTGACCAATACAGTATCAACATGTAGACGAAAAGTGATATCTCTATGCGTGTTGATCCGATTCTTTTGTTGATAGATACACAAATTATTTGCATGAGACGAGAGCAGATACTCTGTCCCCATTTTCCCTGTCTCCTTGTGTTCCTCCACTTAAATTTTAAAATTTGACCTTTTATTTAATTTTAGAGTTAATTGATGTTAAGTAAAAAGTTAGGTGTCAAAATTTAAGTGGAAGGACACAAAAAAAACATAAAAAATGGGGACAGGGGATATGATCTCACATGAGACATATTTTATAATTATTACAAACCCATATCTAACAAGGTTTTATAGGATTCTGTTTAATTGCTGAATCCCTTTGTTGCACGTACATTAATGAGTCTTGTGCGTCAAAGATTAAGTTATGGGATGGTGGTGTAAATGGCATGCATTTTACTCTTTTATTTTATTTTTTTGCTAATCTTTTGTTTCAATATTAGATATTTTTTTAAAAAAAAATAAAAATATATCTCTAATATTAGTTAAAAATCCAATAATAATTATATTATAATACATAATCTATCTACAGCATAAATAATTGTATAAATAATCTATCGACAAATATTTGACGAAGTTGAATTAAAAGTGTATATGATAAGATAGAATAAGTTAATAAAGTGGGACCTTTCTTTAATTCTTACTTATCTCATGTATGTATGCACATTATACATCCGAATCATAGTGAAAGTGTATGCAATAAGATAGAATAAGCTTAAATATGAATTACTATCCTGAACTATATGTCATATTCCACTTTAGTGATCAAAGTTTTAATTTTGTCAATTAGATGATTGAACTATCAATTTTTTTTAATTTTTTCAATTGAGGCTGCCACGTCAGAAATTGCTAACGTTACTATCTTAGTGGGACACATCTCAGCTGATGTGTATAGAAAAAATAGTTTCTTAAATTGTGATAAAACATATTTGTTATATTGAAGGGTAAAATGGTCACACCCTATTCACTTAATGTAACGCCCCCAAAATAGGTATACATCACTCATCTTGAGTCGCCAAATACATGGTACAAAATTCAAATACAACTTAAATAATACAACAGTCGTGTAAAATACGACAAAATATATGCTGTGAGTTTTAATACAAATATTATCATCTAGACAATACTACACTCAATTGAGTCCTCATTACATTTATTATCACTCTATTTAACAGAATAGTGAGGACTACTAATGCTATTATTCAGGCATCATTACCCGTTCCCCGACTAGTCCCTGCTACGTTTTCATTTCCTGAAAAGAACAATGAAAGTAAAAGGGTGAGCTCAACTAGCCCAATAAGAAATATTATGACTAAGATAATGCAGAATAAATTATCATTAGCCTTCAACAGTGTTAAACTGATACAATATAACAAACATCAAGTTTAACTGCAGCGGAACAAGCAATCCATTAAAAGAGTCAAGTAGAGAATAAAATCTACTATCTTTTATGATTTAAAAAAATTTTCATCACTTTTATCGCTGGGACTCAGCTTAATAAATAATCCACACCATCCATCCACTATGGCTAAGGATATTCATTAGTATCACAACCACAAATTATCCATGCACTATGGGCCAAGGATATTCGTGTATTCATCAATGGTCATGATCATGTCAACAACTTTCCATCAATGCACTACGGGCCAATGAAGACTTTAACCATATAATTTATAACATTACGGTCATGATTATACCGATAAATTCCTGGTCATAATCATACCAAGTCCATCTAGGCACTACAGGCCACAGATGACTTTCAACATAATATAAACATGATGATGATAACAATGATATAAGAATTCAATAAAATAAGTTCAAGAATTAATTTATCCAGGAATTAATAACGTCTAAATTGTTAACATGATACTTCTTTGTAGAGTAAAATTCAAGAATGCTCAGAGGAATATTTTCATGAAAAGATACTGGATGAAGCGCAAATATCAAGGATATTCCACTAATTTCATGGAGTATAAAAGTCAAAACTTTAACCAACATAGTATAATAAGGAATGGAAAAACAAAAGAAATCACCAGACATGCGATGAAGCGCACATACAAAAGTTATTCAGCGTAATAATAAACAACGGAACGGTCGTGCGTAAACGCACGCATGTGACATTCTAACAGAATAATAAATAACGGAACCAGGTCATGCGTAAACGCATAGACAGGATGTTCCAACAGAATAATAAATAACGGAACCAGGTCAGGCGAAATTCGCACCGACAAAATGTTCGTTCTCTTCATGAATATGAAAGAAATAATACCCTTTACCTTAGAAGAATCTGGATATAAAAGTGGTGAAGTAGCGAGAACACTTTTCTTCTTTTCTCTCTATAGTTTCTCTACAGAGTTTGGTGAATTCGTAAGAAATAATGAAGGAATGAGCTTCATTTATAGAAGAATGGATTGAATAAGTAACTAATTCTAAGCGGTCCAGATTGATTTACTTTTAAGCGAGACGGTCAGATTGATTTACAATAAAATATAATATATTCTATTTATAATCTAATAAAGCGAATAACTTTATAAAAGTATTACATTTTTATATAAAAAGATTTTACTACGCAAAACACTATTCGTGCACTATGGAAATACTATGCATAATAGAATAGAATATATTCTAATTATTGTCTAATAAAACAAATAACTTTATAAAAGTATTACATTTTATATAAAAAGATTTTACTATACAAAATACTATCATAATAAAATATAATATATTCTATTTATAGTCTAATAAAACGAATATCTTTATAAAAGTATTATGTTTTATATAAAAAGCTTTTCTGTTTTATTACATTAATAATACTAATAAAACAAAACTTCATCATCATTATTATAATTCACATTATTAATCGACCATGTCATTCCCAGGAAAGAGGGAACTTTTTAATAAGGATTTCTCCCTATTGGCGCGCAATTAGGTGACCAAACCTCTCATTGGCAGAACTTCTAGTCATCGTTAATATTGCAAATAATAATATTAATAACTCTGTCATCTCAATTATTGATTTAATTATATAAAAAATATCGACAATAATTGAATCAATTAACGTGAGATACTATGCAACAATTACTGAAGCAATAATTGAACAAAACTGAGTGACTTCTCACGTAAGCATCAATAATCAATACCGTGTCTTCTTATGCAACCACGCGTATTCTCGCATTTTTTTAACAAGGGTATTTCAACATTTAACGATAAAACTTCCGCCGTTATTTTCATAAAATATTTTTTTCGTTTTCTCAATCCGACAATAATTTCATTGTGGGGTCCACCAATGATTGTGCCGTCTTACGAATATTCCCTGTTAAAACGAATATTTTTCGACCAATCGAATATTATATAACAACTTGCGTACTTTGCAAAATTTATAAATATTACCCACAACTATAACATTATATAAAATTCATTCCATAATATTCAAAAATGATGATTATAGAAAATTCATCTTTATTCATAAAAGTTGGGGTCTTACAATCTCTCCTTCTTATGAAATTTCGCCCTCGAAATTAGGGTACGTACCTGGTATGTCGAAGAGGTAAGGACACCTTGATTTCATTTCAGATTCTAACTCCCAGGACACTTTGACTTGAGGTATAACCTTGGAGCGTAGAATATGGTCATTCTTATCCAAGATTTGAACAGGAACCTCTTCATACGTTAACTCTTCCGTTATTTCGTCTGGGTCTAACTTAATAATGTGGTTCGGGTCTTTCATATATTTACGAAACATGGATATATAAAAAACGTTATGAACACGAGACATACTTGGCGATAAAGCGAGTCATAAAGCTACGATCCTTACTCGATCGAGGATTAAAATGGGGCCAATGAATCGAGGATTGAGCTTTCTCTCTTTCCAAATCTCATAACCCCTTTCCATAGAAGCAACACGTGTAACACATGATCTCAATATCGAATTTCACGTCCTTTCGATGAAGATCAAGATAACTCTTTTTATCGGTCTTGTGAGGTTTTATACGTTCTTGGGATCGTTTGTATCTTTTCCGTAATCATACGTTATTAACTCCGGTCCCAACAACGTTGCTTCACCCACCTCATCCCAACATACTGGAGAACGACACTTTCTTCCATACAACGCCTCGAATGGAGCCATGCAATCTTGGTTTGATAAGCTGTTGTTGTAAGAAAACTCCACCGATGGTAAGAACTTGTCCCAACTTCCCTTGAAGTCAAGGACACAGAGTCTTAATAAATCTTCAAGAGTTTGAATAGTCCTCTCTGATTGTCCGTCCGTCTGAGGATGATATGCCAAACTAAATCGTAAATCCATGCCCATAGTTTTTTGTAAACTAACCCAAAATTGTAAAGTAAATCTTGGGTCTCGATCAGAAACTATGGATACTAGAATACCATGCAGTCTTACAATCTCGTTTATATATATATGAGCAAGACGTTCAAGTGTATAAGTTTCTTGTATTGATAAGAAATGAGCAGACTTGGTCAATCTATCAACAATGACCCAAATTGCATCTATGCCTTGAGAAACCTTGGGAAGACCAGTAATGAAATCCATGGTAATGTGTTCCCACTTCCATTCTGGAATTTTCAGTGGTTGCAATAGACCTTTTGGTACTTGATGTTCCGCCTTGACTCGTTGACAAGTTAGACACCTTGTGTAAGACCCCGGATTTTATGAAATAAAAGTATTTAATTTTCTTATAATTATTATTCAGTAAATGGTTAAATTGATAAAAGTTTAAAGTTTAGGGTGATATATGTAAAATTTTCAAAATACGCAAGTGGTTATAAAATACTCATTTCTGTCGGGAAATATTCGTTTGGTCGTGGAATATTCTTGTTGCTTTGGGAATATTCGACGACAACAAGTATGATCATTATTGGGCCCCATATAGCAAAAAAAATTATCGGATGAAGAAAGCGACAAATTTGAGTTTTATAAAAATAATTGGCGTAGTTATTCTGAATTAACCTTTGTTAGAATACCGGTGGTTAAAAAATACGTAATATGCGTGGTTGTTGCCGCGATAGCACACCGTATTGCATGATATTTTGAATTATTAATCCTTACTTAAGAAGACACTACTCAATAATTGTTGCAGTAGTTACTGTTTAATATTTTATTTTATTGATTCAATAATTGTTGCGTTGATATTTTATATTATTGTTGTTTCAATAATTGTCACGCCACAGTATTTTCCATTATCAGCTCAATAATTCTTATTATTTGAATAATATTATTAGATAGTATTTGTGACGCCCCCAAAATAGGTATATAACACCCATTCTGAGTCGCCAAAATACATGGCACAGAAACAACTACAATCTTATTAATATAACATATAAACTGTGAGTTTAAATACAAATATTGTCATCTAGACAATATCCATACCCAACTAAGTCCTCATTACAATTATTGGTACATTATTTTATAAAAATGGTGAGGACTACTAAAACAACTTCTAGAATCATCATTCCATACCTCGACTAGTACCCGTTACATTCTCGCCTCCTGAGAAGAAAAATAGAACAAAAAGGAAAAGGGTGAGCTTAACTAGCCCAGTAAAGAATATTATGACTAAGATAATATAGAACAAATTATCGTTAGTCTTCAATGAGGAAAAATCGATAAAATACAATAGACAACAAGTTTCGGATCAATATTCATGGTGAAATAATAATTCATAGAAGAGTTACGTAGAGAATGAAATCTACTATAATCTATGAATTTAACAGTCCATCATCAATATTTTATCCCTATAACATCAATCAATATTTATCTTGAATCAAATATTCATCTTTGCACTACAGGCCAAAGATATTCATCAGTCGGTCATGTTTATCTCAACACCTGTACATCTTTGCACTACGGGTCAAAGATATTAATAATAAAATCAACCATCTTTGCACTACTGTGCCAAAGATATTGAAGAACATCATCATTTAGGGTGAGGATGATGAAAATAATTTTAAAGAAAAGCGAATCCAATTGAAACAAAAGAATAAGTATTATGGATTCGTACTTTAAACAATCCGAGTTCAAAAATACTTCATAAATAATCATAGTGAAGTAAAATTCAAGAATGATCAAAACATGGATACAATCAAAGCTAATATCCACAATAGATATTTTGGACAAAAACAAAAATTTAATTTTTCTGTGAATAGTGCCGTTTTCGTGAATAGTGTCGTATACGTGAATAGTAACCCCGACACTAAAAGAAAAGAATTTCACAAGAAAAATCTTACCAATAATTCGGCATAATGATATTAAAAGAATTAATATCATTTTAAAAAAAAATAATATCCCTTACCTCGGAAAGACAAGATTGATTTGGAATCTTTGGATATAGTCTTTGAAGGAACTTGCAGACCAGATATAGCAACACTCAAAGTATCAAAATACTCACAAGGATACGCTCGATAATATAGAGAGAGAAGTAGAGAGAAAACTTCAGTTTCTGGTGTGATTTTCAATTCTAACCTAAGCACCCTATTTATAGGAAATTGCTTAGAACACCAAAGCAGGAAATTTAATAAAATAATAATATATTTACAAAATTTTCCTTAGCCCACCTCTAGACATCTGAATTCAACACATTGATAACACATGTGAGCTCACTCAATTGAACAAAAATATTTTTTTTAAAAAAAATAATTAAAACTTCCAAAAATCAATTATTTTGGAACTTCGGAACTTCAATAATTCACAATAAATAGCTCTTTTATCAGAAAAATTTGAACCACATATCTTTTTTATAAGAAATTTCATTTTTTCAACTTTGCAGAAGAAAGTTTTTCCAAATTTCAAACATAATTTGACCGAAATCCACAAACGGGCGATTTGAAATACCATGTACGTAAATTTCGGGGACGAAATTTCATAAGGAAGGGAGATTGTAAGACCCCAAATTTTATGAAATAAAAGTATTCAATTTTCTTATAATTATTATTCAGTAAATGGTTAAATTGATAAAAGTTTAAAGTTAAGGGTGATATATGTAAAATTTTCAAAATCATGCAAGTGGTTATAAAATATTCATTTACATCGGAAATATTCGTTTGGTCGTGGAATATTCTTGTTGTTTGGGAAATATTAAATGCTTACAGTAGATCATTTTGGGCCCCATAATGAATAACTGTCGAATGAAAAAAGCGACAAGTTTGAGTTTTTATAAATAACTTGGTAAGTAGTTATTCTGAATTAACACTTGTTGGAATACTAAATTGGTTAAAAATACGATAATATGTGTGGTTGCTGACAAGTTAATGCTTGCAGTATTGCATAGTATTTTGAATTATTGATCCTTACGTGAAAGGCACTACTCGATAATCGTTGCAGTAATTCTTTGTTTAATATTTTATTTTATTGATTCATTAATTGCTGCGTTGATATTTTATATTATTGTTGTTTTAATAATTGTCACGCCACAGTATTTCCCATTATCAGATCAATAATTCTTATTATTTGAATAATATTATTAGATAGAATTATTGGCAATGTCTAGAAAGTTCTGTCAAGGAGAGATTTGGTCACCTAATTGCGCGCCAGTAAGGAGAAATCATTATTGGAAAGCCCCTCTTTCTGGCGTCGGTTGTCATAATTGTGATTCTGTAATATTATTTGTGAATAATTAATTATTGATTTATATGATAAAGAAATATTTATTTGATGCGGATATAAATGATGAATTTATTTATGTGGTTATAAATGAAGGAATTAATGTTGAGGTGTTTTATCAGTATTTTATCAGATTGGAGGTATTAAAAACTCAAATCGGTGTTCTTAAAGCTTTATTGCGTGAGTTGTAATTTTAATCCGACCGTTAGATCGTTGTGATTTTTGGATATGTTATACATGAAAGTAGTATGCACACAAGCCAATCATGTTTGATGATAAAGCATATACTTTGTAACAATCTTATTCATTTATTAATAAAAAGTATTAATTTATTAAAGGCTTTTAATTATCTACATAATGTTGTTTTATAATATGTGATAAACCCATAGTTTTAAGCAATGCTTTTAGAATAATGATGATGATCATTCTAATGAGATCTAAATTCTTAGAAAGCTTAAAACTAAAATAGTTCCCAATCATTGGATTACTAAATTGGGGATTAGTGAATCCGGATAGATTTGTACATCGTTGCTTCTTTCATTGGATGAGGATGATTGATCTCATGATCATTTTGTGTGGAGACACTAAAGCAAGTATGTAGGTGCTTATTAGAGAATAAGTTCATTTGAGCATTGGCTCATTAAGGAATACCTAATGGAGTTTTACTTGCTGTCGATAGGAATTCTGTAGTGATAGTAAGTCAAGTGATCCTTGGACTTGAGATCATCATAGTATCTTGTGTATGATGAGTTATACTTTGACTTATTCCTTAAGACCCTTAGGGTATATCAAAGGGTATGCTTGGGTATAATAAGTTATACATGGAGATAATGTATGATCGATAAAGAATCTACCACTTCTATTAAAAGAAGAGAAATGTCCTATGTGATTCGATAAATGACAACCCAGTGAGTCATTGGCAATGGCGTAATGAAATTAGAAAGGAGTTTCTAATTTGCATTATTTGAGTCATGCATTTAAGAGTCGAAATACATATAATAAAATAAAATAAGACTTGTGGTAATTTCATGTCTTATATTTAATTGGGACATTGTATGGTGGAAGGATTGAATTATGCGGTAACTATTTACTCAAAGGTTCTTTTATGATTAATGTTGAAATCTATATTATCTACAAAGTCATTGATCATTAGGAGAGGCTTATCCCTATTGTAGAATAAATATTATTTATTTAAATAAATTAATTATTTAATTTATTCATTTAAATAAGATTAGAATTGTTCTAATTGATTTATTCACTGTAGGTTTAATATGGAGAACCTAAAGGTCACACCATAAAAGGAAGAATAATTATTTAAGAAGTTAATGGCATAATCGTAATAATATGTTATGTATATTTAATTTAATCTATGGTGATAGAATAAATTAAATAGCTTAATATTTATTATTTAATATTTTAGAAATATTAAATATAAATTAATAAGAGGAGTCTTATTAATATTATTACAATTATTATTATTATTTTAATTTCTAAAAGAGTTTAGGAATTAATTTAATATAAGTACTCTCATTTATTCCTAATAAGATTAGGAGGAAAATTAATTAAAGGAGTTTAATTAATTATCCCTAATAAGATTAGGGAGCCCATTTAATTAAAAGAGTTTAATTAAATAATACCTTATTTTAATAGGGTTACTTGATATCTTTATAAGAAGAGTCTTATATCAGATATCAAGACTACGTAATATTTTCCAATGGTTGGAGAGTACGCTCTTTCTCTATAGAGATAGAAAAAAACTAGGGTTTAGCCAACCACCCATCTTCTTGAATTCTTCTTCTTCCTTGGTGGATCACCTCTAGAGGCCAAACACTTGGGTGGCTACGCGTTGATCGAAAAGAAAGGAACCAAACCCGGTGGATTCAAGTTGAACGCGAAAAGGATTGGAGGTGAACTTGTACCTGAGGAAGCTCGGATCTTCAAGGTTATGTTTCTTATTCATCCTTTTCGTTTAATTAATAATTGTGCATAAAGGGTGATCCAGGTATATGGTTTGTAAAAATTTTAAACTCTGATTTTTACACGTTTCCGCTTATTTTTGCAATTTGATTGCGTTCATGAATATTACAAACCTAACAGTGGCATTAGAGCCAAACCTTTATGCGAATTATTAATTGTTTGATTTGATATGTATATTGATATGTGTTTAGAACAGTTTAATTGGGCATAATTTTGTTGTATAAAATTTTAAAAAAAAATAAATGAAAATCTACTATTATTCGCAATTCTTGCTAACGGGATATCCATGGTTAATATTATATATAGATATAATAATTATTAATATCATGTCATCCTGAAGCATCACGATAGTTAGCGAGGGAGGTATGGGAGTTAATAAAAGCTTAATTTCTACTAATGGTAACATGATTACTTTGATTAAATGGTATGAATGTATATATATGATATATATTATTTAGGAATCTTCAAGGATTCATGATTTCTATGAAGCACGTTTTCTTTAAATCCTGTTATGGTAATCACGTGGCCCAATATGAGGTATATACTTGATAGGATTCCATGTAATTAAAATGTTACTATATATTATATATATATATATATATATATATATATATATATATATATATATACATTAGGTTAATATATATATATAATTTTAATAATTTTATAATTAAAATAAATAGTTTATTTTAATCTTAAAATTATAATTTTATACTAACTAATTAGAGTTGGAATTGGATTTCATGATAACTAATTGGAGTTGAAATTGGATTCTATTTTTCCTTAAATAAAGGAGTTTATTTTGATATGAAATTAGATTTCATATTATTCAAAATAAAAGGGTTTATTTGTGAATAGGAAAAAGAATCGGTCTTTCCTTAAATAAAGAAGTTTATTTGATATGAAATAAGATTTCATATTATTCAAAATAAAGGAGTTTATTTGTGAATAGGAAAGATAATCAAGTGTTTCCTTTAATAATTTTTTTTTTATTACATGGAATTGGATTCCATAATTAATTAAAATAAATGAGTTTATTTTGATTAAAGATTTTGATTAAAATAAAATAGTTTATTTTATTCAAAATTGGATAAATTAAAATAAAATAGTTTTATTTTGATTTAAATTTGGATTAAAATAAAGGAGTTTATTTTGATTCAAAAATAGATTTTATACTAACTAAATTTGCCCATTAAATGATATCAATATATATATATATTGAATGTTTATTATTCATCAGATGAATGTTATGTATTGATGCATATGGTGATATGTATGATAATAAATGAGATTGATTATGGACAATTGACCAATGTGATTGGATTTTATTTTAGTTGGATGCATGAATGTATGGGTTTTATTAAATGGGGTCTGCGTACCTCGTCTTCTCTAATTTTTCTGAATATAAATTCTATCTCCCTCCTATGTACTTCCCCTTAACTGCTGATCAAGGTTTCTATTTATTTTAATTAGTTTTGTAATAGGAATAGTTAGAATTAATTTTGAAAAATTGGAGATCAAGGAGCAAGGAGCGCTTGAAGACCCGTTTGTAATGGAGCCCGGGTTTAAATGTAATAGTTATATTTAAATATTATTTCTTGCACCCCTAGGGTTTGACCTTTTTTGGTTCACTTGGTGGCTCTAGTGAACCAAACTAGAATAAAAGTCCATAATCAATCCGGGTAGAATATAGTATTCTATATATAAATGCTTATACTATATATATTATATATTATGCAAACATGCTTCGCATGTTAATTAATATGACGGCGTATTTTATATATATATAAATGCAGCACTAAACAAGATGAGACATTTAATAATAAATCCCTCAAATTTTTTTATATTAAGTCCTAGCGTTCAAAGATATTTGGAATATCGAACGCGCTTTCTAGCATGATAAAATTAATAGAGTATTAAATATTTAATATGAGTTTGTTGTGTCACCACAAGGCAAGTATTAAGTATTTAAGATGTTAATTTATCACATTTGATGCTTATAAAGAAAATTGAACAATATTATTTTTGTTGTGTCACCACAATGATGATATTTTTCTTTTTGAATATATGGAGTGCTAGGTTGGACTTAACTTGGATAATTTTGATTCGGATGTGCCACCACTTGATCAAAATAATCTAAGAGGCAAAAAATACAAGGAGTTGCATAGTTGATGTAATTGACAAGAGTTGTCTACCTATTTATTTATATATAGTTTGTTGTGTCACCACAAGGCTATATACATTTGAAATGGGATCCTTATTCTCACTAGCGAGATCTTTAATTAGATTTTGTCGAACTATATATATTGATGGTAATATAGTTTGAAGAAAATAGTGGGAGATACCAATTTAAAACAAGACCTAAATTATTTTGGTAATTAATAAAAGAATGTATGTTAAAATGTTGTTAATTACAAATTCATTTCTGAGAATTTTACAATGTCTAAATTACTATCACTGCGAAACATATTAGATGTTATTTAACCAAACCGTATTAACGGATTGGTTAAGGAAATGAGAAAAGTTCTCACTATTTGAAAAGTTATCTTATGTCCTTAATACGCCTATCCCTACAATGGTTGCGAGATAATGCCTACGAGGAAGATGTTGCTACTTTTAGAAAGTGGTAAGATGATGCACGATTGGCTCAATGCATCATGCTCGCATCCACGAAGTAATGAGCTTGGCGTCGGCGATGAAACTATGGATGCTCCTCTTATACTCCTGCACGTCAAGTAGTTGATGGTGAGGAAAGTAGGACTAATAGATATCGAGATATCTAAGGAGCTCTTCCGATCTAGAATGAATGAGTGACACTACTGAAGAGATAAAAGTCCTTAACATTATCAATTTGATTGATCAATTAGGACAACAGGTTTTTGTCATGGATGGAGTTGAGCCAAGATTTGATCTTTCCTCACTCCAGGACTCCTTTCCTAATTGTTGTGAATTTTTCATATGAACAAGCTAGATATCACCTCATTGATTTGCTTAACATGTTGAAAAATGTTGAGAGTCACTTTCAACCAAGAAAGACCATGTCTTCTTGGTAGGGGCCAAAGAATCTTACGAAAAGAAGAGCGATTTTAAGAAGGTAAATAGAAAGGCAAAAACAAAGGATAATAAGAACAAAACTGATACGGATAGCAAACGAGTTTGCTTCCACTGCAATAAGCCTGGACACTGGAAAGAAACTACAAGAAGCATCTTGCAGAGGCTAACCAAAAGAAGCTTAGTGAAGTTTCGGTTATAAATACAAATTTGTTCATGATTTAAAATAAATTTTTCTTTAAGTCAAGGTTCTACTTGGGTATTGGATACCGACTTTGGTTATCATAGATATAGATTTATGAAGGGACCAAGCAGAAGTAGAAAGTTAAACAAGATAAGTAATCCTATGTGTGGGAAATGAAGCAAAGGTTGCTGCATTAGCCATAGAAACTTATAGTTTAGCAATCCCTACGGGCAAATCTATTAAGTCAATAAGTTGTTATTGTATTCCAGTACTTGTTAGAAACATTATTTCCATTTTATTGTTGGACAATGAAATCTTTGGTATTATATTTAAAACAATTGTTGTTCTATTTATAATAATAATAATGTTTTGTATAGAACTGGAATATTACTTAATGGATTTTATATACTTGACTTACATGAAAATAATTTTGCAAATTGAATAAACTAGTATAAGAAAAGGAGATGATTATTCAAAGAGTTGAATGTATGTATTTGTTGAAATACAAGTGTGAATTATTTGAAAGGTTCAAAGAATTCAGAAGTGAAACAAATTGGCAAAGTATTAAGATTCTTTGATTAGATCAATGAATAAATACTTGTGCAATAAGTTTCTAGATCATCTCAAATGGTTTTTCTCATAATGGACACCTCACGATACATAATAATTGATTGATGTATATCGAAAGGAAAATCATACTTTGTTGAACATAGTACGGTCCAAAATGATTTTCCGACATTCCGGTATCCTTCAGGATCATGTCCTAGAAATGGTCGCATATATCTACGAAAATGGTAACCTCAAAATCGCCCCAAGACTCTATAAAAGTTATGGACGGGGAGGATTCCTAATCTTAAGTATGTTAAGATAAGGGGTTGTCAATTTATGTGAAAAGGTTTCAAAGGATAAGCTTGGGACAAAATTTGACATATACTGATTTGTGGGACATCCTAAAGTAAGTTTAGGGCATATGTTCTATAATCCTACATAGCAAAAGGTGTTTATCATGAAACACCGCCTTCTAAGATAAAGGTGTTTATCATTAAAGGGACTAGTGGGAGGATAATAGATCTTGAAGAGTTCATGATCCACAAAATACTATAAGTCAAATAAGAGGAACCTGTAAATAGACCTATTGTACCACAAATTTGAATAAATAAATCAGAATGAATAGTATCAAGATACAGGAGGTATGGATTCATCATAGATGATGATGATGAGGTACACATCATAGAAGATGATGATCCGATTATATACGATGAGGTAAGTGTTGTAGACACTCGGAGAAATGGATTGAAGCAAGTTTCTCAAATATGGAACATTCTTTTTGATGAGGCAATCAAAAGAGTTTGATTTTATCAAAATAAGAATGAACCTAGTATGTACAAAAGGGTCGATTGGGAGCATCGTGACATTCCTAGTCTTGTATGTTGATATACTACGGATAAGGAATGACATACCAATGCTACAATCGATAAAGATAAAGTTGTCTAAACATTCCTCCATGAATGATTTGGAAGAGTATCTAAATTGGGGATATAAATCTATATAGATAGATTTAAGAGGATGCTCGACTTAACCCAAGGAGCGATATATTCATTTGATGCTAAAGTCGTTTAGCATGGCAAACTCAAGAGATGTCTCATGTCGATGAGCTATGGAGTGTATCTCTCTTAATAGTCCCCACAGACTCCTGAAAAGAGAGGTCGCATGAGTGACAATCATGCATGCAATGAAATGTATGAGACCTGATGTTGATCAGTCATATTATAGAGAAGTTCACTATGAGTCAGTGAAAAACATCTTAAAGTGCTTAGCCGGCACTAAGGATGTGATCATATTCATGGTGGGTGCGAATTTAAACTAGAGGGCTTAACGAGACTCAAGTTTTTCGAGACGCATCAAGACGACGAAAATCCACTTTAAGGTAAAGTGTTACCTTGAAGCGGTGGTGCGATGAATTGGAAAGGTTCCAAAGCAAAGAAAGAGTTGTTGGTTTAGTGATAAAGACAAAGTATATAGCTATAAATGAAAGTCGCAAGTTGATTGTTTGGATAAAAGTTCATTACAGAACTAGGAATAGTTCCTAAGTCTCATCTTGGATCTAAACATGTGTTGTGGCACTTTCATTTAATTATTAGAATCATTGAAAGATGGGAAATCACTATAGAGATAGTGGACTCTCATGAACAACATTACATATCCATTTACTAAAGCTTATCCAACAGCAGGATAATCGTCACTTAGAGAAGAAGAGTATGAGATACCATGACGATTGGCTTTAGTGCAAGTGGGAGATTGAAAGTAGTATGCACACAAGCCAATCATGTTTGATGATAAAGCATATACTTTGTAACAATCTTATTCATTTATTAATAAAAAGTATTAATTTATTAAAGGCTTTTAATTATCTACATGATCTTTGTTTTATAATATGTGATAAACCCATAGTTTTAAGCAATGCTTTTAGAATAATGATGATGATCATTCTAATGAGATCTAAATTCTTAGAAAGCTTAAAACTAAAATAGTTCCCAATCATTGGATTACTAAATTAGGGATTAGTGAATCCCGGATAGATTGATACATCGTTCTTGCTTCATTGGATGAGGATGATTGATCTCGTGATCATTTTGTGTGGAACACTAAAGCAAGTATGTAGGTGCTTATTAGAGAATAAGTTCTTTGAGCATTGGCTCGCTAAGGAATACCTAATGGAGTTTTACTTGCTGTCGATAGGAATTCTCAGTAGTGATAGTAGTCAAGTGATCTTGGACTTGAGATCATCATAGTATCTTGTGTATGATGAGTTATACTTTGACTTATTCCTTAAGACCCTTAGGGTATATCAAAGGGTATGCTTGGGTATAATAATTTGTACATGGAAATAATGTATGATCGATAAAGAATCTACCACTTCTATTAAAGAAGAGAAATGTCTATGTGATTCGATAAATGACAACCCAGTGAGTCCTTGGCAATGCGAATAAAATTAGAAAGGAGTTTCTAATTTGCATTATTTGAGTTGTGCATTTAAAATCGAAATACATATAATTAAATAAAATAAGACTTGACAAAGTAATTTCATGTCTTATATTTAATTGGGACGTTGTATGGTGGAAGGATTGAATTATCGGTAACTATTTACTCAAAGGTTCTTTTATGATTAATGTTGAAATCTATATTATCTGGAAAGTCATTGATCATTTAGGGAGGCTTATCCCTATTGTAGAATAAATATTATTTATTTAAATAAATTAATTGTTTAATTTATTCATTTAAATAAGATTAGAATTGTTCTAATTGATTTATTCACAATAGGGTTTAATATGGAGAACCTAAAGGGTCACACACCATAAAAGGAAGAATAATTATTTAAGAAGTTAATGGCATAATCGTAATAATATGTTATGTATATTTAATTTAATCTATG
Source organism: Panax quinquefolius (assembly GCA_020205615.1). Taxonomy (NCBI): domain Eukaryota; kingdom Viridiplantae; phylum Streptophyta; class Magnoliopsida; order Apiales; family Araliaceae; genus Panax; species Panax quinquefolius. The sequence continues at coordinate 144,691,703 of CM035153.1, read as the reverse complement.
GTGATAGAATAAATTAAATAGCTTAATATTTATTATTTAATATTTTAGAAATATTAAATATAAATTAATAAGAGAGTCTTATTAATATTATTACAATTATTATTATTATTTTAATTTCTAAAAGAGTTTAGGAATTAATTTAATATAAGTACTCTCATTTATTCCTAATAAGATTAGGAGGAAAATTAATTAAAGGAGTTTAATTAATTATCCCTAATAAGATTAAGAGCCCATTTAATTAAAAGAGTTTAATTAAATAATACCTTATTTTAATAGGGTTACTTGATATCTTTATAAGAAGAGTCTTATATCAGATATCAAGACTACGTAATATTTTCCAATGGTTGGAGAGTACGCTCTTTTTCTATAGAGATAGAAAAAAACTAGGGTTTAGCCAACCACCCATCTTCTGAAATTCTTCTTCTTCCTTGGTGGATCACCTCAGAGGCCAAACACTTGGGTGGCTAACGTTGATCAATGGAAGAAACAAACCGGTGGATTCAAGTTGAACGCGAAAAGGATTGGAGGTGAACTTGTACCTGAGGAAGCTCGGATCTTTAAGGGTATGTTTCTTATTCATCCTTTTCATTTAATTAATAATTGTGCATAAAGGGTGATCCGGGTATATGGTTTGTAAAAATTTTAAACTCTGATTTTTACACGTTTCCGCTTATTTTTGCAATTTGATTGCGTTCATGAATATTACAAACCTAACAATACATATATGAGTTGAGTATATGTCCATAAATTTTGAACCGTTGAAAATTAACGCATGATTTGTTATGAATTTTAAAAGGTGTTGAAACGGTATTAAAAATCATCCGTTTGTGAAATTCAGATATTTTTAGTTTGGAATTTGGAAAAACTTAAAGCTACAAAGTTGTAGAGAATTCGATTTCGTGTGGAATGGTTATAAAATTCATTTTTCTTTGGGGTCTATTAGATCAACCAAGGATAATTCTCTGGACATATTGTGACGCCCCCAAAATAGGTCCAATTCATCCAACCTATTCTGAGTCGCCAAATACATGGTACAGAAAACAACTACAACTTTATTACTACAATTGTCGTGCAAAATACAACAACACATAAACTGTGAGTTTTAATACCAACTGTGACTCATGTCCCAACTATGGACAACACCTCAAATTGATACATTACATAAAGGTACAGTCAATAACTGTTTTAGAAAATAAAATCTTTGGGAAGTGCTCAAGAAAACCTTCGTACATAGGAGGCCATGAATCTAAGTTATGATAGATATCATATGTCCAGAGAATTATCCTTGGTTGATCCAATAGATTCCCAAAGAAAAGCGAGAAGATTACTATCATGTTCCTTCCAATGTCGAGTCTTCTCTTAACATATAACTATCTCCACTTTCTCCAGGTTGAAAATTATATTTCAAATAAACTCCAAGATCATATAGGTAGTGCTCGTAGATATACTCAATGAAGTGGATATGCATAATACTGTCTTATGATAATTAAGTAGGTCATTAGACATCTTCAGATGATAGTGACAAAACACCCTTCCAAAGTTGGGTTCACCTTACCCTATTCTGTTCATCAAAATTAAATATCAAATGACGTATACAATACGACACACTTATCTAAAGTTCTCAATAAAATTATTTCCATACTATTTGGGGGGAATCTCAACAACTATAAACCACCGTTCTATTCCCCTGTTATCCCGACTCGACCCGACAACACTCTTATTACCTGAAAGGAATTGTGAAGCAAAAGGGTGAGCACAACTAGCTCAGTAAAGAATATTATAACTAAAGATAATTAAATTATCAATAGCCTTCATCTGTAATAAATCAGAGATTTAGAACATATGGTAGATGATAAAACTTTTCAACCATAGTTGCAACGGAATGAACAATCAATTAGAAGAGTCAAATAGACCATAAAGTCTATTATCTTCTCCATGTTAAAAGTTTACCAACAATGCTTTAACCCTGTAACATTAATCAATAGATCCTGTTCACAGTCATGTGAATAACTCATAATCATAATTGTAGTTCTAATTTTCTCTTCTCATCCAAGACGAAGATATTTTTCATCACATGTTTTTACCTGAAACATCAAAGATCATGGTTATACCAAATCACAGTTCCTGTTCATAATCATACTAATAAGTTCATCTTTGCACTACGGGCCAAAAATATTCATTAACAGTTCATCTTTGCACTACATACCAAAGATATTCAACAACAGGTTATCTTTGCACTACGGGCCAAAGATATTCAACAACAGGTCATCTTTGCACTACACGCCAAAGATATTCATCAACAATTCATCTTTGCACTACAGGCCAAAGATGTTAATATTTCAAATAAATATATAATCATTTCAGAATTTATATAAACAATAATTATAACCATGTTGATCAATTCACCTTTGCACTTAAGCTAAAAATATTCAATTGTAAATTCAATGGTCATGATCATACCAGTCAACAATTCATCTTTGCACTACTGGCCAAAGAGAACCCATAGTCACGATCATACCAATAATCTACCCAACTTTACACTTAAGTCAAAGAGAAATTTCATCATAGGGATTATAAAAATGTTATATATGATAATAAAATAATACGATCAACAAATCGCATTTAATTTCAAAAGTAAGATTCATAAATCAATGATTTCATAACACCTTAATCCAAATATTATAAATCACTTAATAATCTCATAATCTAATATTATTAATACTACCACAATATTTTAATCATTTCTTAAACTTATAAACAATTTATTTTAATTGTTTACACTTTACTAATTAATGCATTTAATCATACTAAAATGCCAAACTCATAAGATTTCATCACCAATAATCAACAACCTCATCAAAAATCTGCATATACCATATATAGGATTCCTAAGTCATAAAATCCTATTTTTTAATTTTGTTACTTCACATAACATATTTAATTTATTTATTCATAACTAGTCTATTTTCATGAAAAATACCAAATCAGTTCCAAAAATATTTCTTTTCTGGGATTTAGCATAATATAGTCCCATATTGAACATATATTTTTCTTGAAATTTTTAAAATTCATTTACTATTTTTCACATGGTCAAAATTGCCGAATATTTAGACATTTATCATAAATTGTGCTTTTGTCCAAAAATTCTAAAATTTACAGAATATACTGATGTTATATAGATATACTTCCAATAAAAATTTCACTAATTTTGGAGTTAACCACAAGGAGTTTTAAGGGTTTACTTTTAAAAAAGTCTTTTCTCATAAAATCCATAACTCCTAATCTGTACATCCAAAAATCATCATTTTTGGACAGAATCAAGGAAACTCATCAAATTATCATTTCAAATTTTTCCATAATTTTTGAAGGTCAGAAAAATTACGAAACATGATAAATAAAATAATCCTTAAAATCCCTTACCTCAAAAGAGCAGTACTTCTGACCGGAATATCGGATGAAAAGCCGAAAGAAACTTGCACTGAAAATCAACTCTCAAAGTATCTAAATACTCACAAAAATACGCTTGATAATATAGAGAGAGAAAACTTATGTTTCTGGTGTGATTTTCAATTCTAACATAAGCACCTATTTATAGGAAATTGCTAGAACGCCAAAGGAGACTAAATTAATAAAATAATAATATTAATTCATCATTCTTTCTACGCCCACTCAATTTGAAAGTTAAGTAGCCATTTTTGGAAGAGTTTTTTGCAGCCCACATGTCAAACAAAAGTGGGTCCCACCCCATTTTTAATAAAAATTATTTTATTATCCGAAACTTCAATAATTCATAGAAAATAGCCCGTATATCATAAAATACGAATTTTATATCCATTCCGCATGAAATTGAATTCTCTACAACTTTGTAGCTTTGAGTTTTTCCAAATTCCAAACAGAAAATATCCGAAATCCACAAACGGACGATTTTCAACACCGTTTCAACACCTTTTAAAATTCATAACAAATTATGCATTACTTTTCAACGGTTCAAAATTTGTGGACATATACTCAACTCATATATGTATAACATATCCAAAAATTATAACGATTCAACGGTCGGATTAAAATTACAACTCACGCAATAAAGCTTTAAGAACACTTATTTGAGTTTTTAATACCTCTAATCCGACAAAATACCGATAAAACACCTCAACATTAATTCCTTCATTTACAACCACATAAAATAAATAAATCCATCATTTATATCCACATCAAATAAATATTTTCTTATCATATAAATCAATAATTAATTATTCACAAATAATATTATAGAATCACAATTATAACAACCAGGCCGTTCCTAGGAAAGAGGGGGCTTTTCGATAAGGATTTCTCCTTACTGGCGCGCAATTAGGTGACTAAACCTCTCCTTGACAGAACTTTCTAGACATTGCCAATAATGCTATCTAATAATATTATCCAAATAATATGAATTATTGATCCGATAATGGGAAATACTGTGGCGTGATAATTATTGAAACAACAATAATATAAAATATCAACGCTGTAATTATTGAATCAATAAAATAAAATATTGAACAGTAATTACTGTAACAATTATTGAGTAGTGCCTTCTTCCATAAGAATCAATAATTCAAAAATCTTTGTGCAATCGTAGTGTTCTATCGCGTGCAACCACGCCGTATTACTATATTTTAACCACCGTGTATTCCAACAAAGATAATTGTGAATAACTACGCGTGACGCCCCCAAAATAGGTATACATCACCCATTCTTAGTTGTCAATACATGGTACGTAAACAACTACAACTTTATTATTACAACAAGAAATCTGTGAGTTTGAATACAAATATTATCTTCTAGACAATATCTATACTCAAAAAATCCTCATCACATTTATTGATACATTATTTTATAAAATGGTGAGGACTACTAAACAACTCTCTCTAGAACCTTCATTCCATACCCCGGACTCGTACTCGCTTTATTCTCGCCTCCTGAGAAGAAAAATGGAACAAAAAGGAAAAGGGTGAGCTCAACTAGCCCAGTAAATAATATTATGACTAAGATAATATACAACAAATTATCATTAGTCTTCAACAGGAAAAAAAACTAATAGAATACAATAGACAACAAGTTTTAAACCAATATTCGCAATGAAATAATAATTCATTAGAAGAGTTAAGTAGAGAATGCAAACTACTATCTTCTATGTATGAATTTAAAAGTTAAATCGTTTATCTTTTATCCTGTAACATCAATCAACATACATCGGAATCAAATATTCATCTTTGCACTACGTGCCAAAGATATTCATCGATTGGTCATGTTCATCTAAACACTGCTCATCTTTGCACTACTGGCCAAAGATATTCATCGAAATCATTCATCTTTGCACTACTGGCCAAAGATATTCAATAATATCATCATTTAAGACCGAGGATGATGAAAATATTTTAAAAAACGAATCCGGTGAAACAAAATGACAAGGATTAATGATTAAGGATTAGTACTTTGTTTTATCCATGTCCAAAAATACCTCAAAATAATCATAGTGGTGTAAAATTCAAGAATGATCAAAATATGGATACAATCAAAGCTAGTATCCACAATAGATATTTTGGACGAAAAGAAAAAATTTTCATTTTTCGATGAATAGTACCAGATTCGTGAATAAGATCAGATACGTGAATAAGTCCAGTATCGTGAATAGTAACCTCGACACTAAAAGTTCCAAATTTGATTAAAAGTTCAGATCAATACTCAAGATAATGATATTAGAATAAATAATATCATTTAAAAAATAATATCCCTTACCTCGAAAGATCAAGATTTCAAATTTGAAACAGGATATAAGCTATGACTTGAACTTTGCAATCAGATATAGCAATACTCAAATTATACTCAAAATACTCACAAGAATCAACTCAATAATATAGAGAGAAAACTTGGTTTACGGTGTGATTTTCAATTTAACCTAAGCACCCTATTTATAGGAAAATGCTTAGAACACCAAAGCGAGAAAATTTAATATAATAATAATATATATAATCAAATTTCCTACGCACACAAATCTAGTCCAAACTTCAGCCACACATGTGCCAAAAAACAATGAAAACGTTTTTCTTAATAAAATAATTAAAACTTCCAAAATCAATTATTTTGAGACTTGAACTTCAATAATTCATAATAAATAGCCCTTTTATTAGAAAATTCGAATCTCACAAATTTTTATAGGAAATTCAATTCTCTACAACTTTGCGTAAGAAAGTTTTTCCAAATTCCAAATGCGAAATTGGCCGAAATCCACAAGCCAGGCGATTTTACATGCTATAATCAAATTTCGACCAATAAATGGGGTCCACAGAGCATGTTTAACATGTTTTAAACATTTATTGCAACAAAAATACTCTTCCTCCTCGTATACTCATATATCCCACATTCGTTGTAAAAATATCACCATTATTATATTATTAAAATATAATAATATATTTAAATAATTATTTTATCGAGAAAAAGATAAAATTTAATTTTCAACAATTGTCACATTAAAATTTTCTCCATCTATATCCACATAAAATCAATATTTTTCTTATCATATGAATCAATAATTAATTATTCACAAATAATATTACTGAATCACAATATGGACAACGAGGCGGTTCAGGAAAGAGGGGCTTTCAATAAAGATTTTTCCTTCTTGGCCGCTTAATTAGGTGATCAAACCTCTCCTTAGACAGAACTTTCTAGACATTGCCAATAATGTTATCCAATAATATTATTCAGTTAATATGAATTATTGTCTCGATAATGGAAAATACCGTGTAATGACAATTTATCAAAAACAAAATAATATAAAATATCAATACAACAATTATTGAATCAATAAAATATTTGAAAGAATTATCAGTAACCATTATTAAGTAGTGCCTTTCACGTAAGAATCAATAATTGGTGCAATACCGAGTGCTTATTCTTCGTGTTTTAACCAATTAGAGTATTTAATAAAGATTAATTGTGAATAACTTACGCCGTTATTTTTAAACCACTTATATTTATGCTTTCTTCATCCAATCACTTTCCGTTATGGGGCCCACACACGGTCGCCACCGTCATACGAATATTCCGACACGCACTTAATATTCCACGACCAAACGAATATTCCCAAACAACAATAAATATTTTATAACCACTTGCTTATTTTGAAATATTCATGTATTTTTACCCTAACTATCCACATTAATCAAATCAACCCTTACTATTTCAAAATAATAAATAAAGAAAATTAAATTTCATTAATAATAAGTTGGGGTCTTACAACCTCCCTCCTTATGAAATTTCATCCTCGAATCGATTGACGACTTGCGTGCACGGTGTTTCAAAAGGTGAGGATACCTCGCTTTCATTTCCGTTTCCAATTCCCGTGTCATTTTCTCTATAGCATGATTCCTCCACAGAACTTTAACTTGTGGTATGACCTTTCATGGCGGGGACATGCTCCTTCCTATCCAAGATCTTGACAGTACCTCCTCATATGTTAAGTCTTCTACTATCTCGTCCGGTTCTAACTCTATAACGTGGTTCGGGTCTTTCACATATTTATGAAGTACGAGATATGTGAAACACATTATGAACACAGAGACATACTCGGAGGTAACGCGAGTCTATAGGCTACATTTCCTACTCGGTCAAGAATTTAAAATGGACCAATAAATCGTGGATTGAGCTTTCTCTCTCTTCCCAAATCTTGTAACTCCTTCCATGGAGCAACTCGCAACAATACATGATCCCCTACACTAAATTCCACGTCCTTTCGATGAAGATCCGCATAACTCTTTTGTCGATCTTGTCTTGGTTTTATATCGTTGTCGAATCATTTGGATCTTTTCAGTAGTCATACGTATCTAACTCGGGTCCCAACGGTGTTGCTTCACCCACCTCGTCCCAACATACTTGGAGAAGCGACACTTTTTCGTCCATATAATGCTTCAAATGGAGCCACACCTATACTTGCTCGATAATCTGTTGTTGTAGGAGAATTCCACCAATGGTAAATACTTATCCCAACCGCCTTGAAGTTCAGGACACGAGTCTTAATAAATCTTCAAGAGTTTGAATAGTCCTTTTCGATTGTCGTCTGGTTTGAGGATGGTATGCCGAATCAATCAGAATCTGCGCCCATAGCTTTTTTGCAAGCTAACCCAAAATCTTGAAGTGAATCTTGGGTCACGATCCAAAACTATGGATCTGAGCATGCCATGCAACCTCACAATCTCATTCACGTCACATACTAGCAAGAAGACGTTCAAGGAATAAGTCTCCGTATCGGCAAGAAATGAAGCAGACTTGGTTAATCTATCAACAATAACCCAAATAGCATTGATGCCTTGAGAAACCGTAGGAAGACCCGTAACGAAATCCATGGTAATATGTTTCACTTCCATTTCGAAATCTCAGTGGTTTGCAACGGACCCTTAGTACTAGATGCTCCACCTTTACACGTTGACAAGTTAAACACATCGAGATAAACTTTGCAATCTCTCTCTTCATATTGTTCCACCAAAATGTATGTCAAGATCACGATACATTTTAGTACTTCCAGGATGGATTGCAAATGGTGTATTGTGTGCCTCCATCATAATCTTGTACTTCAAATCGTAGTCGTTAGGGACACAAAGTCCGGAGTGGACTCAAGTATTCCTTCTTCATCAATTCTCGCTTAGGAATAGCTCCTTCTTGTACTTTCTTCTTCATACGCATTAGCTCCGGCTCGGTGGCTCGAAAGCAACCTTAACTTTTCTATTAAAGTTGGCTCTATGCATTATACTTGACATCATCGCACTCGTTCCGCATATGATCTTCTACTCAACGCTGCCGCCTACCACGTTCGCTTTTTCGAGGATGGTATTGAATAGTGTGGTCGTAGTCTTTCAATAGCTCGAGCCAACGGTATACGCCGCATGTTGAGTTCTTTTTGAGTGAAGAAATATTTAAGGCTTTTATGGTGCGAATATATCTCCACTTTCTCCCCATATAGATAGTGCCTCCATATCTTTAATGAAAACGATCGCTACGCTAACTCTAGATCATGAGTAGGATAATTCCTCTCATATTCTTTAAGTTGTCATGAGGCATAAGCTATGACTTTCCCACGTTGCATGAGAACACATCCTAACCCTTTTGCGAAGCATCATCAGAGATAACAAATCCATCCTTACCGAAGGTATTGTTAGAAACAGTCTTTGAAATGAGTCTCCTCTTAAGCTCTTGGAAACTCTTCTCGTATTCTTCACTCCAAATGAATTTTGTATCCTTCCTAGTTAGTTGGGTTAATGGAGTAGCGATTCGAGAAAACCTTCCACAAATCTTCGATAATAACCCATTAAGCCCAAGAAGCTACGTCACTTGATCACCGAATTTTGGTTGCTCTAACTTTGTATTGCTTCAATCTTCACGGATCAACAGATACTCCATGTTTCGACACCACGTGCCCAAGGAATGCTACTTCCTCAAGCAAGAACTTACATTTCTTCAATTTGGCATATAGTTGGTTTTCACGAAGCCTTTGGAGTACCAGCTTCAAATGGTGCTCATGATCTTCACGGCTTTTGGAATATATGAGGATGCCATCAATAAAGACAACAACGAATTGATCCAAATATTCCTTGAATACTCGATTCATCATATCCATGAAAGTCGCAGGAGCATTAGTCATCGAAAGACATGACTAAGAATTCATAATGCCCGCATCGAAGTTCTAAAGCGTCTTTGGAATATCTTCGATTCTAATCTTGATTGATGATATCCGTAAGCGAAGATCGATTTTGAAAAGAATTGTGCCTTCTGAATTTGGTCAAACAAGTCATCAATACGAGGTAGAGGATATTTATTCTTGATGGTGACATGGTTCAATTCCCGATAGTCAATACTGAAAGTCGCATACTCCCTGTCTTTCTTCTTTACTAATAAAACAGAGCACCCAAGGAGATGTACTAGACGAATGAAACCGATGTCCAACAATTCTGTAGTTGGACCTTTAACTCCACGAAGTTCAATAGAGCCATTCGATATGGGGTTTTAGAAATGGGCTTTTGTACCGAGTTCAAGATCAATCAGTAATTCAACTTCACGCTCGGGGTAGGCGGAAGTTCTTCAGAAATACATCGGGAAAGTCAATAACAACAGAATATTATTCAAATTTGACGTGTCTTTATTCAAATCCATAACATGGGCTAAGAAATCTCGACATCCATTTTTCAATAAACGAATAACTTTATGATTAGATATGATGAAATGATTGATTTTAATGGTTTAGTTGCTTGAATTCAGTATAACAGGTTGGTTAGAATATGAAAACTAACAACCTTACGAAAACAATCAATTTTGGCATGATGAGTAGTTAACCAATCAATCCCTAAAATCACATCAAAAGCAAGTATCTTTAAAGAGATAAGGTCAACGAGGTAAGGTGATGGTGCCAACTTGAATCAAACAAGATTTATAAACAAGTGGATGTGATGAAAGTTTCTCCTAACGGAGTTTCCACAGATAGGTCAAAGTCTAATTTCTCCGAGTCAAGTTTAAAGCGTTGAGCACATGCGGAGAGATAAATGAATGGGTAGACACCAGATCAAGTAAGGTATAAACTTCACAAGAATTTATAAATAGCTTACCCGTGATCACCTCGTTTGGGTTCCTCACATTTTGACCGACCACAACAAACGCTCTTCCGGAATCGTTGACTTTGACTTTTTTCGGGATGACCTTTTGAGTCACCATCCCTCATTGAACTAGGTTTCGCTTCTGCATACAATCTCGAAAGCGATATGTCCTTCCTTTCCACAATTATAGCATACCTTGAATCTGTTGCAAGGCGGTTTGATCGATATGTCTCTCTTTTCCGCATTTGTAGCTTATGACCGGTGGTCGTTCTCCTCCCTTAGAACCGATTCTTTGCCTTAAGACCGCTGTCTTCACATAATGGTCGTTGTTAAATCTCCTCTTTTAAAATCTCTCCGACTCGCTTCTTCTATTTTCATGGCCATGATTACCACCAGAGTGGTTACCATTTTTGTCCGTCTTTCTTTCTCCATTTGGTTATCATTATTACATTGATCGCTATCTCCGGTATGATCTTGGTTATGGTCCCTCGGTTGAACATACTCGTTATCTCGCTTCTAACAATTGAGCCTCATTAACAACATCTGAATAGAGAGAAAATTTATGAGAAATGAGATATTGTCAGACTTAGGGTTTCAAACCTCTCGTAAACATCCGCGTCATACGCTCCTCATTCTCCACCAAATGAGGTGCAAACACGGATAACTCGCAAACTTTGCCTCTTACTAAGACACCGCCATCGTTGTTTTGTTCTAATCGATGAACTCCACTTCCTTCATACGATTTAATACTTTGTGAAATTATTTGTCATTAAATAGTTTCAAACATCTCCCAAGACATGTCTTGAGAAAAGTTTGGATGGAGTACGCTTCACGACTCCCACCAGGTGAGTCCGCCTCGCCACGGAACATAAAGGTGGCGAATGGAACCTTCGTTCTCCGCGTGCATCATCCCAAGACATCGAATATCTTGGTAATTTGCTTGACCCATGTTTCCACCATGATCGGATCCGCTTTCCTTAAATTTCGGTGGTCCCAACTCTTTGAATCGCTTGGTTGTGACAACCCGTGAATTGCTATCATTTCCTCCCGTATTTTGAACACGAGTCTCCTAAATGCGATTTTGCATGAATCGCAAAAAGCTTCTAAACATCCCTCGTTCATCATCTCTCGCCGGTGTTGTTCACAGGAGGAACATTGCCAGCCTGTTGCACGTTCTCCTCGTTGGTGAGTACAAGCGTCTCCACAGTCTCATTTCCATTGTTAATATTCTCAGTCGACATTCTAAAATACTGTCATAAAACAAGGGTTAATTAAGGAAATCAATATATCACATAATATTCTTATATACTGACCAACTAACAAATAAGCTTAGGTAGGACACACTAGCGAAGGATTTACTCGTCTCTCCCCTCCTAATTCTATTCCCCGATCTCCGCCAGAGATCATATCCCTAAGCTTTGATACCAACTGTGACGCACCCAAAATAGGTATACATCACCCATTCTTAGTTGTCAATACATGGTACAGAAACAACTACAACTTTATTATTACAACAGTAAAACTGTGAGTTTGAATACAAATATTATCTTCTAGATAATATCTATACTCAAATAAATCCTCATCACATTTATTGATACATTATTTTACAAAAATGGTGAGGACTACTAAACAACTCTATCTAGAACCTTCATTCCATACCCCGACTCGTACTTGCTATATTCTCGCCTCCTGAGAAGAAAAATGGAACAAAAAGGAAAAGGGTGAGCTCAACTAGCCCAGTAAAGAATATTATGACTAAGATAATATACAACAAATTATCATTAGTCTTCAACAGGAAAAAAACTAATAGAATACAATAGACAACAAGTTTTTAAACCAATATTCGCAGCGGAAATAATAATTCATTAGAAAAGTTAAGTAGAGAATGCAAACTACTATCTTCTATGTATGAATTTAAAAGTTCGTCGTCTATCTTTTATCCCTGTAACATCAATCAACATACATCTGGAATCAAATATTCATCTTTGCACTACAGGCCAAAGATATTCATCAATTGGTCATGTTCATCTAAACACCTGTTCATCTTTGCACTACGGGCCAAAGATATTCATCGAAATCATTCATCTTTACACTCTGGGCCAAAGATATTCAATAATATCATCATTTAAGACCGAGGATGATGAAAAATATTTTAAAGAAATGAATCCAAGTGAAACAAAACGACAAGGATTAAGGATTAAGGATTCATACTTTGTTTTATCCATGTCCAAAAATACCTCAAAAATAATCATAGTGGTGTAAAATTCAAGAATGATCAAAACATGGATACAATCAAAGCTAGTATCCACAATAGATATTTTGGACGAAAAGAAAAATTTTCATTTTTCGATGAATAGTGCCGTATTCGTGAATAGTACCGTATACGTGAATAGTGTCGTATACGTGAATAGTAACCCCGACACTAAAAGTTCTAAATTTGATTAAAAAGTTCAGATCAATACTTCGGCATAATGATATTAGAATAAATAATATCATTTAAAAAATAATATCCCTTACCTCGAAAGATCAAGATTTAAATTTGAAAACACCTGGGATATAGGCTATGACTTGAACTTGCATCGTATAGCAATACTCAAATTATACTCAAAATACTCACAAGAATACGCTCAATAATATAGAGAGAGAAAACTTCAGTTTCTGGTGTGATTTTCAATTCTAACCTAAGCACCCTATTTATAGAAAATGCTTTAGAACACAAAAGCAGCGAAAATTTAATATAATAATAATATATATAATTAAATTTCCTACGCACACAAATCTGGTCCAAACTTCAGCCACACATGTGCCAAAAACAATAAAAACATTTTTCTTAATAAAAATAATTAAAACTTCCAAAAATCAATTATTTCGAAGCTTCGAAACTTCAATAATTCATAATAAATAGCCCTTTTATCAGAAAATTCGAATCTCATGACTTTTTATAGGAAATTCAATTCTCTACAACTTTGCGAGTAAGAAAGTTTTCCAAATTCCAACAGAAATTGACCGAAATCCATAAACCAGGCGATTTTACATGCTATAATCAAATTTCGATCAATAAATGGGGTCCACCGAGCATGTTTAACATGTTTTAAACATTTATTGCAACAAAAATACTCTTCCTCCTCAGATACTCATATATCCCACATTCGTTGTAAAAATATCACCATTATTATATTATTAAAATATAATAATATATTTAAATGAATTATTTTATCGAGAAAAAGATAAAATTTCAATTTTCAACAATTGTCACATTAAAATTTTCTCCATCTATATCTACATAAAATCAATATTTTTCTTATCATATGAATTAATAATTAATTATTCACAAATAATATTACTGAGAATCACAATATTGACAACTGTGCAGGTTCAGGAGAGAGGGGGCTTTCAATAAAGATTTTTCCTTCTTGGCGCAATTAGGTGACCAAACCTCTCTTAGATGTAACTTTCTAGACATTGCCAATAATGTTATCCAATAATATTATTCAGGATAATATGAATTATTGCTTCGATAATGGAAAATAATTGTGTAATGACAATTTATTGAAACAACGATAATATAAAATATCAATACAAACAATTATTGAATCAATAAAATATCGCATACGATAATTACGTAACCATTATTAAGTAGTGCCTTCTTCACGTAAGAATTAATAATTGGTGCAATACTGGTGTCTTCTTGTGTTTTAACCACCAAAAGTATTTTAACGATATAATCTGTGAATAACTACGCCGTTATTTTTAAACCACTTATATTTGTTTTTTCTTCATCCAATCGCTTTTAGTTATGGGGCCCATTTTTACATGGTTGCTACTTGTCGCATTTAATATTCCCGACGAAGACTGAATATTCCACGACCAAACGAATATTCCCAAACAACAATGAATATTTTATAACCACTTGCTTATTTTGAAATATTTGCGTATTTTACCCCTAACTATCCACATTAATCAAATCAACCCTTACTATTTCAAAATAATAAATAGAGAAAATTAAATTTCATTAATAATAAGTTGGGGTCTTACAACGCCGGTATTTATAAAAACTCATACTTTATCGTTTTCCTTCATCCAACCGTTATTCTGTTATGGGGCCCACAAATGACTGTGCCGTCGTACGAATATTCCCCGACAACAAGAATATTCCACGACCAAACGAATATTCCCCGACAGAAATGAGTATTTTATAACCATCATGTATTTTGAAAATTTTACATATATCACCCTTAACTCTAAACTTTTATCAATTTAACCATTTACTGAATATTAATTATAAGAAAAATTGAATATTTTTATTTCATAAAATCCGAGGTCTTACACATATGATATCTATCATAACTTAGATTCATGGCCTCCTATGTACGAAGGTTTCCTTGAGCACTTTCCAAAGATTTTAATTTCTAAAACAGTTCTAGATTATTCCTTTATGTAAGGTATCACTGTGAGGTGTTGTCCATAGTTGGGACATGAGTCACAGTTGGTATTAAAACTCACAGGATATGTGTTATTGTATTTTAAACGACAATTGTAGTAATAAAGTTGTAGTTATTTTCTGTACCATGTATTTGGCGACTCAGAATAGGTTGGATGGATTGGACCTATTTTGGGGGCGTCACACCTTGAGATAAACAGCGCTATCTCTCTCTTCATATTGTTCCACCAAAATGTATGTCGAAGATCACGATACATTTTGGTACTCCCAAGATGGATTGCAAACAGTGTGTTGTACGCCTCCATCATGATTTTATACTTTAAATCAGGGTCGTTAGGAACACAAAGTCTGGTGTTGACTCGAAGTATTCCTTCTTCATCGATTCTTGCTTCCGGTATAGCACCTTCTTGTACTTTCTTCCTCATACGCATCAACTCCAGATCTGTAGCTTGAGCAGCTTTAACTTTATTAATTAAAGTCGGTTCTACTCGTATATTCGCCATCATCACGTGGGTCCCTGGAGTCTTTATCTCTATCTCCATCCTTTGCAAGTCATACAAAATGGGCCTTTGCGTTGACAATATCGCACTCGTGCCGATATGATCTTCTACTCGATAAATCACTCTGCATTTGCTTTTCCAAGATGGTATTGGATGGTATGATCATAATCTTTCAACAGTTCAAGCTAACGTCGCTGTCACATGTTGAGTTCTTTTGAGTGAAGAAATATTTGAGGCTTTTATGATCCGTAAAGATCTCCACTTTCTCCCCATACAAGTAATGCCTCCAAATATTAAGTGCGAAGACAACAGCTGCCAACTCTAGATCATGACTAAGATAATTCCTTTCATATTCTTTGAGTTGTCGAGAGGCATAGGCTATGACTTTTCCATGTTGCATGAGAACACATCCTAACCCTTTGCCTGAAGCATCACTGTAGATGACAAATCCCTTCGAGCCAGATGGTATTGTCAGAACATGTGCTAAAATGAGTCTTCTCTTGAGTTCTTGAAAATTCTTCTCACATTCCTCGTTCGGCGAATTTTGTATCTTTACGAGTCGGTGAGTTAAGGGAGTAGCGATTCGAGAAAACCCTTCTACGAATCTCCAGATAATAATAACCCGGCTAAGCGAGAAAGCTACGTACTTCGATCAACGATTTAAGTTGCTCCGGTTTGAATAGCTTGATCTTTGTTGGATCAACAGATATTCCATGACTTGATACACGTGCCCAAGGAATGCTACTTCCTCGAAGCCGAACTCGCATTTCTTGACTTGGCATAAACTTATATTCACGAAGCTTTTGGAGTATCGACCTCAAGTGTTGCTCATGATCTTCACGGCTTTTGGAATAAATAAGGATGTCATCAATAAAGGCGACCACAAAGTGATCCAAATATTCCTTGAATACTCGGTTCATCATATCCATGAAGGCGTGCGGGAGCATTAGTCGATCAAAAGACATGACTAGGAATTCATAATGCCCGTCTGCAAGGGTTCTTAAAGCCGTCTTTGGAATGTCATCGGTTCTAATCTTCAATTGGTGATATCCAGGAACGAAGATCGATCTTTAAAAAAATTTGGCGCCTTTGCAACTTGTCAAACACAGGTCATCGATACGAAATGATGAATATCTATTTTGATAGTGACACGATTCAATTCCCAATAATCAATACAAAGTCGCATACTCCCATCTTTCTTTTCATGAATAGAACAGCGAGCACCCGAGGAGAGGTACTTAGGGACGAATAAAGTCGATGTCTAACAATTCCTGCGGTTGGGTCTTTAACTCACGAAGTTCAATAGAGTCATTAGATATGGGGCTTTGGAAATAGGTTTTGTCTGGGGTTCAAGGTCGATACAAAATTCAATTTCACGCTACGGGGGTAGGCAGGGAAGTTCTTCGAGAAATCGTCGGAAATTTATTAACAATAGAAATATCATTCAAAACCGGCGTATTTTTGTTTAGATCCGTGACATGAGCTAAGAAAGCTTGACATCCATTTTTCAATAAGCGAATAGCTTTATGGCTTGAGATAGCGATGATTGATTTTAATGGGTTGGTTGCTTGAATTCGCATAATAGGTTGGTTAGGAATATGAAAGCTAACAACCTTACGAAAACAATCAATTTTTGCATGATGAGTAGTTAACCAATCAATCCCTAGAATTACGTCAAATGAAAGTATTTTCAATGAAATAAGATCGACAGGTAATGTGAGGTTACCGATTTGAACCAAACAAGACTTATAAGCGAAGTGGATGTAATGAAGGTTTATCCCAATGGAGTTTCAACGAGATAAGTCAAAGTCTAATTTCTACTGAGTCAAATTTAAGCGTTGGCGCCAAGTAGGAGAAATAAAAGAATGGGTAGAGGCAAATTATCAAATAAGGTATAAACTTCGCTAGAGTTTATGATAAGCTTACTTCGTGATGACCTCGTTTGGGTTCCTTGCTTTACGGGAGGTCACAACAAATGCTCTCCCTTGACCTTCTTGGCTTTGACTTTTTTGGGACGTCTTTTGGTGCCTCCATCCTAGCTGAACTTGTCTTGATGAACGACAAAATCGGGCTAGGTGACCTTCTCTTCCACAATTATAACATGCTTTGGATGGCATCAGCGCAGTTTGGGTGATGTGTCCCTCCCCTCCGCATTTGAAGCATATGATAGGTGGTCGTTCTCCTTCCTTAACAGCGGGTGTTGGTGCTGACGTCTTTCCATCATTGTTGAATCTCCTCTTCTTGAAATGTCCATTCTTATTGTTTTGGCCATGATTACCATAGAAGTGGTTACCATTTACGGCATGTTGATTTCCTCCACGCTTATTGTCACCTTGATGTTGCTATCACTAGTATTATCATTTTGTCACCTCTTTTTGGTTGGATTGACTCATTATCGCTCCAATAAGCGAGCCCTATTAACAACATCGAATACAAACACAGTTTATGAGAGATAAGATATTGACATATCTACGGTTTCAAACCTCTTAGAAATATTCGCGTTATTCTCTCCTCATTATCAACTAAATGGGACGTAAATCGGGACAACTCGGAAAACTTGGCTTCGTACTACGACACGGTCATGTTGTTTTACTCCAGCTTGATGAACTCTACCTCTTTCATGTGACGAATACTTTCGGGAAAGTACTTGTCGTTGAACAATTCTTGGAACTTCTCCCAAGTCATCTCGGATGCGGCGCGGGTTGAGTACGTTTCTGATTCCCACGATGTCTGTCTCTCGCACTTAACATGAAGGTGGGAAAGGGAACCTTTTGCTCCTCGGAGCATCCCAAGACATCAAATATCTTGCAAATCTGCTTAATCCACGTCTCTGCCTTAAGTGGTTTTAGCTCTCCAAAAAACTCCGGTGGTCCTAGTTTCTTAAACTGCTTAGCGGTGACCGTCCGAGAGTTGCCAGTATTTCCACCTGCATTTTGTACAGGAGCTGCTCTTGCCTGATGTTGCATGAATTGCATAAAGCCTCTGAACATTCCATCGTTCATCATCTGGTCAGTGTTGTTGTTTGCCTAGGATTATCGCCTTTCTGATACACATTATCCTGATTATTGATCTGTGGAGACTCAATGGTCTCCTGTGCTCCATTGCTAATCTCAACATTTCTCGGATGCCATTTTCAAATCGCCACAAAACAAAGGTTAATTGACATGCAATATATTATCCCTATACTCTGACCGACCAATTAAATGCCAAATAAACTTAGATATGTCATACTAGCGAAGGAATTCCCCGTCTCTCCCCTCCTAGTTCTTGTCTCACATCTCAGCCAGGGATCATATTCTTAAGCTTTGATACCAACTGTGACGCCCCCAAAATAGGTATACATCACCTATTCTGAGTTGCCAAATATATGGTACAAAATACAAATACAAACTTAATTATAAAACCGTCGTGTAATATACTACAATACATATGCTGTGAGTTTTAATACAAATATTGTCATCTAGACAATATCTACACTCAATTGAGTCCTCATTACATTTATTATTACACTATTTAACGAGAATAGTGAGGATCGCTAATGCTATTATCTCGGACCGAATCACTCCGGTCCCCGACTAGTCCTCGCTACGTTCTCATTTCTTGAAGAGAACAATGAAAGTAAAAGGTGAGCTCAACTAGCTTCAAGAAGAAATATTATGACTAAGATAATACAAAATAAATTATCGTTAGCCTTCAACGTTGTTAAGCGATACAATATAACAAACATCAAGTTTAAGCTGCTTGCTTTGAACAAGCAATCCATTAAAAGAGTCAAGTAGAGAATAAAATATACTATCTTTTATGATTTAAAAAGGTTTTTTCATCACTTTTATCATTTGGGACTCGACAATAAATAATCCACATCATCCCTGCACTGCGGCCAAAAATATTCATTAGTATCACGATCACAAATTATTCATGCACTACGGGCCAAGGATATTCGTGTATTTATCAATGGTCATGATCATGCCAACAACTGTCCATCAAAGCACTACGGGCCAATGAGGACTTTTATCATATCATTTGTAACATTACGGTCATGATTATCTTTGAATAATCCTCAGTCATAATCATACCAAGCCCATCTATTTAATTCACTAAGCCATAGATGACTTTCAACATAATATAAACATGAGGATGATGACAATGATATAATAATTCAATAAAACAAGTTCAAGAATTAATTTATCCAGGAACTAATAACGTCTAAATTGTCAACATGATACTTCTTTGTAGAGTAATTACCTTTGTGAATAGTAATTACCTTCGTCAATAGTATTTACCTTCATAATAGTAATTACCTTCGCCAATAAGTAATTACCTTGTGAATAGTAATTACCTTCGTCAATAGTAATTACCTTTAGCAGACGTCAAACCACTTTGCCGTTTCACATTATAAAAGCGCCGAACCACTTGTCGTTTCACATTACGAGCATCGAACCACTTGTCGTTTCACATTCTGAGCGATCAAACCACTTTTCTTTTCACATCACCCATTCGTCGAGCCACTTGCCTTTTCACATGGTAAAAGTGCTAAGCTAGAAATCTTCTATAAATAGAGGCCTAGTGCTTCATTATTTTTCACTTAATTCATTCAAGCTTATATAGAGAGAAGGTATAGAGAGAATAAGAGAGAAAAAGAAGAAGAGTATTTTGTTACTACACATTGCGAGATTCAATCTCCTACCAAAAGTAAGGGGTGTTATTCTTTCTTATTCATGAAGAGAACTGTTGTTATTCCATTGCTTATTATTACATTGCAATAACTTTGTGATACGCGGTTTACCCTATACTTGGTGACATTCTTCTATTATTCTCATTGGAACATCCACGCATGCATGCGTTTTACGTCGGACTGGTTCCATTCTTTATTATTATTACATTGGAACATCACATGCGTGTATTTTACACGGACTGGTTCCGCTCTTTATTATTATTCTCATTGGAACATCCCATGCGTGTGTTTTACGCCGGACTGGTTCCATTCTTTATTATTCATTGGAATATCACATGCATGCGTTGCTTTTGGGACACAGTTCCTTTATTTATTATTACATTGGAATAACTTTGCTGTCGCAATGATCTATCGCATACATGGTGATTTCTTTTGTTATTCCATTCTTTATTATACCCAGTTGGTTAAAACTTTGACTTCTATACTCCATGAAATTAGTAGAATATCCTTGATATTTGCGTTTCATCCAAAGATATCTTTTCATGGAAATATTCTTCTAATCATTCTTGAATTTTACTCTACAAAACAAAGATTATGTTGACAATTTGGACGTTAATAATTCACGGATAAAATAATTCTTGAACTTGTTTTATTGAATTCTTATATCATTGTCATCATCCTCATGTTTATATTTTTTTTAAAGTCATCTCGTATTCTGTAGTGCATAGATGGACTTGGTATGATTATGACCGAGACTATGACCGGTGTAATCATGACCGTAATGTTACAAATGATGTGGTAAAAATCCTCGATTGGCCGTAGTGCATTGATGGACATGTTGTTGGCATGATCATGACCATTAATGAATACACAACTATTCTTGGCCCGTAGTGCATGAATAATTGTGGTGGTGATACTTAAAGAATATCCTCGTAGTAGCGGGGTGATTGATGATGTGGATTATTTATTAAAGTCGAGTCTCATTTATACGATGATGAAAACCTTTTAAATCATAAAAGATAGTAGATTTTTTTTTCTACTTGACTTTTTTAATGGATTGCTTTGTTCATTGCAGTTAAACTTGATGTTTATTATATTTTATCGGTTTAACACTATCAAGGCTAATGATAATTTATTCTCGCATTATCTTAGTCATAATATTTCTTCATGGGCTAGTTGAGCTCACCCTTTCGTTTCTTCGTTCTCTTGTGAAATGAGAACATAAATTGGGATTTAGTCGGGAAGCGGAGTAATGGTCGAGAGGATAGATTAGTAGTCCTCACTATTTTGCGTAAAATAGTGTGATAATAATTGTAATGAGGACTCCTTTTGAGTTTGTATAATATCTAGTAGATAATATTTGTATTCAAACTCACAGTTTTGTCGTATTGTACACGACAATTATATTAATAAGTTGTATTTAAATTCTGTACCATGTATCTGACTATCCAAGATGGGTGATGTATACCTAATTTTGGGGCGTCATAACAGTATCGAGCCAGCTTAGGATATGATCCCCGCTAAGATGTGAGAATAGTACTAGGAGGAGGGAGAGACGGGAATACCTTCGCTAATATGACCTACCTAAGTTTATGTCTTTATTTTATTGGTTGGTCGGAAGATAGGGATAATTTGTTACATGTCAATTAACCTTTTGTTTTGTGGCGATGTCAAAAAATGACATCCGAGAATGTTGAGAATAGTAATGGAGCGCAGCGATCGTTGATTCACCACATATCAATAATCGAGGATAATGTGCATCGAAGGCGACAATCCTCATCGTAAATAACAACACCGACCAAATGATGAATGATCAAATGTTGTGAGGCTTTATGCAATTTATGCAAGCAATGAAAGTAGAAGCGACTCTGTCCAGCGTAGGTGGAAACACGGAAAACTCGAGGCGGTCACCGCTAAACAATTCAAGGAGCTGGGACCACGGGAGTTTAAGGGAGAGCTAAAACCACTTCGGCGGAAGCATGGATAAAGCAGATTACCAAGATATTTGATGTCCGGGGATGCTCCGAGGAGCAAAAGGTTCCCTTCACGCCTTTTATGTTGCGGAGAGGCGATTCTTCGGTGGAATTCCAGAAACGTACTCAACTTCTTTGTCTTGAAGATATCTTGGGAGAAGTTCCGAGGAGGTCGTTCAACGACAAATACTTTCCGAAAGTATTCGCCACATGAAGGAGGTGGAGTTTATCAAGTTGGAACAAAACAATATGGACCGTGTAGCATGTCACGAGGCAAAATTTGCGGAGTTATCACGGTTTCGTCCCCACTGGTGGATAATGAAGAGAGAATGGCGCGAATGTTTTTAAGAGGTTTGAAGCCGGAGATACGTCAACATCTTATTTCTCATAAACTATGTTTGTATTCAGATGTTGTAAATAGGGCTCAGTTAGTGGAGCGCGATAATGAGTCAACGCAACTAAAAGAGAGCAGCCGGCAAAATTATAATACCAGCGAGAGTAGTCATCGAAGCGGTGACAACAAGCGTGGAGGAATCAACGGGCGGATATGGTAACCACTTCGGTGGTAATCGTACAAAACAATAAGAATGGACATTTCAAGAAAAGGAGATTCAACAATGATGGAAGAGCGTCAAGACCAAAGACCGTTGTTAAGGAAGGAGAAAGACCACCTCATCATATGCTTCAAATGCGGAGGAGAGGACACATCGGTCAAACTGCGCCATGCCGTCCAAAGCATGTTATAATTGTGGAAGAGAAGGTCACTTAGCTCGATTTTGTCGTTCATCAAGACAAATTCAGCTAGGATGGAGGCACCAAAGGTCATCCCCAAAAAAGTCAAACCTAGTAGTGCAAGGAGAGGCGTTTGTTGTGACCTCCCAAAGAGCAAGGAATCCGAATGAGGTCATCACGGGTAAGCTTATCATAAACTCTAATGAAGTCTATACTTTATTTGATCTGGTTCTACCCATTCTTTTATTTCTCCTACTTGCGCTTCATCGATTAAATTTGACTCAGGAGAAATTAGACTTTGACTTATCTGTGGAAACTCCGTTGGGAGAAACCTTCATTACATCCCATCGTTTATAAGTCTTGTTTGGTTCAAATCGGTACCCTCACATTACCGTCGATCTTATTTCATTAAAAATACTTCAGATTTGGCGTGATTCAGGGATTGATTGGTTAACTACTTATCATGCAAAATTGATTGTTTTCGTAAGGTTGTTAGCTTTCATATTCCTAATCAACCTATTATACTTAATTCAAACGACCAAACCATTAAAATCAATCACGGTCATCTCAAGCCATAAAGCTATTCGTTTATTGAAAAAGCGGATGTCAAGCTTTCTTAGCTCATGTCACTGATTTAAACAAAAATACGCCGATTTTGAGCGATATTTCTATTGTTAATAAATTTCCGACGTATTCCCGAAGAACTTCTGGTTCTACCCAGAGAGTGAAATTGAATTTTGTATCGACCTTGAACCCAGACAAAACCTATTTCAAAGCTCCATATCGAATGGCTCTATTGAACTTCGAGGAGTTAAAGACCCAATGCGCAGGAATTGTTAGACATTGGCTTTATTCGGCCCTAAGTACTTCTCTTGGGGGTGCTCTGTTCTATTCGTGAAGAAGAAAGATGGGAGTATGCGACTTTGTATTGATTATCGGGGAGTTGAATCACGTCACCATCAAAAAATAGGTATCCATTGCCACGTATTGATGACTGTTTGACCGATTACCAAGGAGCCAAATTCTTTTCAAAGATTGATCTTCGTTAGGATATCACCAATTGAAGATTAGAACCACGACATTCCAAAGCGGCTTTCGAGAACTTCGATGACGGCATTATGAATTCCTAGTCATGTCCTTTGGATTGACTAATGCTCCCGCCGCCTTCATGGATATGATGAACCGAGTATTCAAGGAATATTTAGATCACTTTGTGGTCGTCTTTATTGATGACATCCTTATTTATTCGAAAAGCCGTGAAGATCATGAAAGCAACACTTGAGGTGACACTCCAAAAGCTTTCGTGAATATAAGCTTTATGCCAAGTTGAAGAAATGTGAGTTCGGCTTAAAGAAGTAGCATTCCTTGGGCACGTGGTATCAAGTCATGGAATATCATTGACCCAAAGAAAGATTGAAGCTATTCAAAGTGGGAACAACCTAAATCGATGATCAAATGACGTAGCTTTCTCGGTTTAATTTGGTTATTATCGGAGATTCGTGGAAGGATTTTCTCGAATCGCTACTCCATCGACTCGGTGACTGGAAAGATACAAAGTTGATTGGAGCGAAGAATGTGAGAGGAGTTTTCAAGAACTCAAGAGGAGACTTATTTCAAAGACCTATTCGACAATACCATTTCGCTCGGAGGGGTTTGTCATCTATGATGATGCTTGAAGCAAAGGGTTGGGATGTGTTCTCATGCAACATGGAAAAGTTATAGCCTATGCCTCATGACAACTCAAAGAATATGAGAGGAATTATCCTACTCATGATCTAGAGTTTGGCATTATTGTCTTTGACTTAAAATTTGGAGGCATTACTTGTATGGGGAGAAAGTGGAGATCTTTACGGATCATAAAAGCCTCAAATATTTTTTCACTCAAAAGGAACTCAACATGCGACAACGACGTTGGCTAGAAACATTGAAAGATTATGATCATACCATCCAATACCATCCCGGAAAAGCGAACGTGGTAGCCGATTTATTGAGTGAAAATCATACGCAAATCTGAGTGCGATATTGTCAATATGAGGCCTATTTTGTGTGACTTGCAAAGGATGGAGATAGAGTTAAAGACTCGAGGGACGCATGTGATGATAAGCGAGTATACGAGTAGAACCGACTTTAATCGATAAAGTTAAAGGCGCTCAAGCTGACACTGAGCCGATGCGTATGAGAAAGAAAGTGCAAGAAGGTGCTATCTTGGGAAGAAAGAATCGATGAAGAAGGAATACTTGAGTCAACTCCGGACTTTGTGTTCCTAACGACCTTGATTTAAAGTATAATATCATGATGGAGGCGCACACACACACCATTTGCAATCCATCTTGGGAGTACCAAAATGTATCATGATATTCGCCATACATTTTGGTGGAGCAATATGAAGAGAGAGAGAGATATTGTTTATCTCAAGGTGTCTAACTTGTCAACGAGTTAAAGCGGAGCATCAAGTACCAAAAGGTCCATTGCAACCACTTGAAATTCCGAATGGAAGTGGGAGCACATTACCATGGATTTCAATTCGGCCTTCCTAAGGTTTCTCAAGGCATTGATGCGATTTGGGTCATTGTTGATAGATTGACCAAGTCTCGCTCATTTCTTACCGACACGAGAAACTTATACACTTGAACGTCTTGTTCGTAAGTACATAAACGAGATTGTAAGATCGCATGGTATCCCGGTATCCATAGTTTCCGATCGAGACCCAAGATTCACTTCACGATTTTGGGTTAGTTTGCAAAAAGCTATGGGCACGGACTTACGATTTAGCTTCGGATATCATCCTCGAGACGGACGGACAATCGGAGAGGACTATTCAAACTCTTGAAGATCTATTAAGACTCAGTATCCTTGATTTCAAGGGAGTTGGGACAAGTTCTTACCATTGGTGGAGTTTTCCTACAACAACAGCTTATCAAGCAAGTATTGGCATGGCTCCATTCGAGCGTTGTATGGAAGAAAGTGTCGTTCTCCAAAGATATCTTTGGGATGAGGTGGGTGAAGCAACGTTGTTGGGGACCGGAGTTGAGTACGTATGACTACTTTTAAAAGATTCAAACGATCCGACAACGTATAAAAACCTCACAAAATCGATAAAAGAGTTATGTTGATCTTCATCGAAAGGACGTGGAATTCGATATAGGAGATCATGTGTTGTTAAGAGTCGCTTTCAATGGAAAGGAGTTACAAGATTTGGAAAGAGAGGAAAACTTAATCCTCGATTCATTGGTCCATTTTAATCCTCGATCGAGTAGGAGCTGTGGCCTATAGACTCGCTTTTCGCCAAATATGTCTCGTGTTCATAACATTTTTCACATATCTATGTTGCGTAAATATGTGAAAGACCGAACCATATTATTGAGTTGGAACCGGACGAAATAGCGGAAGATTTGACGTATGAAGAGGTTCTGTTCAAATTTTGGATAAGAAGGAACATATTCTACGCTCCAAGGTTATACCTCAAGTCAAAGTTTTGTGGAGGAACCACGATGTTGAGGAAATGACTTGGGAGTTAGAATCGAAATGAAATCAAGGTATCCTTACCTCTTGACATACCAGTCGCACCCTAATTTCGAGGGCTTAAATTTCATAAGAAGGAAGGTTGTAAGACCCTCAAATTTATTATAAATAAAGATGAATTTTCTATAAATATTATTTTTGAATATTATGGAATAAATTTGATATAATGTTATAGTTGTGG
Source organism: Panax quinquefolius (assembly GCA_020205615.1). Taxonomy (NCBI): domain Eukaryota; kingdom Viridiplantae; phylum Streptophyta; class Magnoliopsida; order Apiales; family Araliaceae; genus Panax; species Panax quinquefolius. The sequence goes on along the minus strand of CM035153.1, from coordinate 144,665,057 downwards.
GTAATATTTATAAATTTTGCAAAGTATGCAAGTTGTTATAAAATATTCGTTTGGCTGGGGAATATTCTTTTTGTTAGGGAATATTCGTATAACTACTCAATCATTGGTGGACCCCTAGCGTAATTATTCATCGGATTGAGAAAACGACAAAAATATTTTATAAAAAATAACTACGGAGGTGTTACCGTTAAAGCTGTTGAACTACCCGGTGGTAAAAAGTACGAATCTGGCATTAGGTTGCATAGTAGCACACGGTATTGATTATTGATGCATACGTGAGAAGTCACAAATTTATGCTCAATTATTGCTACTGATAATTTCTTTGATCATATCTCTTATATTATTGATTCAATTATTGTCACGAAGATCATCATCGTATAATATATTATATTATTAATTGAGACGATAAGTTATAAATGATTAATAATTGTTGAAAGATTAAAAATGTGTTGATTAAAAATAAAATAATTTGTGGTAATATTTATTCAATCCTTAATGTATATAAAGAGTCTATATGAGGCGTTTGTGGTAAGTTTGATTATTTTATGGGGGCCCATATGTCATCATCTAAGAGTCTCTTCGTCAATAGTAATTACCTTTGTGAATAGTAATTACCTTTGTGAATAGTAATTACCTTCGTCGATAGTATTTACCTTCATCAATAAGTAATTACCTTCGTCGATAAGTAATTACCCTTGTGAATAGTAATTACCTTCGTCAATAGTAATTACCTTTACAGACGTCAAACCACTTGCCGTTTCACATTACTGAGCGCCGAACCACTTGTCGTTTCACATTACAGGCGTCGAACCACTTGTCGTTTCACATTACAGGCGTCAAACCACTTTTCTTTTCACATCATCACCAGTCGTCAAGCCACTTGCCTTTTCACATGGCAGGTGCTAAGCTAGAAATCTTCTATAAATAGAGGCCTAGTGCTTCATTATTTTTCACTTAATTCATTCAAGCTATAGAGAGAGAAGGTATAGAGAGAATAAGAGAGAAAGAAGAAGAGTATTTTGTTACTACACTCTTGCAGTATTCAATCTCCTACCAAAAGTAAGGGGTGTTATTCTTTCTTATTCATGAAGAGAACTGTTGTTATTCCATTGCTTATTATTATGTTGGAATAACCTGTATACGTGGTTTACCCTATACTTGGTGACATTCTTCTATTATTACATTGGAACATCACATGCATGCATTTTACCGGACTGGTTCCATTCTTTATTATTATTACATTGGAACATCACATACAGTGTGTTTTACACGGACTGGTTAAAATCTTTATTATTATTACATTGGAACATCCACATACATGTGTTTTACGCCGGACTGGTTCCATTCTTTATTATTCGTTGGAATATCACGTTCATGCGTTTTTTACGGGACCGTTCCGTTATTTATTATTCGTTGGAATAACTTTTGCTGTGCGGTCTATCGCATGCATGGTGATTTCTTTTGTTATTCCATTCTTTATTATACCCGGTTGGTTAAAACTTTGACTTCTATACTCCATGAAATTAGTAGAATATCCTTGATATTTGCGTTTCATCCAAAGATCTTTTCATGGAAATATTCTTACGATCATTCTTGAATTTTACTCTACAAAGCGAAGATCGTGTTGACAATTTGGGACGTTAATAATTCTGGATAAAATAATTCTTGAACTTGTTTTATTGAATTCTTATATCATTGTCATCATCCTCATGTTTATATTTTTTTTAAAGTCATACATGGCTGTAGTGCATAGATGGACTTGGTATGATTATGACGAGAGACTATCTTTGTAATCATGACCGTAATGTTACAAATGATGTGGTAAAAATCCTCGAAGGGTAGTAGTGCATTGATGGGCGATTGTTGGCATGATCATGACCATTAATGAATACACAACTATTCTCGCCACGTAGTGCATGAATAATTGTGGTCGTGATCTAAAGAATATCCTTGGTAGTAGTGCGGGGGTGATTCAATGATGTGGATTATTTATTAAAAGTCGAGTCTCAAATTATATAATGTTGATGAAAAACCTTTTAAATCATAAAAGATAGTAGATTTTATTTTCTACTTGACTCTTTTAATGGATTGCTTGTTCAAATTGCAGATTAAACTTGATGTTTATTATATTTTATCGGTTTAACACTATTGAAGGCTAATGATAATTTATTACGCATTATCTTAGTCATAATATTTCTTCTTTGGGCTAGTTGAGCTCACTTTCTTTCTTTCACCGTTTTCTTCATGAAATGAGAACATATTTGGGACGAGAGTGGGAACGGAGTAATGGTCGAGGAGGATAGCATTAGTAGTCCTCACTATTACGTGAAATAGTGTGATAATAATTGTAATGAGGACTCCTTTTGAGTTTGTATAATATCTAGTAGATAATATTTGTATTCAAACTCACGCTTTATGTCGTATTGCATACCGGCGCTTATATTAGTAAGTTGTATTTAAATTCTGTACCATGTATCTGACTACCCAAGATGGGTGATGTATACCTAATTTTGGGGGCGTCACAAAATATGTTTGTCGTTTTCTCAATCCGATAATAATTCCGTTGTGGAGTCCACCAATGATTGTGCCGTCTTACGAATATTCTCTATTAAAACGAATATTCTCCGACCAATCGAATATTATATAACAACTTGCGTACTTTGCAAAATTTATAAATATTACCCACAACTATAACATTATATAAAATTTATTCCATAATATTCAAAAATGATGATTATAGAAAATTCATTTTTATTCATAAAAGTTGGGGTCTTACATCATTTAATTGTAGTGATTGATTTAATAATAAATAACCACCATTGGATGCATAAGGGCATATATGAGAAAATATTGTAAAAATTGTATTGGAGTTCTAACACATCACTTATTTTGGGAAAAAATATTAAACCTAAAAAATCACTTATTGTAGGACGGAGGTAGTATTCTATTCAACTATAAAAAATCACTTATTGTAGGACACGAGCATATATAAAAAATCACTTATTATGGGGTGGGGGTGGGGGTGGGGGTGGAGTGGGGTGCGGTTGGGGTGGGTGGGTGGTTGAAGTCTTGAATATGTAAATATGGGTGGAAAGAATTTTTGATTTAAATTTAGAATAAAATATAAGTCAAAAAATGGTTAACCGGGTTGGAACTATATTTCTTTTTAAAAATATGGTTTCAAACTTTAACCAACCCAAATACATAAAAATAGGGATTAATTACATATATTTGTACCTTTTAAAAAATAATTACAAAAATAAAACACCCATAAAATAATTACAAAATATTACACTTTTTTAATTTTATTTACAATATTATTATAATTATGAGTCCTTAATTAAAGGGATTAATAATATTAATGGGGCATATTTTTAAAATGCGTGATAAACCATGCTTATTATTATGCGTGTAGGACTCTTCATTTTCAGTATACTACCCTTTACATTTGAAACCCTCTTTTCTCTCTCCTTCCGTGTTTCAGCATTCTCCATTGATCGTTATCGAAGTTAGCAATTTTGTTCTCGTCACCATCATTTCTACTTGTTTTCGTGATTACACAGTGTTCATTGAAACCTCTTTATCTCTTTCATTCGTGTTTCAATATTCTCCATTGTTTGTTATCGAAGTTCATAGCCATTTCGTTTTTTTTACGTTGCTTACGTTACGTGTTCATAGCCATTTCGATTCGTGGTTTTCGCTACGTGTTCGTGTTCTCTTTCATTCGTGTTCGGTTGGTATATTATTATTCTTGAAGATCGATTCGGTGTGTATATTTTCGGTCGAGTTATTTTGAAATAATTTAACGTATTATATATATTAATGTAGTTTATCATCGAATGTAGTATTGATTGTTGTGTGGGTTTGTGTTATTTTTATGTTTTGTATAGAATGGTTGATACAAAGAAGAAGGATGGGAAGAGGAAGAGAATATCGGAGCGTGAGTCCATCGAGGGCGTGAAGAAGTTTCTTGTGGATAGGAATGGGAAGGAAAAGGATGTATGTCGGAAATCGGTAAGAATGAAAATAAATTTGGTGATACATGCGGTGATATCAAGCATTCTCAAGTGCGATTAGATTTCGAGCTTGGCGTTCCTCATGTAGTTAAGGCCAAAGGTCAAGTGCTTATCCGAATATAATTCCAAATACGAGAAATTTAAAGGTGTGTTATTTTTAATTTTCTTATGATTACCATTATATAATTATTTGGTTACTTATTAGTATGTATTTGGTTCTTTGTGATATTATATTCTTGTGTTACTTTTATGGGTTGGTTACTTATTAGTATGTATTTGGATTCTTTGTGAATTTTTATTAGTATGTATTTAGTTCTTTGTAAAATAATAATTATTTGGTTACTTATTTTTATGTATTTAGTCATTGTAAACTTTTAATGTTTTGTTACTTATTAGTATGTTTGTGGTTCTTTGTGATTTTATAGTTTCGTTCTTGTTATATCGATTTTTTAGTTCTTTGTCGTATTACAGTTTAGTTCTTATTTTGTATTTTTATGATTAATACGTTTTTTGCCTAGTATACATGTTTTAATAAATTGAGTTTAGTGTATAGGTTGTTTATGTATTGGTTACCATTAAAAGATGGTTTGGGTACCATCATAGTAATTATTTGGTTACTTGTTAGTATGTATTTTGGTTATTGGATTTAGTGTATAACACTATTTTTGTATAAATTTTGTTATATTAGTTACTAATAAGCATTCAATTCGGTTTTGTGTATTTACAGATTATGGGATCTTTACTTATGAGGAATGCAACCTAGAAAATTCCTTTGGAAAAGTAATATATTGGTGTGACATGGAAGTCCCATAATTATTGCCAAGAAATTGAATGAAAGTCACCGAGAAGTTTAGGGCAACATGTTTTGGAAATTTTTTGGAGTTTGGTGAGCATCAAATGTATTCACAGATTATTCACCATGCTCTTGTAAGGGAGGTTCACCAAAGAGATGATGGTGAGATGTGGTTTTTGTTTGGGGAGAAAAGGGTTAGGTTTGGGCTGCCTGAGTTTTGTCTGATTTCTGGGTTGAGATGGCAAGGTAATGATGATATAAGTGCATATAAAGGTATGCAAAATCTGATTATTGAAAAATATTTTGGGGCAGAAGTTGTTACTCGTAGTAGTATAGGTAGGATATTCCGGAAGGTAGTTTTTGATGACGATGATGAGGCTATTAGGATGTCATTGATTTTTTTGGTGTTTAATTTTATTCTTTCAACAGTTTCTGAAAATTTTGTTGATGGGGCAATGGTCAATTTTTTATGTTATGGTGATGTTAGCAGTTTTCCTTGCGGAAAGTCAGATTTGAAATGACAAAGTACTCTTTGTCAAATGCTTTGAAGGGGCATATAAAGAAAGGAAGGAGTGGTGGTTCAACATATAATTTCTACAAAGACCATTATATTAAATTGTATAAGTTGAATGGTCTTCCATATGTATTTCAAGTATTTATGTTTGAAACCATTTCAACTTTCAAAGCTTGCGGTATATGCAACGACGAGCATCTGTCGGATGTCCGTTTATGTAGATGGAAGGAGCTAGTGAAGCCCCCTTCAAATGACAAGTTGAATGATCTGGTATTTTGTTCTGGACAGGTATGCAATGTACTACTAAGAATGCAATTGGTTACCTTTAGTTAATTATTTGGTTACTGATTATTTTTGTGAAGTTTACTATTAACATAGTAGTTAGTTACCTTTATATACTAATTTAGTTACTGATTATATTATGTGTATGTTAACAATAAAAATGTTGTTGGTTACTAGAATATACAAAGTTTGGTTACCTTTATACATTTAGTTGGTTACTAATTTATATATATTTGGTTACCAGTATATATGTTTTTGCTTACTGATTATGTTTTATGATTCTTTATTTTATCTTTTTGTTATTGTAATTGTATAATGTTTGTCAGATGTTATACTGAAGTGTACTTATTATTTTTCAGTTGAGGGTAAAAAGTTTGATTCCCACGACTGAGGAGAATGAACGACTTGATTTGGGCGGGTTTCACTTTTTCAATGGGAAGGATGCTGACAAAAAGGTGAAGGATGACAACATTGGATTTGATATATAGGACATTAAAGATGCAATTGATACACGATTACGACCGTTGGAGAAAAAAGTTTCGAAATTAAGAAAGGCGTTGTAAAAATCAGGGTCGATATTAAGGATGAGATCAGATTTTACACGTTCAGATATCGCAGAGACTTTAGGTTAATTATTAGAGATGAGTTACGCGGGTTCAAAGATGGTGGGGTTAAAGAAGTTGATAGTGATTCTGATGATGATTACGATTCGATTACGATGAGGGTGGTGATCTTGATGATGATGATGAAGCCGATGATCCCGATGAAGGCGATGATGTTGTTGATCGAGATCTTTGGTGAGGTTGGTGATGATGGTTTGAAAGTGATGAGGTTGGTGATGATGGTTTGAAAGATGATGAGAAGAAGAATGAATTTGTAAATGAAGTCGGAAAAGAAGGTGATGATGTTATGTCAAGACCGTCATGTTGTTGAGGATGTTAAGGATGTTATGGTTGAAACCGTCATGTATTGAGGATGTTGTTGAGGAGGTTATGGTTGAAGCCGTCATTTTGTTGAAGATGTTGTTGAGGATGTTGGTGATGTGCCGATTTTGTTAAGAAGAAGGATGGTAATGAATCGAGTATGGTAATGAAGTTGAACTTGATAGTATGGTTGAAGAACATCATGTGAAATAATAAGTAATGATGTTCAAGAAATTGTCAAGGTTAGACTTTTTTGTTTGTTTGTTTTGTTTTGTGTTAGATGTCTTTTTTCATTTTTTAAAGATCAATTGATTGTTTTGTATTTTGAAGCAATTATTAAGAATGATGTTGACATGCCAACTTTTGACATTTTAAGCCAATGTACAGGGAAAGAAATTGTTGTTTATGTTGCTGCTGAGGTTAGTGTTATTACGACATGCCAACTTTTTTGTTTTTACATGTTTTAGGTTTTGGTTACTGTTTTACCATTACATGCTTAAGGTTTTGGTTATTGTTTCAATTTTACTCAGTATCCAACTCATAAATATATAATAACCATTATAATGTTTCATAGTAACCAAAACAGCATTAGTTAGTAACAAGTATAATGTTTCATAGTAACTAATAATGCATTAGACAGTAACTAATATAGCATTAAACAGTATAATGTTACCAATACATAATTAGTTTGTAACAAGTATAATGTTTCATAGTAACCATTATAGCATTAGATAGTTACCAATACAACATCAGATTTTTATGTGAAAATATAATTGTTTTCGTTACATTTTCTATCATTTGTAAAAGGGGAAAAAGTTTGAGGCGGAAAGCAAATCTGTATTGGATGAGATGGTTCTGACTACCCAGGATATAGTCTAGTGTGATGAATTGAAGAAGAGCGTCAATAGAGTCAAGCAAGCGCACTGCGTGTGCGTGAACATTTAAAGAGTGTTGTTCTACAGTCTCCATATACAGGAACATTTGGATCGGCTGGGTTATCGTCTAATGCATCGGGTGCTAGTCAAAGAGTTACTGTTATTTCTGCATTTCCCAAGGTTTGCATGCATATGCCAGTCAAATTCAAGAGGCATTGTTTGAACGTTGGTTTAAAATAGGACTTAACAACGGTGAAAAAGTTTGTTTTTATTGTTAACAATGCTATAGTTTTTTATGAAATAAATAAATTTGCTTTTGGGTAGTGTGTATATTAACATGGTGATTGTTAATATCAACGTGTATACTAATATGTTTTTATATCAAGGACTGGACAAATTTCACAGGAAGAATGACATTATCGAACCTCCTTTAGATTTGGGTCTATCCCAATTTCATCTAAAATGTGGTTTTATAAATTAAAGACTCTCGGGCAATGGTTGAAGGCGATGATGTGAGTTTTTTTTAAATTATGTTTCTATATTTATGGTTACATTATTTATTTGTTTAAGTAAATAGCTTTAATGTTGTCAAGTTATTGTTATATATCTATTTTTTATTCGCTATACGATCGCTTTTGTTACTATTATATTACTGTTTTGTTACTATCATACAACTATTTGGTTACTATTATATAATTGTTTGGTTACTATCATAAATGTTTTATATATATGTTGGTTACCATCATATAAAATGATATGTTAATATTTAAGCATGTTTTGGTTGCTTTATGATATAAGTGGTTGGTTCTTCATCATATATATGTTTTGTTATTATTATATTCTTGTTTGGTTACTAGTATACAACTATTTGTTTACTATTATATAATTGTCTCCGTTACTATGATATATGTTTTATATATGTTTTGGTTGCCAACATATAAATTGATATGTTACTATATAAACATGTTTTGGTTCTTTATGATATAAGTGGTTGATTCTTTATTATATAACCTGTTTTTGTTATTGTCATATACCGCTTTTGTTACTATCATATTACTTGTTTTGTTAATATCGCATAAACTTTTTGGTTACTATTATATAATTTTTTGGTTACTATCATATATGTTCTATATATGTTTTTGTTACCATCATATAAACCGATATGTTGATATATAAACATGTTTTGGTTACTATGATATAAGTGGTCAAGTTCTTTGTCATATAACCTGTTTGTTACTTATTATATTCTTGTTTGGTTACTATGTTACAAATTGTTTGGTTACTATTATATAATTGTTTGGTTACTATCATGTATGTTCTATATATGTTTTTGTTACCATCATATAAAGCGATATGTTGATATATAAACATGTTTTGGTTACTATGATAAAAGTTGTTGGTTACTATCATATAACTTTGTTTTATTCTTGTCATATAACCTGTTTTGTTACTATCATATTATTGTTTGGTTACTATATTACAACCTTTGTTTGATTACTATTATATAATTGTTTGTTATTACTATATATATATATATATATATATATGTGTCAAGTTAGCATCATACATGTTTTTATGTTTTTTTAAATTATGTTTTTATAGTTATGGTTACATTATTTAGATGTTTAAGTAACTAGCGTTAATGTTGTTGGTTACATTGATTACATAATGTTATTTTTCAACACTATTAATATATTTTTTT